>BLSH010258308.1:378689-392591 GCA_018402905.1 Glandirana rugosa | reverse complement strand
CGCTTGACTTTTCTCAGTTCACGGGCAGTTATTTTGCGCCTTGGTTTTTCCACACGCTTCTTGCGACCCTGTTGGCTATTTTGAATGAAACGCTTGATTGTTCGATGATCACGCTTCAGAAGCTTGGCAATTTTAAGAGTGCTGCATCCCTCTGCAAGATATCTCACTATTTTTGACTTTTCGGAGCCTGTCAAGTCCTTCTTTTGACCCATTTTGCCAAAGGAAAGTAAGTTGCCTAATAATTATGCACACCTGATATAGGGTGTTGATGTCATTAAACCACACCCCTTCTCATTACTGAGATGCACATCACCTAATATGCTTAATTGGTAGTAGGCTTTCGAGCCTATACAGCTTGGAGTAAGACAACATGCATAAAGAGGATGATGTGGTCAAAATACTCATTTGCCTAATAATTCTGCACACAGTGTATATACCAATTAGTGGTACTGTTCTAGTATATTATAATACTGTAGATTCCTGAAATATATTTTACAACTATTATGGATTCGTGTTTTAAATTAAATTGTAAATAAAAGTTGATAATTTATGTAGTCAATGTTTATGTTAAACAAAAAAAGCTGCGCTTGTGTGTGTGACAAAAATTCAAACAAACCAATAACAAGTGTTACATTCCTGAAGAATTCAAATAATCAAATATTGTGATGAACCAACATAAAAAAGCCATACAGAAAACAATACTTCATTGGTATCCTCTAATGTATCAATGACTAATAGATGAAATAAATAAAATAATAAGTCCACAAGAGATTTAATCCATGCAAATAGTGATGAGAGAGTGTTCTTCACTTTAAGTGAATCAGCATACACCACACCACCATATAGTGAACAAATCCTCCACCAGAATAGTTGTATCCTTACCGAATCTCCTGGACCCCTTATTATAGGGGGTCATGAGTCGCCTATGTGGATATAGACCTCCACGGGGCCACACCGGTCTGCTTCCTGGATATCACCTTCCACTATATGCCTCGGTCACTCAAAAAAGTGAAACGAACGCAGATAGTGTGATAACGTTTAAAAGGCAAATATTTATTAAAAGTAATAAACTCACATGTGTCCAAAAAGAAACAAGCTGTATAGTAGAATGGTATTCACAGTCACAGTCAGCGGTGGTAACGAGACAGCACTCCCGCCCGATCGATTTCATCACCAAAAGGATGTCTTCCGGGGCAATGTTTATGTGTATATTGTGTGAATATACAAACTGCATGTAATGTACACTGAGATTACCTGGAAACAATCTTCTTTGTCTTTCCAAACTTTCATTTTTTTCATAAAACAAAATCCTTCAGTGCTCCAAATCTAGTGTGTAACTAATCCGTGTTTCTACTTTTGTAAACACCTCCAGTTCACCACAAATTTCACCTAGCTGATGGTATTTTAAAAATAATCTTTTTTTGTGTATTTTCTTTTCATCCTCATCAACTGACCCTTGGGAATTTTATGTAATTACAATGGGTAATGGCAGTTGGAAGTAGGTATGTATCTGTTCTGTATGTCTCCTTAAAGTATGTCCTTGTTATTATCTCAGTATTTTATGTAAATAGCTTCAAATAAAAAAAAATGTATACTTGCCTTATGGAAATGTTATGACAGGACTTTTTTAAATTGTTTTTATTGTTTCTAATTGAATCAATGAACTTTCTTCCCTTTCCAAATCAGGACAATGTTTTCTATGTATTTTATTTACATTAATAATTCCTCTGGTTTGCCATTCATATTATTTATAGTAATTTCCATTACTATAGGCAAAATGTGTTAGCGACACTCGGAGCAAATTTGGCGCACATGGCTGCTCCAGTGATTTGTTTGTAAAAACAGTTATTATACCAGAAGTAATTATGTTCTTGGCTAAATTGTAGAGCTTCTAAAATACATTTCTAGTGTCCATCTTAATCCTCTTTCTGATAGTAAAATCCAATTCACTGACTCAGTTGCTTTCCTGTGGTCAATCATAATGTAATGAATTAGCATCTGCAGGCATCAAAATAATTTACAATGTGCTGTGTATTCCACATCAACATTTGCAGCCAATGTTTGGTGCCTTTCAGATATGCTTCAAAAGATGCAAAAAAGAATCTACATGTTGATGCAATCTAGCACTAAATGAGTCTATACCATTAACTATGGTCCTCCCTGGGGGGTTATTATTATTTGTATATATTTATATGTATGTATTTTGGGCAGGTAGTATATTACCTAAATTATATGACAAGAAGGTATTAAGTATTTTTCTTTTTGTTCATATTCTTTTTCCTCAGCCCTCTGTTCATCAGGTCTTTACATTTTTATCCCCCAAAGTGGGATCTCTTTTTAAAACGTTTTACTACTATTATCAGATAATAACCATTTCATTTCAAATGTGTAGTCATCTTACACTCCAATTCTTTAACCGCTTCCAGACCGCCCACCGCACATTTATTGCAGCAGGGTGGCCCGGAAGCACAAAACCACGTACCTGTTTGTTGTTTCCTCTTCAGAGTCTGGAGCATGCACGCCGCAGGTGATCCGCTCCCATTGTGATTGGACACAGCGGGAGGGAATCAGTGGGTCCATCGGCCACGATGGCCACCGGGACCCACAGATCATTCACTGAAGAGGCAGAACGGTGGTCTCTCAGAGAGGAAGACAGAGATCTTGCGTTCCTGCTAATCAGGAACACATATCTCTCTCTTCCTCCAGTTAAACCATCCCCCACACAGTTAGAAATCACTCGCTAGGAGTACACTTAACCCTTTAATCTCCCCTGATGTTAACCCCTTCCCTGCCAGTGTAATTTATACAGTGACAATGCATTTTTTAGTGTATACAAAAATATCAGCGCCAGCCCCTGAATCACTTAAAAAGTCCACCAAAGTTCATGAATAAAGTGCAAATGGTGCTCTTGAATAAAGTGCTCCAAACAAGTGCTCATAAAGTGCTTCAATGGTGCTCAAATGAATATCCAAGTGACATGGTGAATGGTGATACGTGACCCCCTATATGGACCGCACTCACCAGATGCTGTTGATCCACTGCTTTTCAGTCAGTGGATGAAATAAGGCTGACTGTGATGAGGCTCCTATGACGAGCGAAACGCGTTGACGTCACTTCCGGTTCTGTCGCGGCCTTGACGTCACATCCGTCAGTGTGGTTCGAGAGGTGGAACGCACGCCATATTACCTTCAACACGTTCACTGTTTGATCCGATGCTCATTTTATTGATGGATTTTGTAAGTAGATTTTAGTATTTGCGCAATAAATTTATACATTAGCAGTTTGCACTATGGATTCTTTCTATTTTCTTTGAGTACCTGAGGCTCCGGATTTTCCAGTATATGGTCCAGGTTGGATTAACACCCCCTACAGCCTTATTTGATCCACTGACTGAAAAGCACTGGATCAACAGCATCTGGTGAGTGCGGTCCATATAGGGGGTCACGTATCACCATTCACCATGTCACTTGGATATTCATTTGAGCACCATTGAAGCACTTTATGAGCACTTGTTTGGAGCACTTTATTCAAGAGCACCATTTGCACTTTATTCATGAACTTTGGTGGACTTTTTAAGTGATTCAGGGGCTGGCGCTGATATTTTTGTATACATATGATCTGCAGGTTTCAACCTGAGTTGCAGCATCCGCTCTGTCTGAGTTTGAGTTGTATCAGCACAGAGTATTATATTATATGTTTTGTTTATATTTAGACAAGTGGTGGTATATTGTTTAATACAATTTGTTTATGAGCACTATTTGCACTTTAGGAACGTTATATACTAGTATGATTTGGTTCGAGTCATCTAGACTCAGGGGCTGGCGCTGAGTTTTGGAATATTATAATGCATTTTTTAGCACTAATCACTGTATTAGTGTCACTGGTCCTCAAAAAGTATCACTTTTTGTTACAGTCCCACTAAAAATCACTGATTGCCACCATTACTAGTAAAAATAAACAAGAAAAATGCCATAAAAATATCCCATAGATTGTAGACGCGATAAGTTTGTGAAAACCAATCAATATGTGCTTATTGGGATTTTTTACCAAAAATATGTAGCAGAATATATTTTGGCCTAAACTGATGAAGAAATTTGATTTGTTACTTTTTTATTGGATGTGTTTTATAGCAAAAATGGAAAAATATTGTTTTTTTTTTTCAAAATTGTCAGTCTTTTTTTATTGAGCTCAAAAAATATAAACTGCAAAGGTGATCAAATACCACCAAAAGAAAGCTATATTTGTGGGAAAAAAGGAAATAAATTTTGTTTCGGTACAGCGCACACCACTGTGCAATTGTGAGTTACGCAGTGCCGTATCGCAAAAAAATGGCCTGGTCATGAAACCTTCCGTGGCTGAAAAGGTTAACCACTTCAATACCAGGAACCCATCCCCTTCCTAGCCAGGCCAATTTTCAGGTTTCATGCACCACTGTACCCATATGACAATTTTATCATTGTTTTCATACAAATAGATCTTTCTTTTGGTGGCATTTAATCACCACTGGAGGTTTTATTTGTAGGTAGATAAACAAAAAAATCCCTGAAAATTATGAAAACACATTTTGCAAATAAATAATCTTTCTTATTAGATTTAGGTCAAAATGTATTCTGCTACATTTCTTTGGTGAAAATAACCCAACTCAGTGTATATTATTTAGTCTGTAGGAAAGTTTTAGAGTCCATAAACTATGGTATTATATATCTGAAAATTGACCAGTCCTGATGAACTGATGGCCTATGTCATTTCTTGAGGCCTGAAAATGCCTGGACACTACAAATAACCCCCAAATGACCCATTTTTGGAAGTTAGACAGTCCAAGGTATTTAGTAAGAGACATGGTGAGGTTTTTGAAGTTGTCATTTTTTGTCACTTTTTTTGGAAAATTAAGAAATGATAAAAAAAAAGTTTTTTCACAATTTTTTTACATACTGTCACCAGTGCAGTACAGCATCATCATCAAGGTGGTGTAGTGGTGATCAGGGAAACTGATTGGTGACACAGCATGTATAAAAAAATATATATTTTTTCATTTTTAAATATATATATATATATATATATATATATATATATATATATATAAATTTTTTTTTACATACTGTGACCAGAGATATACAGTGTTACCATAACAACACTGTACTACTCTGGGGAGATGATTTTTCTTTTTTTGCACACCATGATTGCTTATAACAGTGAGTTTCACTGTTATAAACAACCATTTTTTTCTGAATGAAAACTAATCATTCAGTGTTTACTATTGTGATTAGCTGTGATTGGCCACAGCTAATCACATGGTACAGACTGTGATTGGCCCTGTCTGTACCATGTGATCTCTGTGACCAATCACAGAGATCAAAACAATTGTACACAATGAATGGCATTAATGGAAACCATCCATTGTGTACAATTGTCATGTGATCTGCTGTAATCGGTCACAATGATCACATGGTACCGGCAGTCGGCCAGTACAATGATCTGTCATCTACTATGCCCAGTGGACACTGCGGGTGAAAAATCACGCAGAAGCATGGCTCATGAGGCATGTGCGAGGCACGTTCTTGGGAGGACATCAGATGATGTCCACCCAGAATGAGAAAGCTGAGTTAAGATGTTAATACCCTTACAAATGTGGGTTGGGTCAGGGTGTCAATTGTATGGGTAAGAACATAGCAGTTTTAAAGTAGCTAAAAGATTCTCGGTACCTCCCCCTCCTTTTTGTTTCTCTCCACTCCTTCCTTTCATCTTTGTATCTAAAAGAAATACTACTTTTTATGTAGGTATAATTTCAACCATTTTTTTAATGTATGTAAATTATTTACCAGAGAAAGGGGTTTTAAAGTTTTTTTTTTAGCACTAGGGGTAGAAAATGATAAACTATTGTGATTGTTGACAGCCATAACAACCATTGCCAATAATGGAATTTCTGGCCTCTGAACTGTGGTCAGGTGGCTTATAAGGGCCAATAAATGTCAGTGTTCCCAAGAACCTTTGTTTATTATGTGTTGCAAAAGACATGGCGTAGTTATAGAAAAAAAGGAGGTTAAATGGATACCGCGCTTATGTGGATAAAAAGTGCTAGCTGCTAACACAACAATTAAACGTGTATATATATATACTTAAACGTGTAGCACTATGCCAATATTCTATCAGATCTGAATGCAATATATTAATGCTCAGGGAGTAAGCCCTGGCCTAAACTAAAATTTCTTATTCAAACCATAAAGTGCATAACTACATATAGTGCATATCCTGCAATACAATAAAGTGCATAAAGTGTATATGATACTGTAATCAAAAAAGTGCATACAGTGCTCTAATAGAGCTCATATGCGCAGAGTCCAAAAATTGGTCTCTTGCATATGGATGAGCAAATATGTGCAATGAGAAGGCAGCAGTAATCCAATCACCAATCAATGATGTGAAATCCACCACCGAAATATAATACTGCACTTATCAAAACGCTAGTATCATATACATTTTATGCACTTTAATGTATTGCAGGATATGCACTACATACTACTTATGCACTTTATGGTTTGATTAAGAAATTTTAGTTTAGGCACAGTGCTTACTCTTTGAGCATTAATATATTGCATTCAAATCTGATAGAATATTGGCATAGGGCTACACGTTTATGTAGTTAGGGAAAGTGCACAGAAGGCATGGTAAGTTAAATGTTTATGTTGGTGCTTGGTGCTCATTCCTAAAATTTCTATATGTTTACAAGCAGCCCTAGACACACAGACAGTGTGTTCTGCAGGTGTCTAGAAGATTATGGAGAGATTTGAAAGTTTTGCCAGTAGCAGTTGGAAGCTGGCGCTGATAGCTAAAAAACAGTTTCTTTGACAGTATTACAGCAGAATAGTGAGAGATTTTTTAGAGTGTTATCAGAAACAGATATATGCTGGGGGTCTATATCATTTGCAGATTTTTTTTCTTGATCCATTACAAATATCCCCATACATGTGTAATAATATCTCTCCCCCACAGGTGGTTTAGTAAGCTTTGATGTTGTATGTTAAAGATAGCTGCCACATATCATGTGCTTGTGGGGGGGTGAAGTGCAATCATGTGTTGCTGACATCACTCACAAAACAACCTGTGAGTGGTCAAGAGGAATGATTACATCCTGTGGGTGGTCTTTGGTATACAGGACTATAAACAGAGTCCCTGCCATGGGGGAGGGGAGAAGTCTGTTTGAGAGGTTAATTTTAGAGCTGTGGAAGGAAAGCATGCCACATAAACTCCTCAATTGTCCTGTTTCTAGTGGAAGCTTTTGCCAGAGTTAAGTATTTGACCTTTCTTTGGGATTTTGGGAGTAGGAGTGTATGTTTAAGTCTTGTTATTTGGTGTAATGTTTATGGTAACTTTTATGTGTATTCCCCTCCTCCCTGGATGTCTTAGGGTCAGGTTTTTGAGAAAATCTCTGGTAAAATATTCTTATTAATCTAGAGGCATGAACATGCGCCTCAGGCTCCCAAGAATCCTCCTGTTGTCCTTAGCCTTTCCATCTTAATAGGTGTTATAGTTTACCATGATGCAAACACAGGTCAATAATTTTATCCAAAATTAATTCTTCTTCGTCTTGCACCTGGACAGGATCTGGTGGGGGGATGTGTATGACTAGAAAAAGGATTACATCTGAAAGGCTTTAAAAGAGCAGGATGGATCTCCATAGAAAGTGGTAGTTTAAATTTGTAGGCCACAGGATTAGAGTTGAGCGGACACCTGGATGTTCGGGTTCGGCGAGTTTGGCCGAACTTTGCGAAAAAGTTCAAGTTCGGCCCCGAACTTGACCCAAACTTGACCCCAGACCCCATTCAAGTAAATGGTGACCTGAACTTTTGGGCACTAAAATGGCTCTAAAAAAGTCCTTGAAAGGGCTAGAGGGCTGCAAAGGGAAGAAAAATGGGGGTAAGAGTAGGACAAGTGCCCTGCAAACAAATATGGATAGGAAAATAACTTAAAATAACATAAAAAAAATAAAAAATGGAGGAGGAGGTGGACGTGGAGTAGGAGGTTGAGGAGGCGGTGACCGTGGCCGTGTAGGTGGAAGTAGCGGTGGAGGAGGAGGAGGTAGCCAACACTGTTTTTTGTTTGTTTGTTTTTTTTTCTAATTGGGGTAGCCCCCAAAATATTGAGACATATTAAAAAAAAAAAAAGATCACTATCTGCAGACAAACCCAGAGATGTTCTAGCACAGGTTCACTCTTTCCATATAAAATGTACCATGGTTTATTTTTCATGTTTCTCCTGTTACAAATTCCAATAAAGACTTATGTTCTATAAAAAAAAAGAATAAGTTCACTTAAGTATACCAATGGCTGTGCGAGGCCGGTATAAATGTCTATTCTGCACAATGTACAGACAAGTCTTGTGGGATCCATGCCTGGTTCATTTTAATAAACGTTAGCTTGTCCACGTTGGCTGTGGACAGGGGGTTGCGCTTGTCTGTGATAACGCCCCCTGCCATGCTAAACACACGTTCAGACAATAGACTGGCTGCAGGGCAGGCCAGCACCTCCAAGGCATAAAGGGCAAGCTCAGGCCATGTGCCCAATTTGGAGACCCAGAAGTTGAATGGGGCAGACCCATCAGTCAGTAAGTGTAGGCGTGTACTGTTCCACCATGTTGCTGAAATGCTGCCACCTGCTAAGACGTTGCCTATCAGCTGGTGGTGCTGTTTGTTGTGGCGAGCTGCTGACAAAGCTTTTCCACATTTCGGCCATGCTAACCCTGCCTTCTGAGGTGCTGGCGGTGCCACAGCTGCGTTGGCGACCTCTTCCTCTGCCTTCATCTTGTGCTTCCACTGAGCCCCCCGGTGTCATTTGGGAATGCCCTCAGCAGCGCGTCTACCAGTGTGCACTTGTAGTCGCGCATCTTCCGATCACGCTCCAGTGAGGGAATTAAGGATGGCACATTGTCCTTGTAATGGGGATCCAGCAGGGTGGCCACCCAGTAATCAGCACACATTACAATGTGGGAAACTCGGCTGTCCTTACGCAGGCACTGCAGCATGTAGTCGCTCATGTGTGCCAGGCTGCCCAGAGGCAAAGAGAAGCTGTCCTCTGTGGGAGGTGTATCATCTGTGTCCTCCGTATACCCCTAGCCACGCTCCAGTGATGCTCACGAGCTGCGTTGGGTGCTACCCTGTTGTGAACACGGTTCTTCCTCCTCCTCCTCCTAATCATCATCATCCCTGTCCTCCTGATCCTCCAGAACTGTGCCCTGGCTTGAACATTTTTTACCTGGCCTATGCTAGTGCAGGAACCCACCCACCGAGCCACTTGTGAATGACTGGTCTGATAACCATGGAAATGACCCCTCTTCCTCCTCCTTTTCCTCCTGTGCCACATACTCTTCCATCATCGCCCAAAGTGTTTTTTCAAGGAGACATAGAAGTGGGATAGTAACGCTGAGAACAGCATCATCGGCACTGGCCATGTTGGTGGAGTACTCAAAACACTACAATATGGTACACAGGTCTCGCATGGAGGCCCACTCGTTGGTGGTGAAGTGGTGCTGTTCCGCAGAGCGACTGACCCGTGTGTGCTGCAGCTGAAACTTCACTATTGCCTGCTGCTGCTCGCACAGTCTCTCCAGCATGTGCAAGGTGGAGTTCCACCTTGTGGGCACGTTGCATAGGAGGCAGTGAGAGGGAAGGCCGAAGGTCAGCTGCAGCGCAGACTGGCGAGCAGCAGCAAGGTGAGAACGCCAAAAGCATGCACAGATGGCCCGCACTTTATGCAGCAGCTCTGACATATCCGGGTAGTTTTTTTAGAAGTTTCTGCACTACCAAATTCAGCACATGCGCCAGGCAAGGGATGTGCGTCAAACTGGCTAGGCCTAGAGCTGCTACGAGATTTCGCTCATTATCACACACCACCAGGCCGGGCTTGAGGCTCATTGGCAACAACCACTCATCGGTCTGTTGTTCAATGCCCATCCACAGCTCCTGCGCAGTGTGGGGTTTATCCCCCAAACATATCAGTTTTAAAACAGCCTGCTGTCGTTTCCCGCAGGATGTGCTGAAGATGGTGTTGAAGGTGTTACACTGACCGAATGCGGAGGTGGTAGAGGAGGAGGAAGCGGAGTAGGAGGAGGAGGCAACAGAAGGCAAAGAGAAATGCCCTACCATCCTCGGTGGCGGAAGGACATGCGCCAAACTGCTATCTGCCTCAGGCCCACCCGCCACTACATTTGCCCAGTGTGCAGTTAGCGCAGTGGTTCTCAACTCCGGTCCTCGGGACCCCCCAACAGGCCAAGTTTGCAGGATAACTGAAATACATCACATGTGATATCATTTGCTGCTCAGTGATTGCAGTATTCTAGTCTGCATCTCCCCAAGGTAATACTTAAAATCTGGCCTGTTGGTGGGTCCCGAGGACCGGAGTTGAGAACCACTGAGTTAGCGAGATATAGCATTCCTGCCCGTGCTTACTGGTCCACGTATCAGTGGTTATGAGGACCTTGCCACAGATGGTGTTGCGCAGCGCACACTTGATCTTGTCCCTGACTTGTTTGTGCAGGGAAGGGATGGCTCGACTGGAAAAGTAGTGGCGGCTGGGAACCACGTACTGTGGGACAGCCACCGCCATCAGGTTTTTAAAACTGTCCATGTCCACGAGATGGAATGACAGCATTTCAAAGGCCAGGAATTTTGAAATGCTGGCATTCAGGGCCAAGGATCGCGAGTGGGTAGGGGGGTACTTCCTCTTTCTCTCCAGTGTTTGGGAGATGGACAGCTGTAAGCTTCCATGGGACCCTATTGTGGAAATGCTTAGGGACAGTGGCGGACATGGTGGCGTTGCTGTCAGATCGTCTGTTTGCTGGGTGGCAGGTGACACTGGCACTGTAGAGGTGGAGGAAGAGGCCGAGGCAGCAGCAGAAGAGGAAGCAGGAGGAGGCCGAGACCTTTCTTGGATTTTGAGGTGCTTATTCCACTGCAGCTCATGTTTTGCATGTAGATGCCTGGTCATGCAGGTTGTGCTCAGGTTTAGAACATTTATGCTTCGCTTCAGGCTCTGATTGCACAGCGTGCAAACCACTCATGTCTTGTCGTCAGCACATTGTCTGAAGAACTGCCACGCCAAGGAAACTCCTTTGAGCTGCCTTTGGTGTGCTAGGTCCCTGGGTGCGGTGGGTAGTAGCTAGCCTACTGTCTAGGGGACAGTCGCTCCACTTTTGCAACCTGCTTCCTCTTTTGCTGTGCTGGTTCCTCTGTGCAACCACCACCTCTTCCTCCAAACTGCACACATCACTCGAATGACCTTCATTCCATGTGGGGTCTAGGACCTCATCATCCTCCACATCATCTTCCAACCACTCTTCGCTACTGCCCTCCTTGTCAGTCTGCACACTGTAGAAAGTCGCAGCAGTTGGCACCTGTTTTTTGTCAAGTGGTTGGGCATCGGTGCACTCAATGTCTTCCACTTCTGAGGCAGAGCTATGTGGATGGCCCACAGCACTTGCAAAAATGGCTGCAAACGCCCACCTAACAAACAGAAAAATTGCTTAGGTTTTATATGAGGCACTTTGCTTAGCAAACAAAATGTACTCTAGCAAACAAAAATATCCTCTAGCACCCACCCACCAATAAATCGCTGTTTTTAACAGATTTTCTAAAGCTAATCTGTCCCTCGCAGCAGCAGCATCCTCTCGCTACACTAGTATGAGATGATGTGACATGCAGCACTACGTGACTCCAGCTTATATAGAGGCTGGGTCACATGATGCACTGTCCAATCACAGCCATGCCATTAGTAGGCATGGCTGTGATGGCTTCTAAGGGCAAATGAGTGAAACGCTTATTGATTGGCTGCCCTGCAGCTATTCAACAGGTGCGAAAAAGGCGCGAAAATATACCCGAACCCGGACTTTTTCTCAAAAGTCCGGCTTCAGTTTCGGGTCACGGACACCCTAAAGTCCAGTATGAACCCGAACTTTACAGTTCGGGTTCGCTCAACTCTACACATGATTAATTTGTGCAATTAATTAGAAGGGTCCAATGAACTTAGGACCCCGTTTTTTGAGAAGGAAGTTGTAAGTGTTTAGTGGATAGCCAGACCTTATCAGCTAATGAATAAAGAGGAATGGTTCATCTGTTTCTATTTGCAATTTCCTTATAGGATTCTTGAACTTTGTGTAAGGCTATCTTCAGTAATTCCTGATTATTTTGTAAAGCAGACACCCTTGCATTTACAGATGGTACAGATGACTCTATGGGAATTCTGGGATTAAAAGATGGATGACATCCATAATTGGCAAAGAATGGGTTTTGGGAGATGGAACTATGGCAGGAGCTATTGTAAGCAAATTCTGCTAATGGTAGACATTTGCTAAAGTCATCCTGAAGATGGCAGATGAAACAACAAAGATATTGCTCTAAAGTTTGATTCGTTCTCTCAGTCTGCCCATTTGATTGTTGATGAAAGGCATTTGATAGGTTAACTTCAATTCCCAGAGTAGAACAGAATGTTTTCCATAGTCGTGATGTGAACTGGACTCCTCGATCTGATATTATTTAATCTGGGAGTCCATGCAGTCTGTAAATTTAATTAAATATTTCAGCAGTGTCTTCAACTGTAGGAATGCTGGTGATCAGCACAAAATGAGCCATCTTAATTAAACGGTCCACCACCCCCATGACAGTTGTAAATCTCTTATAAGGGGGTAGGTCCACAATACAATCCATGGAAATGGATCTCCATGGTCACGATGGCACAGTGAGAGGCTGTAGCAGACCTACCGGGAGGGAGCATGGTACTTTGTGTCAGGTTTCATATGAGAAAACATGCTCCTTTGCATCTTTCCAATAGGAAGGCCACCAAAAGGTACAAGCAAGGAGGTCTACCATTTCCTAATTCCAGGGCGGCCAGCAGATTTTGAATCATGAACTAGCTGAAGGACCTTAAGTCATGCTTCTTCAGGGAAATACATTGTTTTTTCAAAGGTCCAGTGTCCCTCATGAAAGTCCATGTGCACATTTCCTGGTGGATTGTTTAAGAGTGGGTCCCTATCATAAGTTTCTTTAATATTTGAAAGAAGCTCCGCAGGGTACATTACTCCCAAAAAGTGTCTGTCTTGTAAGATATTACTTATTGGTTCTAAGTCGGTAGAAAAGTCACCAGACATTCTCGACAAAGCATCTGCTTTTCCATTTTTACATCCTGGTCTGTAAGAAATGACAAAATTGAATCTTGGAAAAAAAAGAGTCCATCTTGCCTGCCTTGCATTGAACCTCTTTGCAGATTTAGTAAATTCAAAATTTTTGTGGTCAGTAAGGACAGTTATGGGATTTGTGGTGCCCTGCAGAAGGTGTCTCCATTCAGTGAAGGCTTCCTTTATTGCTAAAAGTTCCTTGTTGCCAATATCATAGTTCTGTTCTGCAGTTGTCATTTGGTGGGAATAAAATGCACATGGGTGTAATAGCATTTTTTCACCAATTCTCTGAGAAAGAACTGCTCCAATGGCTGTATTGGAGACATGTAATTCTACTATGAAGGGAAGTTCTAAGTTGGGATGTACCAGTAGAGGTGCAGTGGTGAATAAGGTTTTCATTTGTGAGAAAGCCATTTCTGCCTCTGTGGACCACTGGAAGCATGCCTCCTTCCTTGTCACTTGAGTAACGGGCGCCACAGTTTTTGATTTTTTTTAATAAATCTCTGATAAAAGTTTTCGAACCCCAAGAACCGTTGCACATCCTTTAAGTTCTTGGGGGTAGGCCAGTCTAAGATTGCTTGGATATTGCTGGAATCCATGTTCAGCCTTTCAGGAGAGATGATGTAGCCCAAGAACTGTATATGGGTCTATTCAAAAGAATATTTTTCCAAATTAATATATAATTCAATTTGTCATAGTTAGAGTTGAGTGAACCTCTGGAAGTTCGGGTTCTGCTGGTCC
>BLSH010258308.1:359905-373534 GCA_018402905.1 Glandirana rugosa | reverse complement strand
CAGCGGTATTTGAAATCTCAAATTCCCCCAACAATCTGATTGTTGAGCACGATCGTAGCGATCGTTGTTTTATGCAGAGCTTGATCTGCAACTCAAAGCAGCGGTATGTGAAATCTCTAATTTCTGCTATCTGTCCTCAGAGCAAAGGCACAGACAGCAGTAGTAAAGTAATCTATCTCAGGATGCAGGATCAGGTCTTAAAATGTCTCAAATTTGTCCCTCAAGCTTTCAGCTTCCTTTCCCTACACTAACCCAAGGAGCATGTGACTGCAGCACTGTGACTCCAGCTTATAAAGAGGCTGGGTCACATGATGCACTGGCCAATCACAGCCATGCCATTAGTAGGCATGGCTGTGATGGCTTCTAAGGGCAAACCAGTGAAACGCTTGTTGATTGGCTGCCCTGCAGCTTCTCAACACGTGGAGTAAAATAGCAGAACCCCGGACCGAACCCGAACGATTTTTGAAATGTCCGGGTCCGGGTCCGTGCCACGGACACCCGAAAGTTCGGTACGGACCCAAATGTTACAGTCCGGGTTCGCTCAACACTAGTCATAGTTCTTTTTTTTCTCTTTTTTTTTCTCTTTTAGTCATTCTAAGACAGTACGGACATGATCCCAGTGTTCCTGTAAATTGGTCAAAAAGATAAATATATCATCCAAATAAGCCACCACAAATTGGTCTAACAAGTCTCTGAAAACATGATTTATGAAATGTTGAAAGGTAGCTGATGCATTACAGAGTCTAAAGGGCATTACTAGGGATTCATAATGCCCATATCTTGCCCAAAAGGCCGTCTTCCATTCATCTCCAGGTCAAATGTGAACAAGATTATATGCACTCCGCAGATCAAGCTTGGTAAAAATCTTTGCTGTTCTTAGTCTCTTGAATGGTTCTGGAATTAATGGAAGTGGGTAACGATTCTTGACTGTGATTTTATTTAATTATCTGTAATTAATACATGGGTGCAGGGTTCCATCTTTCTTTTCAACAAAGAGAATCAGGGCTCCAGCAGGAGAGGTTGAGGGATGGATAAACCCTTCGCTTGATTCTCTTGTAGAAAGTCCCTTAACGCCTTCAGTTCTGGTTCAGAAAGATTGTAGAGGTGTCCAAAAGGAATTGGGGCTACTGGTACAAGCTCTATTGGGCAATCATATGCCTGGTGGGGTGGTAATTGGTCTGCATTTTTCTTATCACAAATGTCTTTAAAGTCTTGGTACTGAGGGGGCAATTTTTCCAGGTTAGTCAGTGTCACTCTGACAATAGTAGGTGAGATGTCTCTTTTTTGACAATGTAACTCACAATGTTCATAGAGAAAGGCAAGGTTTCTGGCCTGCCAGTCAATAGTGGGGTTGTGAATTGATAGCCATGGAATTCTTAAGATAACAGGAAGCCGAGGAGAAGAAATCATATTGAAAGATATTAACTCTTGGTGTCCAGACTCGATACTTAACTGCAGAGGAACAGTCTCATGAGTGATTACTCTGGAAGCGAGTAGAGAACTGTCCACTGTCTCCATATGTACTGGGGATGGTTCGGGTACATGGATAATGTAATTTTCTTCCGCAAACTTCAAGTCCATAAAGTTACCACCAGCCCAGAATGCAGCATTGCTGAGGTGGATAGTAACTGGTCTTTCTTTTTAAATGTGATGCTTAAAATAAAATGCGGATGATGACAAACAATCTCCTTCTCTCCTGGTATTACCGAACAGAAGAGTTGTGTAATGCTCCCACTTGCTCTGTAGATGCAGACAATTTCTTTTTAACCGGCCGCTGCAATGGTTTGTCTTGTATGTCTTGATTTATTTGGACACCTGAGAGAGTAGTGATCTTACTGATGCAATAGAGGCAAAGATTCAGTTCATGTCTGCTTCTCTTTTCCGCAAAGCTGAGAGCTCCAATCTCCATAGGTTTGGGTTCAGGTTCAGGTTCATAGCTGGCAAACGATTTAGCCATTGTTTGAAGATCTTTGTTTCTCAAATAGTCTCTCCATAAATTGTCTATCGATCTTAATGCTCAATTTAATAAAGTCATCAAGGGCTTTACACTGTCGTTCCAAGTGGTATCAGTTACCCTTCGATGAAATTCGGCAGCATATTCACCAACAGGACTCTCCCTTGGCTCAAGTTCAGTAAAATAGTTTCAGCAGTTGCACTGCGATTCGGATCATCGAAAATTAAATTCACGGTTGTTACAAACCCCTTGAAATCTCCTATAATCTTATGGTCTTGCTCCAATTATGGGGAAACCCATGCCATGGCCTCATCAATGAACAGGGGTTGCAAATTGGTAAGGTTGCAGCTGAAAGTGCAGTCAAAACCGATTCAGGAAGCCTCTATAGCGTTTAGGATCCCCATTGAATTTATCAGGCAAAGGTAAGTGGTTTGAATTACTGTTAGTAGCTGTTTGTTGGCGTTTCTGCACAAGTTGTGTTCGCAATTCAATCACTTCTCCTTGTGACTCTTGCACTCCCGTTTGTAAGCCTTGAACAACCTCAGTTAGTGAAACAACATGTTCATTCAGGAATCATGGAATTGCGGTGGTCTCCAAGTTGTGGCCAGATTATTCTGTTTGGAGAATGCCTGTAATGAGTGGAGACCAATGGCCGACAACGTCAGACAAGCTCAGTTCTCAGGTCTCAGGATAGGAAAGTCTGAATTGCTAGACCAATGATCTGTGTTGGGCTCACAAGCCAAGGTCTGTGCAGGGGAGAGTTTTGTAGTTGAGGTCACAAGCCAAGGTCGATGCAGGAGGAGAGTTTCATAGTCGGGATCACTAGCCAAAGTCGCCTCCAAACAGCAATAGAAGTAGCTCAAGTAGTATGCAGGATCAGACCACAATAATCTGGTGACAGGACGTGCAGAGGCAAGGCTTATATAGGAAGCTCATGGGAGGTGCAAGGAGTTCAAGGTTCAACAGCAATCAAGACACAAGGCAGGGTTGTCCAATGGATCAGGCAGGGTTGTCCAATAGATCGGGTAAGGAGCTGTCCAGCATCCCAGATAGCTCAGCGAGAAGAATTAATACCAGACACAGAAGAGGTCTCTCGTTCGCGCCCAGGTCCTGACAGGAATTTTATGTATTTTGATGTCCAGTAAAGTATTGTTTTATGCTTTTTATTAAAACTGCTCTTGGTGTGTCTGTTCGTTTTAAATATTCACTAGATATTTGAGTGACTGTCCAGTATACCTTCATTATAAATTTTGCGGTTCCCACAATTGATACAGGGTCATTGCAGAAAATTTTCATATTTACATTGGGACAATCAGTGAAATTCATAAAGAGTGTCATAGACACTTCACACCACAATCATCAGTGTTTGTGACATATGTTATCAGAAGCTGGCACTGAGGTTCAACAATTGTGTTCATCTCCTTCCTCAGTGTGGCTCCATTCCTTATCAATGTTGTAGGGTGAAAGGAGCCTGATAGAGACCTCTAAGAGACCAGTTCCCCATCATGTCAGTCTTGACTGTGACTGGCAGTGGATGGCAGTGGGAAAATTCCAAAGCTTATACAGACCAATAGCAGGTATAGAATTTGCCCATTGCCATTGACTGCCACTGCCATTGACACAGGCAAGGCAGACCCGATGGGAAACTAGTATCTCAGAGTTCCTCTGCAGGCTGCACCCACTCAGTAGGTGCTTTGGAATTAGGGTGTTAGATGGGCATAGCCTGATGGCAAACACTGAGACTGGTTTACCATCAGATCTATCTGCCTTGTAATTGACAGTGGACAGTAGTGGGCAGATTCCAAAGCTGCTAATGGACTGAACAGTGGCTATTAAATCTGCACCCTACTATCTGATCTCAATCACAAGGTAGGTGGACTTGATTGGGAACTAGTCTCTCAAGGTTCACCATCAGGCTCAGCTCACTGCCAATGTGACTCTGCATACATGGTTACTAGAACTCCAGCAGGCTATGCTCTAACAAACAATGAGATACAAAACACAATAAAATTGTTAGCGCAACACCTTTTTCCCCGATAACTCCAACCTGTTTCTGCACTCCAACTGGTCTTAATAGAGGTAATTCTTTTTTAATGTGTTGCAGCCACAATGGTGCAAAACTTTAATAGTGGTGCTATAAAGAACTACAAGAATCTGTTGTATTCAATGAAACTGTTACCAAAACAGCCACAATGATTCTTGAATTTGGCGTAGGAGTTTTAAAGGTCCAGTATCACCAGAAAAGAGTTCAAATACTTTGAAATTCCCCCAAGGTATTGTTGCTGTTTGCCTGCTATACCCCAGCTTTTATGGAGGGGTGCTTTTTTATGTTTTTAACTATGGACTTCCTTCATGTAAGGTTTAAAAAAGGGCTGTACATGTACTCACTAGAATATTTTTAAAATCAGTGTAAATATCAGTGTAAAATAAATGTAATGAATTGTTGATTTTTTGGCTATTATGGATCCTGTTAATCAGTACAGATCCTCGCTATAGCCAAAAAACGGCTACAGCGTGGACCTGAATTGCCGGGGGGACATCCATGGACATCTGCCCCTTTGTATGTTCCCCACGCGCACTCACAGCCAGTGGCGGCACACTCTCGTGCCCGCTGCATGCTTTGTGGGCATGCCCATGGGTCGGGCGGACTCGATGTCTGCTGATGACACGTGATCACATAATAGAGAGTCAGAATGGGGAATCTCCAATGTAAACACAGTGGTTCTTCGTTCTATGAGGGGGGACATGACAGATCTACTGATCTCTGTCGTTTGGATCAGTAAGATCTGTTATGTCCCTGCCAGCCCAGCCCCCATACAGTAAGAACACATACAGGGAACACAGTTAACCCCTTGATTGCCCCCTTAGTGTTAACTCCTTCCCTGGCAGTGACATTTATACAGTAATCAGTGGCTATTTAAATTTCTGATCGCTGTATAAATGTCAATGGTCCCAAAAAAGGGTCAAAACTGTCCGACATGTCCTCTGCAATGTCTCAGTCCCGATAAAAATCGCAGATTCTCGCCATTACTAGTAAAAAAATAATAATAATAATAAAAATGACCTAAATCAATTCCCATATTTTGTAGATGCGATAACTTTTGCGCAAACCAATCAATATACACCGATTGCGATTTTTTTTAACCAAAAATATGTAGAAGAATATATATCAGCCAAAACTGATGAATAATTTTTTTTTTCGGATATTTATTATAGCAAAAAGTAAAAAATACTGTTCTTTTTTCAAAATGTATGCTCTTTTTTTGTTTATAGCACAAAAAATAAAAACAGCAGCGGTAATCAAATACCACCAAATGAAATCTCTATTTGTGGGTAAAGAATTATAAAAATGTTGTTTGGGTACAACATTGTATGACCGCGCAATTGTCATTCAAAATGCAACAGCCAAAAATTGGCCTGGGCAGGAGTCGGGTTTAAGTGCCCTGTAAGTGAGTGGTTAATATATGGCTTAGTTATTGTTTTTACAGTCTGTACATATCCCCACTTCACTTCAATAGTTTGGGGATAATAAATATATTATTTTTTTTTATTAAAAGAAAGGCTGTTTTAAGTCCTGTTGACAAAGCGGCCTGGTAAAAGTGTTTAAATACAGTGCACATGGCTCTTGGGGAATTTTCAGTTTGTGGGTTTGTGTTTTTTTCTGTGATTAAAATATATTGTAATAATGATATCAGTGTTTAACCCCTTCATGCCTATGCCTTTTTCAGACACTTGTTGCTTACAAGTTGAAATCCGTATTTTTTGCTAGAAAATTACTTAGAACCCCAAAAATTCTATATATATATTTTTTAGCAGAGACCATAGAGAATGAAATGGTGATCATTGCAATATTTTATGTCACACTATATTTCCGCAGCGGTCTTACAAATGCATTTTTTTTAAAAAAAAATACACTTTAATAAATTTAAAAATAACAAAACCGTAAAGTTAGCCAATTCTTTTTTGTATAATGTGAAAGATAATGTTTTGCTGAGTAAATTGATACCTAACATGTCATGCTTTAAAATTGCACATACTCGTGGAATGGCCACAAACTACAGTACCTAAAAATCTCCATAGGCGATGCTTTAAAAATGTCTACAGCTTACCAGTTTAGAGTTACAGAGAAGGTCTGGTGCTAGAATAAGTCTTCTGTAAACCGGAAGTGATGTCATGATATCGCTTCTGGGTTACTAGATTAGAGACCGAATCGAAGCCGATGCCGGCATCGTTTGGGTCTCCGGGCAGCCTCGGGAGGGTGGAGGTCATCCCTCATCCCGTCCCACTGCTTGGGATAACAGTTGAGTGACTGCTTAGCTGCATCAGTTGCTATCATAAGTAAGACAACCGTTGGCTCTAAAAAACAGTACCGGGGGGATGCCTGCTACTTGCTTTCAATGAAAAGAATATACAAGGATTTCTCTAAATGGAGGTGTACAACAAGTGACCTGTTATGATCAGTGCATTACAGCTGTAACTGCAAATCTCAGAGCCAGATGATCAGCATTTACAGCATTTACAGTACTGCGGGGCTGAATGAAAGCAGCAGTTTTGCCTAATGGATCTGAAGCCATACATTGGACACCCATAATACCTAGTAATTTTAGAAATATGTACTGTATATGATGAATATACATATGTGAAAATATGTGAATATACAAATGTGACCTGGGTGCTGCTGAACTGTTGCCTGATTAAAAGTGCTTCTGGCCACCATGATTAAGGGGTGCACCACAGCAGGTGAGGAGACACCCAGTTAAGCACTTGTTTGATATTCTTTGGTGGTAGTCCATGGTGGAAGATTTCTGATACTCTTAAAGATTTACCTTTATTGAAGGCACATGAACTGTGTTGGTTGTTTTTTTTTTCTGGACATTCACAACCAAATTGTATGATATATGGGACTGTTTTCATGTTTTTTTATCCTTTCATTTATTTACTGCATGTGATATATAAGCAGGGCCGAAACTGGGGAGGGGCAGGGGGGAACACACCCCGGGTGACGCATCAAGGGGGGGTACCAGGAGGGGTTCCGTCACCCCCACCTGCACTGGGAAGCGTTGCTCTGAGGGTGTCACTGCATAGTTTGCCAAACACCGGAGAACCAAATAGGAGTGAGACTGCACAGGCGCATTAGCGCTGAATCACTCTGATCCTCCCACCAGTGCTATAGAATGGCATTCCAGAGTGACGCTTCAGCCTTGGAGAGCCTTTGTGGAACTGGAAGGCATTTATTAGGACAAAGAGAAGGGTTTGTGTGCAGAAGGCACTGAACTAGGAAGTTGGGGTTGGTACGGCAAAGGATTGGGGGGCCTGGGGGGTGCAGAGAAGGCCCTGGACTGGGGGGGCAGAGGAGACCCTGGACTGGGGGGGTGCAGAGGAGGCCATGGGGAGGTGCAGAGGAGGCCCTGGACTGGGGGGTGCAGTGGGGGCCTTGGGCTGATGGGGTGTGTGGAGAAGACACTGGGTTGGGGGGTGCAGAAGAGGCTCTGGGATGGGGGGTGCAGGGGAGGCCCTGGGCTTGAGGGGGTGGTGCAGAAACCCTGAACTGGGGAGGTGCAGAGGAGGTGCTGGAGTCGGGGGGATGCAGAGGAGGCCCTGGACTAGAAAAGGGTTGGTGTGGCAAAGACCCTGGATTAGGAGAGGAGGCCCTGGACTAGGAGGGGAGTACACATGAGGCCCTGGACTGGTGGTGCAGAGGAGGTCCTGGACTAGCAGGGGAGTGCAGAGGAGGTCTTGAACTAGGGGATGCAGAGGGGGTCCTGGACTAGGAGGGGAGTACACAGGAGGCCCTGTACTGGGGGGGAGGTTCAGAGGAGACCCTAACTAGGTGATGTAGAGGAGGCCCTGGACTAGGAGGGAAGTACACCAGAGGCCCTAGACTGGGGAGTATAGAGGAGGCCCTCGACTAGAAAAGTGGGGTTGGTGCGGCACAGGACCTGGATTCAGAGGGCAGAGTGCAGAGAAGTCTCTGAGCTTGGGGGGCTGTAGAGGAGGCCTTGGACTAGAAGGGGAGTGCAAAGGAAGCCTGGGACTGGGGGGTGGGAAAATGCAGGATAGGTCCTTGACTAGGTCCTTGTAGAAGTAACGAGGTGTGACGAGACCAGTAGGAGGAGTCAGTACGGTTGATGGACGGAACAAACTACACATGCTAGCAGTGGACAGGAGCTATCTACCTAGCTGAGGGAGCTGCAGATCCTACGGATAGGTGAAATTACTGGAGCGCTGCTTTACCATAACAAAAGGTGTATTTTTTTACTGAATGTGAGTATTTTAGTCTCTATATTTTTTGCATAATAAAGTGTTTAAACTGGTAAGCGCTATGTTTGGCATTATTGCTTCTTCCCTGCATGTCACCCATGGAGCTTGAAGGGGATAATAGCGGTGCAGAGGGTATATTTGCAATCTAATTGAAGGAGATATCAATGATGAGGAGCCATGATCTGAGCTACACCTGAGTGTTTGTTTACAACAGGCGTATATTTTACACCGACATCTGGTGGAGGTGTTCTATAGCATGGACAAAAGGTAGTGGATTGAGGAGCTTATAGTAAACTTTCTGATCATTTGAAGCACCGTGGCAGTATTTGGATGCACTTTTTGCACAAGAACACTATATAGAACGGTATATTATATTATTTGCACATCCTGAAACTGTGAGATATATATGTTAAACGGAAGAAACATTATCTCCAGTGGCACATAAGGACTTTTATGCACAAGAACAGTTTTTGTAATATTGTTTATTGGCACTATTTTGCACATATGTAAGTAATTGAAATATGTATGGAACAGTTAATAGGATATATTGTTTGTACATTTATGTATAGGGGTTAGTGATAACACAGGATTATTGCAGTTGAGCGCTGCACTCAGTTATCAATTTTTTATGTTTACTGCCCACACACATGTGAGGAGTGCTGTATAGCAGCTCACAAGGTCTTTCTATAGTTTACATAACACTTACAATATACTGTAATCTGTAAGATTACATTACTGTATCAAATAATTTCACATCTTTTTTGTCCCTAATGCTTTGTCCAGTGCCCTACATGCACTTGCATATTATATATGCCATTCTTTCTGCCTGGAAACTTGAGAATGTCCATGGCATCTAAAAAGTTTCCCTTTACGTTGAAAGCGGTTTTTGACCAGCTAGAAAACAGCGATAGTGAATAAGAATCACTTGCAGAATTGAGCAATACTGATTCATGGGGAAATTTGTCACTGAAAGTGACGACAGCGACAATTCTGCAACTGAGCAAATGTCAGTGTTTTGATTTGATTACATTATTGAATACATGTTATTATTATTATATTATTATTTTTGATAAATATTTATAGTTATTTATTATATTATAATTTATGATTTCGTTGTTTCAAACTTTATTATATCCGGGATGTCTACTAGACTCTTGTTTGGACAGATTTAAGTGAGTTATTTCCAAGAATTACAGGCCTACAATATAAAACGCCAAATTTCTATTTGAAAAAATGTAACGCATTGAGACGTAAAAATCTGACATAATCATACCGCCAGTGAGGTTAAAGTGTTTGTAAAGGCACAAGGTTTTTTACCTTCATGCATTCAATGCATGAAGGTAAAAACCTTCTGTGTGCAGCAGCCCGCCCCATCTATTGGCAGCTGCGGGAGCAATTTGCTCTTGCTGCTGTCAATCACAGCCAGTGAGCCAATCAGGAGACAGAGTGGACAGGAGTGTGCCTGCTTGGATTCCCCCATAGCAAGTTGCTTGCAGTGGGGGCACTCGGAAAGGAGGGAGGGGCCAGGGGCGCCGGCGAGGGACCCGAGAAGAGGAGGATCCAGGCTGCTCTGTGCCAAACCATTACACAGAGTAGTGTTTGTTATTTAAAAAAAAAGAACAATACTTTAATATCACTTTAAAGCATTTGTTAACCTAAAAAAACAGATCATGTTCCCTTAAAGCATGTTATAAAGCACAGCGCTTGTGTTGTGTAATTTGGCCCCCTGTTACACCTAAAAAACCTGACTGATCCTGCCTGGCTATACCCTCCCCCTGTAAACTAACCACGGTATATCATGGCTGCTGAGCCCTGACACCGTGGTCAGTTTACGTGCCTCCATCATCAGCAGCCCTGCTCTGTTCTTCTCTGTCCTCCATCCTCTGCCCTCTCCCTCCTTGCCTGTCTGCTCATGTCATTGCCTTCCCCCTCTGCTCCTGCTGCTCCAATAACTACTATAAAATCCACCCATCAATTGTGCAATATAACAATATATTGGGTATATATTTATTGAGATTAGTGTGGTAGTTGACTAGTGATGTGGAGTGAAACTATTCACTTTATTTATTCAGTATTTAATTTCTTTTATTTTAATATTTATTTGCAATAACATATTTTATTGGATGGTGTCCAATCTTATGATAATAGAACAATGAATTTGATGCTATTATGTAACATTATAAATGTTAATTGTAATCATGCTTTCCTAAGTGCATTTGATGTTATTGGTATGTTACCATTGAGAGCGCCTTTGTAAATAGAAGCCGTAGTTAATGTTAATTGCAGCAAGTGTACTATCTGCTGTTTTCTTCATTGCAGCCAGTATCCATGGGGATATGTAAACAATATGGTGGTATTTAATCCTCGTGACAATCACCCTGCTCCATCTCTGAGGATGTCACGTGATCAGTGATGCACCATTTCGGGTGAAGCCAGGTAACCTCATTTTTGGTTGAGGGTGAAACCAGAAGTTTGGTGATGAGCACAATCTTTGTTAACTGTGCAGTGTATATATGTTTTTAATGTGAATGCAATTCTTAAAAACAGCAATATAGGTCCTTCTTAGTTAATGACATGACACTATTGGGAGTTTTGTTTATACCTCTTTGAGAGCTGCATTTTATCAAGAGTGACGCAAGGGAAACCCGCTAAAGGCACCATTACCTAGGAAAAACAAGTTTGCCCAGAGGGAAAGAGACTGACCTTGTGAAAAAAGATTAAGCGCTGTTATGAAAATATGGGTCTAATGTAAAGGTGAGCAGGCACTTTGTACTGAGGTGGAGCACTAATGGTTTTGTCGTCACAGTGTGCTGGGTTTTTTTTTTTTTTTTTGAATGGTGACATTGCCTTGCAGCACTGGGATTGTTGTTATGCATATTTGCATAATATTGGTAGTATTTAGGCATTTTTTATAAAGCATGTATCAGATTATTTCTAAAGCATGATATTATAGTATGATATTGGACCCAGTCTTGGGACTGTGGTTACAGATATATGCATAATGTTTGCAATATTAAGGCATTGTTTATAATATCCCTTAATATCACTTAGGCTCCATGCACACTGGACGCTCTTTATAGTCATTTTGGACGTCGGATTTATGGCAGAAAAACTCTGCTTTTAAAAATAGCTTTTATCAGCCTTTTGCAATAGTGTTTATGCGCGTTTATCGGCGTCAGCGTTTTTGAGTGGTTTTCTTTTAACTTCATTAGCTTCCATTGACTACAAAAAACGTCGGACGCAGAAAAACAGCCATTTAGCGGCGTTTATGAGCGTTTATCAGCATTTATCGGCGTCCAGCATTTTTTGTGGTCAGAAGGATGTCTCTTGAACGCTAATTTGGACGTTCAGATAACAGCCCAAAAACGCCACTGCTGTTAAACGACAATAAACGTCCATGTGTGCATGGACACATAGGATAACATAAAGGGGCGTTTTTGGGCTGTTAAAAAAAGCCCAAATGACCATAAACGGTCGTTTCTCAGCATTAGTGTGGATGGAGCCTAATTGGATCACCTTTACAGCACTGGGTTTGTGAACTTGCTTACCTGCATCTATGTATGAAATTTGTCATTATAATTGAAGATAATTGGATTATAGATAAAATAATATCACCATACGCACAGATTGTATATTATTTATTTTTATTGTGAAAGGGTACTGAGCAGCGCTGCATCATTTTAATCGTTATAGCTTATTTGCACATATTGTCACCATTTACAGAAAGTTGTCTGCAATCACTATGCAGTATAAATATATACAGACTCTCTGCTCAACATTATATATTCATATATATTGCTTTTTTTCTATTGTCTTGAACTAATGACTTGGATCCTAAAGTCTATATATGATGCATTGTGCAATTATATTTTTTGCATCTGTTTGCACAGGAAGGAAAATGTTGAAGTTATAGTGGCTACTTCCACTCTGATTCTGCTGCACTTTATTGAAAAAGAGAATGGATTTGGAAAGATTTTTCACTTTGCTCTGTATCATGTTAACTCTGTATTTTTTATACTATATAAATGACAAATTAATTTAATGTAAGGAAGGGTGGATAAACAACAGGAACGACCCTTGTACAATCACAGAATGTCTTGTATTCTGTGAATTGAATACAAGACGTTCAATGGGTGAGGGGGGAGGAACTCTACTAATGCACTATACAAGATGGAAAGTCACAGCTGCAGAGCCTAAGGCCCTTTTCACACGGACATTCCGTTCAGGTCTGCCTGTCCGATTTTTCAGGCGGACCTGAACGGAGCCTCCATGCAGCCTTATGGAGCGACGGATGTCAGCGGCGATATGTCCGCTGACAGCCAACGCTTTCCGATCTGCTCCAGATCCGTAAAGTCTGATGGATGGAAACCCCATTTTTCCATCCGTCTGTGGATCAGATCGGATGACAACAGACAGATGGATCCATTGTCATCCAATTTTCCATAAGGGAGAGCGGGGACCCTGACAGATCTGTCTCTGCACACAGAGCGGAGACAAATCCGTCATCTGTCAGCTCAGCAGGGATCAGCAGAGCGATCCCCGCTGAGCTAAACGGAGCCCGCTGATGGAACGGCCGTGTGAAATCAGCCTAGCTGCTTACAGTAAACCTAT
Organism: Glandirana rugosa; assembly: GCA_018402905.1. NCBI lineage: Eukaryota > Metazoa > Chordata > Amphibia > Anura > Ranidae > Glandirana > Glandirana rugosa. The sequence goes on along the minus strand of BLSH010258308.1, from coordinate 360,708 downwards.
CATGAAGACAAGTAGGATTTTTATCACCCCCGCAGCCCCTTGGATGTAGTATATACAGCTTTAGAGCCCTTTCACACGGAGGCACTTCTAAACTGCCAGTAAAACGCTGAGCACTTTTGAAGAGCTTTTCAGGCACTTTTGAATAGTTTTTCAGGTGCTTTTGAAGAGCCTGGCAGGCGCTTTTGAAGATTAGACAACACAAAACTAGAATCCACAGTTTGTTAGTAGATTCATCTTTTGACCATAACATATTCTGCTCACGCAATCATATACGTAAACAATAAGGCATACAGAGGTAAATATGTAAAATTAATGTAATGATGACATATGACATTAAAACTTCTACAATGTATTATACAAAAGGTTTCCTCAATATATTATTACCGAAAATTTTTATTTAGTACTTTTATATAACTATGAACTATTATCGACGAATGTGTGTATAGAAAATAAAAATTTCCACATAGGTGACTTTTAATCCTTGAATCGAAACTTTGTTTGGGGGGCACAGCTAACCAGGTCCAATCAACAGAGATTCTGGAGTAAGTGTGACTTTGAGAAAAGTCCACGAAAGTACGATTTTTTTCGAGTGTTTTTGGATAAAGGTAATTTTGGTTACTACGAAAGTGTGACCCCGTCAAGAGACCGTCCCGCCACTTTTTTACGGGTAGAGGTAACTTTAACTACCTTTCGAGAAGTTTTCGCGGACGGTCCGAGAAGTTTTCGTGGACTTTTTGATAAGTTTTCACGGACTTTTCGAGAAGTTTTCACGAGTCGCAAAATGACCGTCAAATCTTCACGGA
>BLSH010258308.1:291741-321771 GCA_018402905.1 Glandirana rugosa | reverse complement strand
TCCATGGTCCTCATGCAAATTCGCATGGACCCACTTTTTGCCAAAAATCCACAATGGAGACTGAATGAATCCATTCTAACCGACCCTGTCAGAGTTACTGAAATCCATAAATCCATTAAAGAATATTTTCTCCTTAACGACAACGAAGGGACATCGGACGAAGTCCTTTGGGCAGCTCATAAAGCTATGATTAGGGGAAAGCTGATACAGCTAGCAGCTCAAATCAAAAAGGAGAGGGCAGCAGATCTGACTAAACTGGAACAGTCTTACGCTTCTATTCAGGCGGCGCATAAGGCTAACCCTTCCAAGATCTTGGCCTCCCAACTAGACAAAGTCAGGTTAGAACTAAATATAGCGCTAACGACCAAAGCGGAGAAAGCAATCCGTTGGAGTGGTCAAAAGTTTTACTCTCAAAAGGACAAACCAGGCACTCTCCTAGCCTCCAAACTTTCCCCTAGGTGTCGCCTATATCAACTGCCCAAAATTAATATCGATGGTCAGGGACCCACCTCCAACCCTAAGAAAATTATAGAGGCCTTTCATAAATTTTATTCCAACCTATACAGTCCCACAACTAACCCACACCCGGACTCTTTAGCAACATTTCTAGCGGATATCCCCATTCCCAGCCTATCCCCAGAACACAAACAGATCCTAGAGGACCAATTTTCAGCGGCTGAGATAGAGGATGCCATCAAGAACCTAAGAAAGGGGTCCGCCCCAGGCCCAGATGGCCTATCTGTCCCGTACTACAAGGCCTTTGCGGAGACTCTCTCCCCTTATTTAGCTAGGCTGTTCAATCATCTAACTAAGGGCAACTCTCTTGACCCCCATCTCAATACGGCCTACATAACGGTCATCCCTAAACCCGATAAGAATCCCGAAGAGATCGGTAATTACAGACCCATTTCATTAATAAACAACGATATCAAAATCTTAACTAAGATCCTAGCTAATAGGCTTTCTTCATTCATCAGCTCCTATGTCCATAAAGATCAGGCGGGATTCATTCCGGGAAGGCAGGGCCCAGACCAAACGCGTAGAGCCATTGATCTGATATCAATCCTACAATCCAACTGGGAGGGAGGCCCGAAACAAAAGGGCATGGTCCTATCCCTGGACCTCCAGAAGGCCTTTGATTCCGTTTCCTGGAACTATATCCTTAAAACTCTGGAGGTCTGGGGATTTGGCCAGCGCTTCATGGGGATTGTCAATGCCCTATACTCCCGCCCAACAGCCCGAATAAGATTGCAAGGATATCTTTCGGAACCAATAGCCATAGCAAGAGGCACAAGACAAGGTTGCCCCCTGTCTCCACTGATTTTTGCCATAGCTATAGAAACTTTGGCAATTGCCATCCGCCAAAACCCAGACATCAGGGGGGTCTCATGTGGATCCCAAACCCACAAATGTGGTCTCTTCGCGGATGACATTTTAATATACTTGACCTCCCCCCTCACATCCCTTCCCAACCTTAACAAATTGCTACGTACCTTTGAAAAATTCTCGGGCCTAACGGTCAACTACTCCAAATCCCAAGCACTGAACATTTCACTCCCGGAGGAAGTGGTCGAATCCTTACAGCAGTCCTTTCCCTTCAAATGGAGTCGATCGTCCATCCGATACTTAGGGGTCAACCTGACTCCTAGGATAGAGGACTTATACGACTGCAACTTTCCCCCTATCTTTCGGAAATTAGAAAGTGACCTGTGTTTGTGGTCTAAGTGTAATCTCTCCTGGTTGGGCAGAATAAACGCAATTAAAATGACTCTTCTCCCGCGGATCCTCTACCTCTTCAGGGCCCTCCCGATACCCATTAGAAGGAACCACATTAGAGCTCTCCAGAGCAAGATCCTCAAATTTATTTGGGGTGGCGCTGGTTACAGGCTACCTCAAAGCGTACTATATTGCCATAGGAAGAAGGGAGGTTTGGGGCTGCCCGCGCTTTATAAGTATTTCCAAGCAGCTAGACTTGCCCAGCTTTCCAGAGTCTACTCGAGGGCTGAAAAGCCAGACTGGATTCAGATTGAAAGGCAGGCAGTCCCACATCACACCATCGACTTCCTTCTCTGGATTCCCCCGAAGAAGAGACCACCAATCCTATCCCCTACCCTCTCACACTCCTTTGCTCTGTGAGATTCCTTACGTCACCACCCTGAACTGGTTTCCACCCTAACCCCATTAGCCCACATATTCCATAATCAGGAATTTCCCCCAGGCTTAGATATTAAAGCATTCCAATGGTGGCTGGACAAGGGGCTGTACCGCATAGGACACTTTTTCTCCCCCTCGGGTCCCATTTCTTTCGCCTACTGTGTTAGCAAACTAGACATTCCGACCTCCGAAAAATTCAGATTTCAACAAATTTCCCACTTTTTGAAACACATATGGAGAGAGAGAAACCTCTTCCCCCCAAAATGTCAGAATATGAAACGTGGTGTGGCATGGCCACGGAGCAGAGAGGAGGCATCTCGGTGATATATACGGCCCTCACTCACTCAAAAGAAAAAGCCTCATATATGAAACAATGGGAGGAGGACTTCCAGTTCTCCTGGGACTTAGAAACATGGCATAGAGCCCTAAATGTCTCCTATAGAGGCATTTTAAATACTGTAATTATGGAAGCAAGTTTAAAGATCATAACTAGATGGTATCTCACCCCTGCGAAACTAGCCCGAATATATCCCACGGCCAATCCACTCTGCTTTAGAGGATGTGACCTCCGAGGATCAATGCCGCATATCTGGTGGGAATGTCCGAGGATCAGATCCTTCTGGAGAAAAATTTTTAACCTCATAGACAAATTGACCAAAGCTCAGATCCCTAGAACTCCGGAGATAGCATTGCTAAACTCCCACATCCCAAATCTATCTAAACCTAACAGAAAATTAGCCCATTTTATCTTAATAGGGGCCAAACTTGTTATTGCAAGATCCTGGAAAAAACCAAAGGTGTCTTTTGCAGAATTTGTTCGGAAAATATCCTGGATCATGTCCCAGGAAAAGTTAACCAGCATCCTAGCAGACACCACCAATCAGTTTGAGGGTATATGGGAACCCTGGGCGGACTATGTTGGGATATCCTTTATTCCTGGACACAACTTGTAGACCAACAAAGGTTGCTTCACCCTTGCTCTTTAGCTTTCTCCTTCTCTTTTTCTTCCTCTTTCCTCTTTTTCCCTTTTGAATTTACTTCTCGATCTCTGAGGATAGCGCCCATATGGTCTTTCATATCAAAGGGCCGCTAGCCCCAGTCAGAGGGTTTTTGGTTACAGTTATTCTTCTCCAATGTTACCTCTGACAATAGGATGTAAGTTACCAATTTTTGACTTGAGATTTGGGGAGGCCCTCACCTCCTCCGCACAGAATGTTCCCTTCATGGGGTGCGTCAGGGGTGAGAGCCCCTCAATACATCCTCCACAGGACAGGGGGATTCCTGCCCGAGGTCTAACTTACTTCTTTCATCAGGTATACGATTCTATCATGCTCCTAGACCAGCCGTTTAAGAATGCTCTACCGAGAAACAGTCCTTTGTGGTACAACAAATGCTAGTTTACCTTATCAGTTGTCGAGTTGTTATTTGAATCGCTAAGAAGACTTTAGCTCTCCTCTATTCTTCTTATTGTACCAATGTACTGTACTTTATGGCTTTGTTCATTTTGCAAGAAACTGAATAAAAATTTATTGAAAGTAAATGGTTTGCTACATCCTGGTCTCCCTCAACATATGTGTTGTGCCCAGTTTTCATTTTGGTGATCCCATTGTATTTTTTCCTTCTATCACTAATGTACCTAAAAAAGGTTTTATCTCCTTCCTTAATAGACTTAGCAATTTCCTCCTCTTTCTGTGCTTTTGCAGCACAGATAATGTGTTTGGCCTCCTTTTGTCTATTTTTATACTCCTCTCTGTCAGCTGCACCTCCTGTTTCCTTGAATCTTCTATATGCCATTTTTTTCCCCTTTACTATCCTACTTACCTCTTTGGTGAACCATATTGGTTTTTTCTTCTGTTTATTCTTACTAACTTGCCTGACATATAATCTAGTTGCCTCCAAGATGGTAGACTTTAATAGTGCCCACTGATTACTTACTCCTGTCATTTTGCTCCAACCTTTCAGTTCATTTTTTATCCCTGCATTGGGTACATAGCACACTCCTGATCCCTGCATTGTGTACATAGCACATTCCTGATCTCTGCATCGTGTGCGTAGTATACTCCTGATCTCTGCATAATGTGTGTGTGCACTCCTGAACTCTGCATTGTGTACATAGTGCACTCCTAATTTCTGCATTGTGTGCATAGTGCACTGCTGAACCCTGCATTGTGTGCCTAGCGCACTCTTCAACCCTGCATTGTGTACATAGCACACTCCTGAACCTTGCATCGTGTATGTAGTGCACTCATGAACCCTATATTGTGTGCGTAGTGCACTCATGATCTCTGCATTGTGTGTGTAGCGCCCTCCTGAACCCTGCATTGTGTGTGTAGCACACATAAGAAACCTGCACTTTGTGTGTAGCACAAGTCTGAATCTCTTTGGAAATAGTGCAACCTGAAGTCTGCACTCTTAACGTTGCGCAAAACTGAACTCTGTATGTAGTGCAAGCCCTGAGCCCTGCACCCTGCACGTAGCATCCTCCTGAGCCCTGCACTCTGTACCTAGCATCCTCCTAAGCCCTGCAGCCTACAGGTAGCATCCTCCTGAGCCCTGCACCCTACAGGTAGCATCCTCCTGAGCACTGCACCCTACAAGTAGCATCCTCCTGAGCCCTGCACCCTGCAGGTAGCATCCTCCTACACCCTGCACCCAGCATCCTCCTGCACCCTGCATGTAGCATCCTCCTGCACCCTGCATGTAGCACCAGCATGCAGGGGGCACACTGACTACCAATGTGCACAGCCAGTGGTTGCCAGTATACCAAGGACATAACAAATCAAGTGAAACAACTACCATGCAACTAAAAAAATCTCAAAAGCAATAAGAGAATCTTGTTCGCTGGTTCCCTCATCTAATGCAAATCAATAAAAAGCAAAAAATGCGGTGTTGCCCTACACTTCATCTATAAAATTCTACAAATGGACTTACAAATGTAATGGTAAAACCTATGAATAAATATTCAGTGCAAATCAACCAATGTATTGCAATATAGTAATGATGGTGTCACTCCCTCTGCAAAAATATTTTGAGAAATTGCAGAGCTTCAATGTGCAAATAATGGTGAAACCCCTACATACAATAATAATAACAGAGATGCAAATCAACCTGTGTATTAGAACATAGTAGTGATTTTGTCATCCTCTCTGCAAAAAATAAGACATATTGCAGATCTGCAATGTGCAAATAGGGGTGAAACTCCCTATATATAATAATAAAATGTACAATTGATGTATTTTACATTTTATTATGATTATATATAGGGGGTTTCACCACTATTTGCACATTGCAGCTCTGCAATATTTCTTAACTTTTGCAGAGAGGGCGACACTATCACTAATATGTCCTAATACACAGGTGGATTTGCATCTCTGTTGTTATTATTGTATGTAGAGGGGTTCACCATTGTTTGCACATTGCAGCTCTGCAATTTCTCAAAATATTTTGGCAGAGGGAGTGACATCATCGCTATTATATAGCATAACATTGGTTGATTTGCACTGGATATTCATTTATAGGTTTTACCATTGCACTTATAAGTCCATTTGTAGAATTGTATAAAGGAAGTGTAGGGTTGTGCTTTTTATTGGTATACAGAGACCAGGACATACTGATCACCATTGTGTGCCATGAAGAAACCTCCACTTGCTGGCCGCTCCCACAGGTGTACCGTAGCGTGCCGCATTAGCACCCTCACTTTTAGCTCAAGCACCACCATAGCACCCCCAAAAAAAACATTGTCTGGAGCCGCCCCTGCCCGGATTGGATTTGAATTTTGCCGCCCCATCCCTCCCTCCAAGTAGTTTCTCTATCTTATCTTCTTAACATTTGGTAGTCATATCCATAAAAAATCTAAGAAGTATCCTTTTTTTATCTCATGGAGAGAAATAACGTATATATCATACAATCATTCCATAAACACACACCACATACACTGCATATATCATTTGAGGAAAATATGCTAATAAAATAGTTGACTAGTTTGCCGATATAAAAAAAAAATATGTCCCCAGATTTCATTTTAAAAATCTGGTCATCTTACCTTAGGCTGCTCTCCTGATTTGGATTAAAAAACTACCCATTTCCTTATCTCAATTACACAGGGGAGGAGATGTTCCAAGAGAGCTAGGCAGGCTCATAACATTGTTGAAGATTTCAGTTTAGAGCACAAGAAGTTACAAGGACACAAGTCCATTGGCAAGATCTACAGTACAGGTAATCATCTACACTTACAGAAAATGTACTTATATGGGAAAAAAAAAGAAAACAAATGCAGCCACCATATCTAAGAAATGGTAAGCTGCAGTATATTACATTTTTGTTCTTGGTTTTAGATATACTTTAAAGCTTGAATCTCTCATTGTGTTGCCATGGCATTTTTTTCCACTCAATGTCTTCAGTGGATAACAATGTAATATGTAAGCAGAGAATAAATATACACTTTAATTTCCAGTCATAACAGGTTTTTTCTTACTTTCCTATTTTGATTCATCATTGTGAATCCAGAAATGTTCAAGTCTGCCTGCATTGTCAAGTGTGTTCCTGATGGAAGAATTATTGCTGCACCGCTTTGTCCTTCCTTTCTCCCTGATACAAATCAGTAAGATACAGTATGAAAGAATATTTGTTTCTACTGAAAAAAATGGAACTTGGGAGTGTTTTTGCAATGTGAAGTGGAGGGCAAATCTCTGACAGATTGTTATTGCCATCTAGTGGCTTATTAATGTTACTTTATATCTAATAATGCAGACTATTCCCTAGTGGGATCCAGAGTCTTATCTTCATGCAGATGTATTCTGATTTGTAAAATTATAGATAGATAGATAGATAGATAGATAGATAGATAGATAGATAGATAGATAGATAGATAGATAGATGTTTGGTAACTAAATCAAAGATATTAGTACTAGCAAGACTTGCTCCGATGGTTTGTAATGGCTTAGCTTACTGGCAGTTTACATGTTTTCCTATATATAGGTAGTAGATAATATTCAGTATACAGTCTTACTAAGAACAAGATCATAACGCCACTTGTCACAGCTGGCAAAAAGCATGGAATGGCCTTTTCTGAGACCAGGTAAACAAGTCAGCCATGAGCTACAGAAAAATCAGCATAATATGACCTATGTTTATTTTATTTCATGTTTAATATTTAGCTATTGTTGGATGACCAGACCAAATTGTGAGCAATGGGTGGATGAGTAGACAGATAGAAAGATATACATTTTCATGCCATTTATACATTGACACTGATAACTAGCATACCGTCTGGAGTACAGGGGCGACCAGGGCTGGTGCAAGGATTTTTGACACCCTAGGAAAAACCAAATTTGCTGTCCCCTTTGGCTCCACCCCTGACTCCATCCCCTTTGCCCTGTCCATGTATTCGATGGAGGTGGCGGAGGTTGAGATTTTTGCAGCGCCTCTTTAACTATTTCTTTAGTCGTGGTCCAAAGGCATGCACCTGTGCCTCTGGACTAGGCCTAAAGACAAATAATGGCGACACCGGCTTGCTTCCTCATGCCAGCCATGGTCCGCAGGTATATGGACAGGCTACGGTAGTATATGGACCAGCTGGGGTAATATATGGACAGACTGGGGTAGTATATGGACAAGCTATGGTAGTATATGGACAGGCTGGGGTAGTATATGTACACGCTGGAGTAGTATATGGACAGGCTAGGGTAGTATATGGACATGCTGGGGTAGTATATGGACAGGCTAGGGTAGGGTTGCCACATCATCCCTTTAATCCAGGACACATATGAATTACACAGGTTCTGTGGCTGATTAAGGTGGTAATTAAACTCACTTGGTGCCTGATCTGCATTCAATTAGCCACAAAACCTGTGTAATTCATATGTGTCCTGGATTAAAGGGATGATGTGGCAACCCTAGGCTAGGGTAGTATATGGACAGGCTGGGGTAGTATATAGAAAGGCTAGGGTAGTATATGGACAGGCTGGGGTAACATATAGACAGGTTGGGGTAGTGTATGGACTGGCTGGGGTAGTATATGGACAGGCTGGGGTAGTGTATGGACAGGCTGGGGTAGTGTATGGACAGGCTGGGATAGTGTATGGACAGGCTGGGGTAGTGTATGGACAGGCTGGAGTAGTGTATGGACAGGCTGGGTTAGTATATGGACAGGCTGGGGTACTATATGGACAAGCTGGGGTAGTATATGGACAGGCTGGGGTAGTGTATGGACAGGCTGGGGTAGTATATTATTATTATTATTATCATTATACAGAATTTATATAGCACCAACAGTTTACGCACCACTTTACAATATAAAAGGGGGACAATACAGGTACAATGCAATAGAATACAAAAGGATTAAGAGGGCCCTGCTCAGAAGAGCTTACAAGCTAATAAGGGAGGGGGGCACGTGGTACAAAAGGTTTTAACTGTGGGGAGTGAGCTGATGGAAGTGGTAAAAGATTAGTATATGGACAGGGGCTGGGCGCCCTGGATGGCAGTGCGCCCTAGGCGGCCGCCTACTCCGCCTACTGGTAGAGCCGGCCCTGGGGGGGCGACATATTTATACACTTTTTGATTAGTGTACTTGATGTTGGCCATTATATATGTGTCATCAGATCCTTATAGTCCACTGATGCACCCCTGATCTTTTAACATACATATCACACTAACCTGGTCCTATCTGTATCCTCTGCATTCACACAAGGTTTTCTTCCCACATTCTTTGGGGAGACGGCGTGCCTGTCTTGGGTGGCCCTTTGGCTATAAAGCGATTGGTTACTCTATCCCCTGAGGAAGCCATAGCTGGTGAAATATATTGGGAATAATAACACCTAAAGTTAACCATTGCCAGTCTGTATATAGGATGAACATTGTGATACAGTATGTATACCTGGTTTTTATTGTACACAGTATTTTCCTGTTCTGTGATGAATTTTAATGTTCAGTAAATAAAATTTTCAATTTTAACTATATTTTTGGTTAAAACTTTTTTGCTAAGCACCTTTAAAGTCCCATTCCCTCTTACTGTCTTTCTAGCATATCGTGTATTGTCTTCATGATTTTTTGAGCTGCAACATGCATACTGAAGCCCTTCTTGGGAAAAAGACATTCAAGACACTGGGACAGATATTCTAAAGGTAAATGAACAAGAACAGGAAAGAAATTGTTGTGGTATGGTTGTATGACAGCATTGCATGAGTGTGTGGATGTATGTGAGCTTCGCAAATTGATCCCTGTACCTAGCAAACTGTACACTGATGTTCAGTTCATGCAGTGCAGTTCCGGATTGCAGTATACATTACAGTATATAAAATAAATAAGTAAAACTAATGTGACAAATACCATGACTGTCTACTGGGCTATGAAATGTTCATGCATCAAGCAAAGCAGCAGCTTAAAGAAACATACACAGTGCTGTTGTAGGAAAAAGGCAGCATATGTACAGATATTTGGACTCTTCATTCTAAGACGTAGCATATGAAATCCCATGTGCCTTTGCTGATGTCATAGTGGGCGTATCTGTACATATGTACTGCCATACTCCTAAAACAGTGGGTATATGTACTTTTTGGTCTTTTACACTTGCTTCAAAACATGGCTTCGGACAAGCTTTTTTAAAGCTCTCTGAATGCCAGTCAAAGCTCCTGTCACTAAATAAAATGGTTAGCTTACAGTCCTATTTACACCTTGCTTTTGCCTGGTGCTTTGATGGGGCTTCGATGAGGCTTTGGTGGGGCTTTGATGAGGCTTTGGGGAAGCTTTGTAGGGCTTAGATGAGGCTTCAGGAGGCTTCAAGCAAGCTTTGCCATATGATTCTATGGAGGCTTTTAAGATGCTTTGAAGCACCACTAAAGCTACATGGGGAATAATATTTGAAGCAAAGCCAAAGCAAAACAAAGCAAAATCAGGTGTAAACAGGACTGTAAGCTAACCATTTTATTTAGTGTCAAGAGCTTTAACAAAGCGTGCCTGAAGCCTTATTTTGAAGCAAGTGTAAACTAGCCGTTAATGTGTGTTGAAGCCGAAGCAAGTGTAAATGAGCGCTTTTTTTTTTTTTCAAAGTTGAACTCCAGACACAGAGCAACACACACTGATGAAAACCATATATACAGATTTGTATTTCTGTCTATCCAGTTCTAGGATTTACACAGCTCTGCCATTGAGAATATACCTGTCTTGCACAGCAGGATACTTTTTTTCTTTATCTGCTGCAGATCAGTAACTCATACAGGTCCTGTGCTGCCCCTAGCCTTTGATTGGACAGCAAATGGCAAGCAGGAGACTGATCTCTCTTATCTTTCTGTTAAGCCCCGTACACATGGGCCGATTGTCGGGAGACAACGGCCGGCTAAAAAAATGACCAATATTCGACCTGTGTGTATGTCAGTCTGATTCGGCTTCTGTCGGATGAGCATGCTGGAGAACCAGCAGCTGACCGACTCCTGATCATCTCAGCCAATGACAGAGAGCACTGATCAGACTGTTCTGGCGGGGGAGCCGCCCCCCTGTCAGAACACAACAGCTCAGCGGGGGTGATCGCTGGACTAACCTCACATGGAGCTGTCAGGTTTTTTTCATGCAAACAGCTGGGTTGCACGGATAAAAACTGTAGTGTGTTACCGGCTTTACCCTTCTCCCCCTTCCTATCAACATGCATATTGTTAGCACATGAAAACTGCAGTACACAGAATGGCAACTTAAGCTGCTTCTCCTTCTTCCAGTCTGGGGTGCAAAAGCATGATTTTAAGTCAAATTCAGGGACTAGCTTGCATTTAAATAGATAATCATGCTGTAATAATGAGTACAGGGCTGCATTAATTGATTTCTATATCTGCTTGGAGTTGAGCTTCAACAACTGCCTTTAATACTATCATTGTGTATTTCAGGCAGTTTTGTTCCTGCATGAGATGTGCTTTTGAAATTGCTAGACGGATATTAAAGGAAATCACAATTTCATTCTAGGTACACCATCACTTAGCATGTGTACATGCAATCACTGGAGTGTATACCCTACAGCAAAAAAAATATTTTAAACACATTTTTTCAATTATCTCTATGATGGAGTGCTCAGATGCACGGCTTTTTTCTTTCTGAGAACCAGACACGTTCACATAGCAACCTTCGTTTAAAATTGTAACCTTTTATTTCATCAAAGTATGAATTACTAGTAAATTACAGATTAAATAAAAGCTCAATGGGTTTCATGTACTGCTTGGCATTCTATAACTTTAGCTCAAACAATCAGTCTTTGTAAACTAATATTTTACAGTTGAAACCTTTCTCAAAGCATGTTGTGAAGACCCAACTTGTCATCCAATAATGTTTTTGCTTTACCACTGTAGAGCAGACAAAGTGGCCACGATTTTTAAAGATGTAATGGATTACCCACTTAAGTTTAGGAAGGTTTTACCCCCTTCATGACCAAGGCATTTTTTGCTATTCAGCGCTGTGCTACTTTAATTGACAATTGCACGGTCATGCAATACTGTATGCAAATTAAATTTTATTATTTTTTTCTAACAATTAGAGCTTTCTTTTGGTGGTATTTAAGCACCACCTGTTTTTTAAAAAAAAAAACATTTTTAAAAAATGATATTTTCTATGGTTTGTTTTAAAACATATCCAATAAAATCAAATGTCATCATAAATTTAGGCCAAAATGCATTTTGCTACATGTCTTTAGTAAAAAAAAAAAACAAAAACAATAAGTGTATATTATTTAGTCTGTAGGAAAGTTATAGCATCAACAAAATATGGTATATATATTTAAAAACAGATCAATTACTCATTGAGACCCTTAACATGTCAGGATAGTACAAATACCTCCCCAAAGTACACCTTTTTGAAATGTAGACAGTCTGAGGCATTTAGTAGGAGACATGGCAGGTTTTTTGACATTGTATTTTTTTTTTGCCAAAATTTTTTGGAAAATAAAGAATTTTAATAAAATTTGTTTTTTGTTTCACAATTTTTTTTTTTACAAAGCATCACCAGTGCACTAGAGCATCATCATATGACTGGTGTGATCAGGGATGCCGGCTGATGAGAGCATGTTAAAAAAAAACAAAAATAAACATTTAAAATAGTTTTTATTCAAAATATTAAATATGTTTTACTTTTTTAACATTTTTTTTTACTATGCTTTTTAAATACTTTCATTGGAGTAGTTCATTGTTATCATAGCAACCTGCTACTACTCTGGGGGGGTGATCAGGGATTTTTTTTTCCCACTTTGGTACCAACAATGCTTTCAACTGTTACGAATTGGTTAATTTCATGACAGCTGTGTGAATATGTGATTGGCTACAGCTAATCACATGATACATGGTTCTATAACTGGCCCAGGTACCTTGTGATAGCTGTGGGCCAATCACAGCTCACTAACAAAGGAAACAAAGCTGTTATGAATCATCCAATTAGATAAAAGTAAAATGCCCCACGCTACAAACATGAAAATAGATATAAGACAACAAATCACAATAATGCCAATAAAAATAAGCCCTAAATAAAGTCCCAAATGACACACATGTGAAATATGAAGTGAATAAATAAAAGTCCAGCACACAGTCCAATTTGAATCTTTAAGCAATATTGATCTGTCAAATAGCTCTGTGCTACACACATAAAGTAAACATGAAACAGCAAAATAATACAATAATGCAAAATATAAAAAATAAAAATAAGTGCTGGAATGCCACACTAACTAATGACTTTCACAATGACAAGTGAAAAGTCCCATATGCAGTTCAATTTAAATCTTTAAAGAGTAACTCCACTTTTGTGGTGGGGGGGGAGTAGCAAATAAAGAAAAAATAATATAGCGTATACAATTATGATACAAATCATATTGTAATTTAACGTTATTAAAAATTACCTTTCCTTTTCAATCTGCAGCCGCTGTAATTTTTCTATAAATGCCATGCAATATAGCTACCTTGAGGTGTTCTGTACACAGAATGTGTACTGAACACCTCCCAGAAACATAATTTCCTGCTTGTGTGATTGGCTCACCAATTTTCCCAGAAGTCTGCCTAAGATACAAGTCAGATTTCAGGCATTCCCTGCAACAAAAATGCCATTTTTGGTGAGATATTGCCAATAGGAACACGCCTAAAGGGATGCAGGCCCAGCAGATTTCCTCATTAGTGCTCTGCAGGTGCCACAGCTGACTGATAATTATGAAACTACTCCCATTAGATTCATTTTACCACATGGGCACAGAGAAACACACAGAGATTTCTTCAGAATAATAAAAGGTAGGACTCTGCAACAAAGTTTGTTATAATCCTTGTAATGTACATAGTTCACCTAGAGGGGAATGCTTTTTCTCAACAAAAGTGGAGTTATGCTTTAAGCAGATCTTGATCTGGCAAATCCTCTGTGACCTTCAGCAACACTTCAATGTATACCAGTGGTTCTCAACTCCTGTCCTCAGGACCCACTAACAGGGCATATTTTAAGTATTACCTTGGGGAGATCCAGACTAGAATACTGCAAACACTGAGCAGCAAATTATATCACCTGTGATGTATTTCAGTTATCTTGCAAACCTGACCTGTTAGTGGGACCTGAGGGCAGAGGTTGAGAACCACTGGTGTATATAAAAGTGTGCAAAACACCCTGGATAACAGTGACCGAAGATGTCTCCTCACCTTGTAGCACAGACCTCATTAATAAAAAAGAGGTCAATGGACTTCCGGTTCCGGCGCCTGCATGTGAGGAAGCAAGAGACAGCTCCTCCGGGTAGCCTACATTTAAATCAGCTTAAAAATCAAGCTTGCACCCACCATCCACGGATCCGCCCTCACCCCTCAGTGAGGACTCCCCCCGGGCATGGACCGATTCGTCCTCCACGGCCCCCAGCAGCCAGATCAGGGTCTACGCCAGGATCAAGCCTCGGCAAAGACTCGGGAGTCCGGCATGGCGACGGGAACGCAGTCTGCATCGAACGCGGGTTCGGCAAGTGTTCCGATCGTTTCCACCATGAACTTTCCCACGACACAGCACGATCCTCTCTCTACGAACGCCCCCACGACGGCTGGTACCTTCGCTTCTTCGACTACGATCGTTCCTACGCTAACGATCGCAGAAAACCAATACGCAGGCCTGGCACAGGCTGTAGCAGCCCTCATGCTTCCGAACATTACCGCAGCTGTGGACAACGCCATAGCCAATGGCATAGCCCAGCTACGGAAGGAACTCGGAGATCACTCAAAACGCCTGAATGACCTGGAATCACGAGTCTCGGATATAGATGATGAACTGCACAGTGCAAGATCTTTCGAGCAGCAAGTAACAAATACACAGCAGTATATCTTGGAAAAGTTAGATGACTTAGAAAACCGGTCAAGGCGCAACAATCTGAGGATCGTGGGTCTTCCAGAGTCCTTCAACGCCGACTAGCTGCAAGACCTCTGCTCCAAACGTATACCCACGGTGTTGGGAATCACCCACCTCTGTGTGGTGGAGAGGGCCCATCGCCTCGGATCTCCTTCCAACGACAGACGCACACCAAGACCCATCATCGTCCGCTACCTAAACTATATGGACAAGTCCACGATCCTGAGCTCATTCCGCAACTCGAAATCGCTGCAGATAGATGGGCATAAGCTTCTCTTGTTCGCAGACTATTCTCAAGAGGTATCACGACGCAGAAAAGCCTTCCAACCGATTTGTCAGACGCTCTACCAGAAGGGAATCAAGTTCTCCCTAGCATATCCTGCAATCTTACGCTTTGCTGACCAACAAGGAGAACAAAAATCCTTTTCTCACCCGGAGGAAGCGCTTCACTATATTCAGGATTATCTCCACATCCCCATGGATACCACGGAGGCCACTCCTTCCTCATGCCTACTAACACCCAGAGATCAACGAAGTCCCAGAAAGGACCCTCCGAAGCGCCAACGCCGCTCCAAGGCGGTAACTATGGAGTAATTCACGGATTTGACCAGCCCCAGCAACGAATGCAGCCCTCCCTTCTTCCTTTCCTGCAACCCCCCCCGGAAACACGTCCGCCAGCAAGACTTAACACTCCCGATTAATGACTCTCTTACATCACTATCTTGAAGGTACCTGGACCTCTCCCCACCGGACCGTGGGAACACCTGCCAAGAACCAAAAGCGATATGAATACGGACCGTACCCCTACCCAACGGAACACGGGGCATGACCCCCTTTGCCGCAACCGCCTAAGACTTTCCTTCAAAGAGGGCACCATCACCCCTTCTCAGCAAGCAAAGCCAAGGCTTACCGGTAAGGCTGTCCAATGCTTATCGCACCCACATGAGGAAAAAAGAGAAGTGCTACCTTCCAGAACTCCCCCCAGTCCTTCCTTCCCATTTAGCCCCGGTTGGGCCATCTCCCCCTTACCTCCCCCTAAGTCCGATATACCAGACAGACCAGCCCTCACTCAAGCCAGACAGACCATCACTTCTGCACACTTCTCACAAACACCTACCACTAAGCTTTAACATCGCTCGACACATCTCCTCCTTCCATACACCCATAACGTGAAAGTGGTGTCCTGGAATGTAAAGGGACTACGTTCATCTCAAAAGCCTGAAGGCTGACATAGCGATACTTCAGGAAACCCATTTAACACCTGCGGACTTCCATCGCATGAAGAAATTGTGGGTAGGCCAAGTCATAGGCTCCTCAGCCGCCAAGGGCAGAGCCGGGGTACTTCTACTCATACACAAAGCTCTCCCCTGTGAGATAGTTTCCTCATCCAAAGACGAAGAAGGTCGAATCCTCATAGCCAATCTAAAGTCAGACAACCATGAGTGGGCAATTTGCAATGTCTATGCTCCCAACAGCCCTACGAACTCGTTCTTTCAGAGCCTCGCTTCAATACTGGCACCCCACATCCATCTCCCCCTTCTGATAGGAGGAGACTTCAACCAAGCTCTAGACCCGTCCGAAGATAGATCCAACCCCCCCACACGCTCCTCACCCACAGCCACCCCCTTAGCCAGTTTCGTTGAAAACTTAACCCTCATAGACCTTTGGAGAAGGGCCAACCCCACAGGCAGGGATTTTACTTTCTTCTCCCCCCCTCATAACACTCTATCTAGGATAGATTACGTCTTTACCAACTCCGAGCTAGCTGACCACGCGACTGACCCCATGATCCATCCCATAGCGATCTCGGACCATGCCCCCATCTCAATAGAGATCTCTGAACTAGGCCCCCGGACCCCCCTAAGGATATGGCGCTTCCCTTCCTATCTAGCACAAAACAAGTCTCTTTGCAGTTCCCTTAAACGGACTTGGGAAGATTACCTACACAACAATAAAGAACACTCCTCGAATCCAATCCTTCTATGGGAAGCGGGGAAAACGATCCTTAGAGGCCACATTATCTCCTTTTCCTCTGCCCACAAAAAAAAGAGTCAAAAAGGGATATACAGAAGCCAGCTCGGCACTGAGAAAGGCCCAAACCCTACTGAACCTAACAAATACCCCTGATCATAGGGCACAATGGTCCTCAGCCAAATCTCAATTTGACTTGTGGGCAGAGGAACAAGAAAAACTTCACAAATCAATTTCAGATCTAGGATACCACAAATTTGGGAACAAACCCGGGAAACTCCTTGCTCGACTCTGCAAGGGCACCCACATACCCGCACTCAGAGACGACCATGGGGAACTGACCTCGTCTCCAGAGGGCATCAACTCCATCCTAGAGAAATTTTACTCTAACCTTTACAAACAAGACCCCATAGACGAGCAAGAGGCACAAAAATTCCTAAATTTAACCTCCCTCCCCACAGTGTCCGACACACAGCTAAGCAAACTTAATGCTCAAATAACCTTGATGGAAGTGCACTCAGCGATCAAATCCCTCTCCCCGGGGAAAGCACCCAGTCCAGATGGCTTTACCCCAGAGTTCTATAAGCTCAATGCGGATGCGCTAGCCCCTACTCTAACCAAAGTATTTCAACACATCCTGGATGGTGCCCCTTATCTCTCATCAGGTTACCAAGCCCATATAAAATTAATCCCCAAGAAAGACAAAGATCCTAAGGAACCAAGCTCTTACCGCCCGATCTCCTTACTCAATATAGACTCCAAGCTACTCTCAAAGATTATGGCCAATAGACTGGCATCCATCATGCCGGACATCATTCATCCTGTCCAAGCGGGCTTCACCCAGGGATGTTCAGCGGTATCTAATATTAGGAGGGTGCTCGCGGTGCTGGACCTTGCGGGGACTGGCCCAGCCTCGGACAACGCCATAATAATGCTCGATGCCGAGAAGGCTTTCGACAATGTAAGTTTCCGATGGCTGCGGCTGGTCCTTGAGAGGTTCGGCTTCGCGGGACCCTTCTTGCACCTTATAGCCACCATGTACGCAAACCCCTCAGCCCAAATTATATCCCCGGGATCCATCTCGAAGTCCATCGCGCTCTACAAGGGCACGAGGCAGGGTTGCCCGCTATCCCCCCTCTTATTCAATCTCGCCCTCGAACCCCTATCCAGCCATCTCCGCGATCACCCCAAACTCCATGGGATAACCATAGGAAACGTCGAAACCAGGCTAGCGATGTTTGCGGACGACATTCTGATATTTACCTCCAACCCTCAGCTAGACATCCCATGCATCCAACACATTTTTACTACCTTCAAGAGCTACTCAGGACTCAAAATCAACTTCACTAAAAGTGAAGTGCTCCCATTATTCCAGGCCCACTCTCCCTCCTGGGCTACTAACTCCCCGTTTCAAATAGCCAAGTCACACATCACGTACTTGGGAATTAAAATAGGCAGAACCCCGCACTCCCTCTACCAACTCAACTTTCCGCCAACCATCTCAAAGATCATCACACAACTGGACACTTGGTCCAAATTACCCCTCTCCTTCTTTGGCCGGTGCCACCTTTATAAGATGGTGTCCTTCCCTAAACTACTTTATCCATTACAAACCATCCCCCTGCTTCTGAAACACCTAGACATACAGAGACTACACAGGGCCCTATCAAAGTTCCTCTGGCAAGGCCGTAAGCCAAGGATTGCACTTCAAAAATTATTCCTCCCCAAACACGAAGGTGGAACAAACCTACCAGACACACGCCTCTATAACCTGTCCTGCCTTCTGAGATCTGATCTGGACTGGATATCCCATAAGTCTCAGTATGCAAACTTCGACCTAGAGTCGCAAATGGTCGCTCCCTATGCCTTGGCAGCCCTGCTCCATTGTGAACCAAAATCCATTCCAGCAACACTAAGACACAATCTAATCGTCAGAGATACTGCACTGGCCTGGAGGGAAACGAGGAAGAAGTTGGGAGTCCCATCGCAAGTCTCCAGACATCTCCCGATATTAGGCCACCCCCTCTTCGCCCGAGCTTCTCACCACCCGGTTTTTACCTGCTGGGCTGCCAAAGGCCTTACCCACTTCTATCAACTATATGATGCTTCCACGGGGTCCCCCCTAGCTCTACAAACAATTGTGGACAAATATGATATTCTCCCTCAACATCACCTTTACATCAACCAAGCCCTTAGTTTCATCAACTGCATAGCTCCTAACAAGAATAAACGTTTTGAACTCTCACTCATGGACTCCTTTGTCGACCTAAAAGCCCTCAAAATTTCATGCCTCTACAAGCCGCTGGCATCCTCTACAGCTAAACCATTAAAAGGCAACCTACTCTCAACTTGGAACAAAGACCTCTCATCCCAAGAAGCATCCCAACACATCATCAAGGGTTACAACATAACCAGATCATTCATTGCTAATGAGCTCTGGCGTGAGCAACAATTCAAAATTATGCACCGCACTCATGTCCCTTATAAGAGACAGATCACGGATCCCCTCCAACAGACCTGCCGCTGGTGCACCGAATTCAAGCCCTCACTTCTACACAAGTTGTGGTCATGCCCTAAAATCGTACAACTTTGGGAGGCTGTGGAGAGACTAGCGGAGACAACCACCGGCTTACGCCCTCATAAAAACCTCTACCTACTCCTATTCGGATCATATTACTCCCCGACGACACCCCTCTCACCTCACCAGCAGAGAACTCTGCAAACGCACTTACCGTGGCTTACAATGTGCTACATGATTGCTAGAAGAGCTATACTCAGGCAATGGATTCAACCCTCTCCCCCCTCCATAAGCTCAGTTCACCAAGAACTAACGATCCTGATGGGTAAAGAGAGCTTGGATCTAGATCTTCAACCCAAGGATCCCTCTCCTACGAGGTGAAACAAAATCCGTCAATTCCACGACAAGTGGGCTTGATACCTAAAAGCCTTCCCCCCAAGTACACCCCGCTCACCGATGCCACTAACTCAACCTCACCTGTCATTATCCTTCTAACGATCTAACAGTGCAGTGCCGTTACCTTAACTGGCTACGAACAGTCTATGGACTCAAGCTACCTCCTTGAACCGGAACGCCTGCCATTACTCGAGGAGAATGCAACCCGATGGTCGATGTGATATTGGACTCCCCCCTCCCAACCCTCCCCCCCCTCCCCCCCCCTTTTTGATGGGAGATAACAGTCGCTTCTCACCGCATTAGCACCACGACAATTAACCCTGTTACCCCATTGAGTCATTGCAGCAGCTATTTACTGTATTTGTTGTCTTTACATGTTATGTAATGTGAAAAACATTCAATAAATATTATTTCAAAAAAAGAGGTCAATAAGTGCTTTAGTGCAGCCAACCGGTCAGCATGGAGATACCATTACCAACTCTCCAATCCTCAGCATGTAATGAACATGTAAATCACAAAAAAGGGGGCTTCGTAGTGTAAACTGCTTGGTTTATTAAAAAATGAAAGTGAAAATAACACTCACAGGAATAAAGCTACATCGCATATGTAGTAATAAGCACAGTATACACTTATAATGCAGATTAGAAATTGGCAAAATGGCACCCGATCCCTGCCCAGTGTGATATAGTCACTCAACATCGACCAGTTGATGCGTATCGCCCCTCCAGGCTTTCTCAAAGGATGTCAGGTGGTCGGTGTGGAGTGATTATGCCATCTATGGCCGGCTTAACATTAAACATAATGACACATTTCCAATACAATAGAGTCTGATCTGTTTTTACATCTCTCTCTGTCAGTATGAGTAAAGGGTAACTCCAGTTACATGGAAATAAATTGGCAAATAAAAAATAATAATATAGCTTTTACAATTGCTACTCAAGTCTTTTTGTAATTGAATGTTATTAAATGGCCTTTCCTTTTCAATCTGCAGTGCTGTCATTTTCTCTAAAATGCAATGCAATATGGCAACCTGGAGGCCTTCTGTACACAAATGGTGTACAGAATGCCCCCCAGAACTGTAATTTCCTGCTTGTGTGGTTGGCTCATTCATTTTCCCAGAAGTCTGCATTAAAGTGTTACTAAACCCAGGACCCTGTTTTCATTATATTTGGTCTCTCATAGTACACAGAATATGGAAATGCAACCGTTTTAGTAAATATGAATTGCTAAATACCCTTTCTCATCAGCAGTTAGAACAGTCTTGTGACTTCTATCAGTGTCTGGTTTAAGCAGGTAGGAGGTGTTTTCATTCTCCCCTGAATGCCCTATGAGGCTGCAGGACCCCTGACCCTCTGTCTGGACAGTGCTGATTCTTCTCCCAAGAAAATAAAAACTCTTTAGCAATACTCACCAAACTGAGCATGTGCAGCTTGTCCCCTAGCCTCTGTACCATCGGGAGAGGGTTTGGGAACAGTGGAAGAAGGGGAGAATAAGAGTAGACTGGATCAAGCAACCTTTTCACAAAATACAGAGGATTAACCCCTTAGGTTCCACAGTGAGTATAACAAGCATGCTTAACTGCATATACACACTGATTTTATTGTTGTGGGTTTAGTAACACTTTAAGATTAGAGTTGAGCGGACACCTGGATGTTCGGGTTCGGCGGGTCCAGCCGAACTTCGCAAAAAAGTTTGGGTTCGGTGCCGAACGTTACCCGAACTTTACCCCGGACCCCAAACCTGATTGAAGTCAATGGGGACCCAAACTTTTCTGCACAAAAATGGCTGTAAAAAAGTCCTGGCAAGTGCTAGAGGGCTGCAAAAGGAAGTAAAATGGGGGTAAGAGTAGGACAAGTGCCCTACAAAAAATGGGGATAGGGAAAATAACTTAAAATCAGATACAAAAAATAAAAATGGGAAGGGGGGGTGGATGTGGAGTAGGAGCCTAGAGGTTGACTGGCCGTGACCATGGCAGTGTAGGTGATGATTTTAGAACAATAATCTGTCCCTTACAGCAACAGCAGCAACCTGACCCTATAGGAGTAGGCTAAGATTTTAGATCAATAATCTGTCCCTTACAGCAACAGCAGGAACCTGACCCTATAGGAGTAGGGGATGATTTTAGAACAATAATCTGTCCCTTACAGCAACAGCAGGAACCTGACCCTATAGGAGTAGGCAATGATTTTAGAACAATAATCTGTCCCTTACAGCAACAGCAGGAACCTGACCCTATAGAACTAGGAGATGATTTTAGAACAATAATCTGTCCCTCAAGCATTAGACTCTACCTAGTCCAGAATCAGATTGTTCTGTAATGCAGGATGAGATCTGCAATCTGTCCCTCAAAGCAGTAGACTCTACCTAGTCCAGAATCAGATCGTTCTGTAATGCAGGATGAGATCTGCAATCTGTCCCTCAAAGCAGTAGTAGTAATCTCTACCTAGTCCAGAATCAGATTGTTCTGTAATGCAGGATGAGATGTTATTAATATCTGCAATCTGTCCCTAACAGCGTCGGCAGCATCCTCTCCCTAGACTAGCCTGAGAGCATGTAACATGCAGCACTACGTGACTCCAGCTTATACAAAGGCTGGGTCACATGATGCACTGGCCAATCACAGCCATGCTATTAGTAGGCATGGCTGTGATGGCTTCTAAGGGCAAACCAGTGAAACTCTTGTTGATTGGCCCCCCTGCAGCTATTCAACATGCGTGATAAAATACTCGAACCCAAACTTTTTTTCAAATGTCCGGGTTCGGGTCTGGGTCATGGACACCCTAAAGTTAGGTACGGACCTGAACTTTACAGTTCGGGTTCACTCAACTCTATATAAGATACAAGTCAGATTTTGGGCATTCTCTGCAACAAAATATAATTTTGGTGAGATGTAATCATGTCTAAAGAGATGCAGAACCTGCACTTTCCTAATTGAAAACTTGAAGATGCAGCAGCTGATTGATAATTGTAAACTCACTCCCATTCATATTCACTCTGGACTTAGACACACGGAGAGAGGGAAACAAACAGTCATCTCTTCAGAATAACAAAAGTTATGAATCTGCAACAACATTTGTTAAAATCCCTGCAATGTACATTGTTCACCCAAAGGGAAATGCTTTTCTCTCAACAAAAGTGTAGTTACTTTTTAAAGTATGTCAACTGGAAGAGATGCTCATGGCAATTAACCACTTGCCGACCGCCGATCGGCATCTGACGGCGGCAAAGTGGCTCGTTCCCGCAAATCGCCGTCATACGACGGCGGCTGCGGGAACGTGTATAGTGAGCACGCGCGCGCTGCCGGAGGCGTGCCCGCGCGCTCACTGTGTCCAGGGGGGGCCAGGGAGCGGGTGCGGCGGCTTCCATTGCCGCCGGCCACCCGCGATGCCCCCCTCGGAGTGAATGAGCGGAGGTCCGTGTAGGTAAACACGGACCTCCGCTCTGTGTGAGGGGGAAGGGCTGTGATCACAGCCTTCCTTTACGTGAAGGCTGTGATCGCTTCCCTTCCCCAGATAGGCAGTCCCCCATACAGTTAGAACACGCCCAGGGAACATAGTTAACCCTTAGCGCGCCCACTGCAGGTTAACCCCTTCACTGCCAATGGCATTTACACAGTAATCAGTGCATTTTTATAGCACTGATCGCTGTATAAATGCCAATGGTCCCAAAAAAGTGTCAAAACGTTCCGACATGTCCGCTGCAATATCGCAGTACCGCTAAAAATCGCAGATCGCCGCCATTTTTAGTAAAAAAAATTAAAAATAAAAAACCCCAAAAATGAATTCTCATCATCCGTAAACGCGACCACTTTTGCGCAAACCAATCAATAAACGCCAATTGCGATTTTTTTTATCGCAAATATGAGGAAGAATATAAATCGGCCAAAAACGGTGAAAAAAAATGTTTTTTTATATTTTTTTTTTGGATTTGTATTTTAGGAAAAAGTAAGAAATTTGGGTTTTTTTTGCAAAATTGTTGCTCTTCTTTTGTTTATAGCGGCGATCAGAAATGATGCAGTGGTGATCAAATACCACCAAAAGAAAGCTCTGTTTATGGGAAAAAAAGGACGCAAATTTCGTTTGGGTACAACGTCGCACGACCGCGCAATTGTCAGTTAAAGCGACGCAGCGCCGAATCGCAAAAAGGGCTCCGGTCCTAAAGCTGGAAATCCTTCCGGGGCTGAAGTGGTTAAGAATATATCAATTTTTTAGGGTGATTATTAATCAAAGTATATTTCTGTCCACTTAAGCAATGCAGATGAGTGGATAAAAGGAAAATGCGGCCATACATTCTCAAGGCATAAACATTTTGTTCCGGTAAATAACCCTACATGATGCACTTACCTGCCCCCTTAAATATCTTCAATAATTGAAAAGCTGGGAGTCACACTTCCACACACTTTAAACCCACTGACCGAAACGCATACATCTCTAGGGACAGCTGCTACTACTCACCTTGGTTGGAAGGAGTCCCTAAGGGACAGTACCTCCGCATTAGGAGGAATTGTTACTCCAATAAATCCTTTGATGAACAAGCTACTTACTGAGAGGTTTATAGAAAAAGGTTATAATCCGGAGACCTTACAAACTGTTTGTAATCAAGTTTTAGAAATGTGGACAGGAGTAGCCTATTAATGGACATAACCACCAATATCAATGTGGAGAAAGACAACTGATTTGATCTGGTGCCTGGGTTCTCCGTCCAACATGATGTCATCAAACATATGTTCGTAGACATTGGCACATCCTGAAAAACAATAGGGTATTGGGAGCAGTGATGCTTTCCAAACCTCAGATTGTCGTTAAAGGGGTCCCCTCTATTAAAGATAGAATTGTACACAATATCATAGACCCCCTAGGAAGGCTCCTTTTTTCCAATGTAATGTAAATGTGGTTTGCAATATGTTGGACGGATTACCTGTGGTTTAAATATCCATCTGAATGAACATATTGCAAACATCCGTAAGGGATATAAGAATCTCTAGACACTATGACCTTGCACACAATAGAGACCCAACAGAAACTTTCTGGGGATTGACAATTATACACCCCATTGGAGAGGGAGTTATAAGGTCAGAGAATTATCTAAACTTGAAACAAAATGGATATATTGTCTCAAGAGCTATGCCCCGTTCAGGTTAAACATAGATTGGGACATTAATTGCTTTCTTTTCATTTCCTGAACCTGCAAAATAAATGTGTAGTATTTATTTTTATTTTTTAACTTTCTAAATCTTTTTTAGCTCTTTATATTGATTGTATGTAGTACACAGCAGAGAACTAGCCTGGTTTTGCATCCGTTTAAGGATATGTATAATAAAGTCTAGTAGTCTATCACTTCCGCTTTGCTATATTATCTATATGGGTACCCAGCGCTCGTATATGGCCGATGATGTAGACGTCCGGCCCTTTATTGGGAGCTGTCCGAGGATCATGTGTTTCCTGGTGCAATTAGACCGACAGGGATATGACGATTGACATGTCCCTGCATCCTATACACACCCTTGCCCAGGAAGAGTTCTGGATCTGCTTCCTCTAATTGAGCTTTTTCCCTATATCGAGGCTTGACTCCATACAGAAGTCCCATAGCATGAACAGGGCTGTTTCTCTGCCTGATGGTATTTATGGTGGTGACGGAAGTGAATGCCTATGCCCCTGAAGAAGTCTGTTGGTAGACAAAACCGGTTGGGCTACACCTACGCTTGATGTTACCGCAATCCAATTGCTCATGATGTTTATTCGGAGTGGAGATTTACATGCCTGTTAACCTTTGATCTGATGTAAATGCAATATGTTATTAAAGATACCCCCCTTTTTATGGATTTACACTATGATAGTCATTTATTTCCTATGGGTATATACAGTGGGTACGGAAAGTATTCAGACCCCCTTACATTTTTCACTCTTTGTTATATTGCAGCCATTTGCTAAAATCATTTAAGTTCATTCTTTTCCCTCATTAACCACTTCAGCCCCGGAAGGATTTCCAGCTTTAGGACCGGAGCACTTTTTGCGATTCGGAACTGCGTCGCTTTAACTGACAATTGCGCGGTCGTGCGACGTTGCACCCAAACTAAATTTGCGTCCTTTTTTTTCCCACAAACAGAGCTTTCTTTTGGTGGTATTTGATCACCTCTGCGTCATTTCTGATCGCCGCTATAAACAAAAGAAGAGCGACAATTTTGCAAAAAAACCCACATTTCTTACTTTTTGCTAAAATACAAATCCAAAAAAAAAAAAAAAAAATAAAAAAACATTTTTTTTCACCGTTTTTGGCCGATTTATATTCTTCCTCATATTTGCGATAAAAAAAATTGCAGTCGGCGTTTATTGATTGGTTTGCGCAAAAGTGGTCGCATTTACGGATGATGAGAATTCATTTTTGGGGTTTTTATTTTTTTTTTATTTTTTAGTAAAAATGGCGGCGATCTGCGATTTTTAGCGGTACTGCGATATTGGGGCGGACATGTCGGAATGTTTTGACACTTTTTTGGGACCATTGGCATTTATACAGCGATCAGTGCTATAAAAATGCACTGATTACTGTGTAAATGCCATTGGCAGTGAAGGGGTTAACCTGCAGGGGGCGCTCTAAGGGTTAACTGTGTTCCCTGGGCGTGTTCTTACTGTAGGGGGACTTGCCTAGCTGGGGAAAGGAAGTGGTCACAGCCTTCACTTACATGAAGGCTGTGATCACAGCCCTTCCCCCTCACACAGAGCTGAGGTCCGTGTTTACATACACGGACCTCCGCTCATTCGCTCCGGGGGGGCATCGCGGGTGGCCGGCGGCAATCGAAGCTGCCGCACCCGCTCCCTGGACCCCCCCGGACACAGTGAGCGCGCGCGCGCACCTCCGGCGGCGCGCGCGCGCTCACAGTGGCTCTGTATCGCGGCCGCCGTCGTATGACGGCGATTCGCGTTACAGAGCCACATTGTCGCCGTCAATTGCCGATCAGCCGTCGGCAAGCGGTTAATGTACACACAGCACCCCATATTGAAAGAAAAACACAGAATTTTTGACATTTTTGATTTATTAAAAAAGAAAAACTGAAATATCACATGGTCCTAAGTATTCAGTCCCTTTGCTCAGTATTTAGTAGAAGCACCCTTTTGATCTAATACAGCCATGAGTCTTTTTGGGAAAGATGCAACAAGTTTTTCACACCTGGATTTGGGGATCCTCTGCCATTCCTCCTTGCAGATCCTCTACAGTCCTGTCAGGTTGGATGGTAAATGTTGGTGGACAGCCATTTTTAGGTCTCTCCAGAGATGCTCAATTGGGTTTAAGTCAGGGCTCTGGCTGGGCCATTCAAGAACAGTCACGGAGTTGTTGTGAAGCCACTCCTTCGTTATTTTAGCTGTGTGCTTAGGGTCATTGTCTTGTTGCAAGGTAAACCTTCGGCCCAGTCTGAGGTCCTGAGCACTCTGGAGAAGGTTTTCATCCAGGATATCCCTGTACTTAGCCGCATTCATCTTTCCCTCAATTGCAACCAGTCGTCCTGTCCCTGCAGCTGAAAAACACCCCCACAGCATGATGCTGCCACCACTATTCTTCACTGTTGGGACTGTATTGGACAGGTGATGAGCAGTGCCTGGTTTTCTCCACACATACTGCTTAGAATTAAGGCCAAAATGTTCTATCTTGGTCTCATCAGACCAGAGAATCTTATTTCTCAGCATCTTGGAGTCCTTCAGGTGTTTTTTAGCAAACTCCATGCAGGCTTTCATGTGTCTTGCACTGAGGAAAGGCTTCCGTCAGGCCACTCTGCCATAAAGCCCCGACTGGTGGAGGGCTGCAGTGATGTTTGACTTTCTACAACTTTCTCCCATCTCCCAACTGCATCTCTGGAGCTCAGCCACAGTGATCTTTGGGTTCTTCTTTATCTCTCTCACCAAGGCTCTTCTCCCCCGATAGCTCAGTTTGGCCAGACGGCCAGCTCTAGGAAGGGTTCTGGCCATCCTAAACGTCCTCCATTTAAGGATTATGGAGGCCACTGTGCTCTTAGGAACCTTAAGTGCAGCAGAATTTTTTTTGTAACCTTGGCCAGATCTGTGCCTTGCCACAATTCTGTCTCTGAGCTCTTCAGGCAGTTCCTTTCACCTCATGATTCTCATTTGCTCTGACATGCACTGTGAGCAGTAAGGTCTTATATAGACAGGTGTGTGGCTTTTCTAATCAAGTCCAATCAGTATAATCAACACAGCTGGACTCAAATGTAGGTGTAGAACTATCTCAAGGATGATCAGAAGAAATGTACAGCACCTGAGTTAAATATATGAGTGTCACAGCAAAAGGGCCGGAATACTTAGGATCACGTGATATTTCAGTTTTTCTTTTTTAATAAATCTGCAAAAATGTCAACAATTCTGTGTTTTTCTGTCAATATGGGGTGCTGTGTGTACATTAATGAGGAAAATAAATGAACTTAAATGATTTTAGCAAAATCAATATAACAAAGAGTGAAAAATGTAAGGGGGTCTGAATACTTTCCGTACCCACTGTATGGCTTGGACTTCAGAAGGATAGTGATCCGGATTGCTTTATGGGGACCCTGATCTGCTCCTGTTCCAAGATGATCTAACAGACCCAGAGGAGTTTTGTGAATACGCTCAGTGTGACCCCTATAATATATATTTTGGGGTAAGCATACATCTTGTCCATTGGTGGTGGATCAGTCATGGATCTTGCTGCATGTTCACGGCGGCACGTTTATATAAATTTGCTTATGGACAATTAGGATTTGTCACCATTGGAACCATATCAATTGGACACTTTACTTTTATAGTTTATATTTATTATTGTGTTTTACATGTGCCACATCATTAAATGCACATGTATATGAACTGATTTTATCCTTTAAGATCACATTAACTGGACTATTAGCACTTTGATTACAGTTCAATCAATTTTTTTGATTGCTAGCACGTGTCACTTTATTTATTCAGTTTCCTATAGCGCAACACTATTTATTTTTATTTTTTTATTCCTATCTAGAGGCCATCCGCCATTGAGACTAAGACCCCTTTCACACCAGGGCCGCCCGAGCGTTAGCGGTAAAGCACTGCTAATTTGCAGCGCTTTACCGCTGTTTATAGCGGCGCTTTGGCACCACTTTTAGGGCGGCAGCCGTGCGCTTTTAACCCCCCCACAAGGGGTTAAAAAGGGGCTAAAAATGATGGTTAGCGGCACTTCCGAAGCGGTGTTCAGGCACTTTGGGAGCACTGCCCCATTGTTTTCAATCGACAGGGGCGGTGGAGGAGTGGTGAATCCTGATCCCACGCCGCCCCAAAGATGCGGCTTGCAGGACTTTTTTTACAGTCCCGCAAGCGCACTGCCCCAGAGTGAAAGCACTCAGGCTTTCACACTGGGGTGGATCGGGGGGGGGATGTTCTGGTGTGAAAGGGATCTAAGAGGTGTCTACAAAGAACTTCAAGGTTTTTTTCAGAGACTTAAAGTGATACTAAAGTGTTAATTGCCATAATTAATTCTTCACATACATCATATAGTATATACCATACCATTTTATTTTGTTTTGTTTGTTTTAAATCCTCTAAGTACCTTTCTCTAAGCTCCTTATTCCTGGAGTGCTGTTGTGTGGTCACATGATATTCCCCTGCTCTTTGACATCTGCAGGTAAACATCTTTGTTAGGGGCTTCTATTATTGTCATACAGTGTGAGTCTATGTCTGCACAGCCCTGATTGGTGCTGTGCCAGTCACATTACTAAAAGAAAACAGATTGTGTGCATTAATATGGCGTAGGCAGAATTAGGCCTCATGTATACTACAGCTGCTAAACTGAAGTTTAGGAGCAGTTGGGCATTTTTTTCAGCAGCCTTGAACTCTCCTCAATGTTATATTATGTTTACATGTACACTCAGTCGTTTATAATAATTTGGAGGCAGTTGAGGTTACAGGCAATTTTTTTTGGAAGCAGAAAAATCGCATTCAGGACTGTAGTTTACTAGCATTTCAAATGCCAAATGCTTGTAACCTTGTGTAACCGCGGTAAACCGCATTTATGAGCATTTGCATTTGTAAGCATTATTAAAGGGGAACACATTTCTGATAATTGTTGATAAACATTGCTATTTGCATGTAGTAGTGAAAGTGAGTAGTGATGCACTCTGGTCCTCTCACACAATTTTCTACATCTTCAGAGCCTCAGCAAAAGCAACATAAGGGGCATTTCCTCACACATGTTCATGATGGGATCCATAGTGAAAACACAAAAATAAGACATCTACAAGCACACCGCTCTCTCTGCTGCTCTCTCTTCTCTCACAGAATGGCTGAAACAGACTGTTCTGCAAACATCTGCAAACTGTGTGTGAAACTATATCAGAGTGAAACCATATCCCTGTTCTTCTCTATGCTGTAGTTTCACACACAGCTTCCAGATGTTTGCAGAACAGTGATATCATATCACTGTTCTGCAAACATCTGCAAACTGTGTGTGAAACTATAGCAGAGCGAAACCATATGCCTGTTCTTCTCTATGCTGCAGTTTCACACACAGTTTCCAGATGTTTACAGAACAGTGATTTCATATCACTGTTCTGCAACCATCTGCAAACTGTGTGTGAAACTATAGCAGAGCGAAACCATATCCCTGTTCTTCTCTATGCTGTAGTTTCACACACAGTTTCCCAAAGCGAGACGATATCA
>BLSH010258308.1:258007-278432 GCA_018402905.1 Glandirana rugosa | reverse complement strand
CCCCTAATGTAACCCCCTCCTGTGTAAACCCCCATGTAATCCCACCGTGAGCATGGCTCTGAGGAAGAGGGTGCACCCCCGAAATGCTTCAGTCCATACCCATGTTGTGTCAGCACTGTTAATATTGTGCAATTTTATGGCCCACTGTGGGTTGCTACTCTTGTGAGTATCCATTTTTAACCTTTTAAAACACGGATTAAATGTGTTGGGTCTGCTTCCCCACTGTATACCATACAGCAATACATGACTGTCAAAGTGAGAGTAGGAAGATTGTAATACAAATATTGCTATACACCATTGAACACTGTTGAACATGTTTACATATACAGCCTTTTTGTACATGTTTTACTATGTGTAGTTATTATCTATGTTGTAAATAAATTATTGCTATTTTAACATGCATAGTTCACTTTTTAAGTTGCCTTCAAAGTCCCATCTATCTGGGGGTCTTTTTGTTCCTCTGGCCATCTACAGTATCTCACAAAAGTGAGTACACCCCTCACATTTTTGTAAATATTTTATTATATCTTTTCATGTGACAACACTGAAGAAATGAGACTTTGCTACAATTTAAAGTAGTGAGTGTACAGCTTGTATAACAGTGTCAATTTGATGTCCCCTCAAAATAACTCAACACACAGCCATTAATGTCTAAACCTCTGGCAACAAAAAAGAGTACACCCCTAAGTGAAAATGTCCAAATTGGGCCCAAAGTGTCAATATTTTGTGTGGCCACCATTATTTTCCAGAACTGCCTTAATCCTCTTGGACATGGAATTCACCAGAACTTCACAGGTTGCCACTGGAGTCCTCTTCCACTCCTCCATGATGACATCAATGAGCTGGTGGATGTTAGAGACCTTGCGCTCCTCCACCTTCCGTTTGAGGACGCCCCACAGATTCTCAATAGGGTTTAGATCTGGAGACATGCTTGGCCAGTCCATTACATTTACCATCAGCTTCTTTAGCAAGGCAGTGGTCATCTTGTGTTTGGGGTTCTTATCATGTTGTAATACTGCCCTGCGGCCCAGTCTCTGAAGGGAGGTTCTCATGCTTTGCTTCAGTATGTCACAGTATATGTTGACATTCATGGTTCCCTCAATGAACTGTAGTTCCCCAGTGCCAGCAGCACTCATGCAGCCCTAGACCATGACACTTCCACCACCATGCTTGACTGTAAGCAAGACACACTCATCTTTGTACTCCTCACCTGGTTGCTGCCATACACGCTTGACACCATCTAAACCAAATAAGTTTATCTTGGTCTCATCAGACCACAGGACATGGTTCCAATAACCCATGTCCTTAGTCTGCTTGTCTTCAGCAAACTGTTTGTGGGCTTTCTTGTGCATCATCTTTAAAAGAGGCTTCCTTCTGGGACGACAGCCATGCAGACCAATTTGATGCAGTGCACGGCGTATGGTATGAGCACTGACGGGCTGGCCCCCCACCCCTTCAACCTCTGCAGCAAAGCTGGCAGCACTCATACGTCTATTTCCCAAAGACAACCTCTGGATATGACGCTGAGCACGTGCACTCAACCTCTTTGGTCGACCATGACGAGGCCTGTTCTGAGTGCAACCTGTCCTGTTAAACCGCTGTATGGTCTTGGTCACCATGCTGCAGCTCAGTTTCATCGTCTTGGCAATCTTCTTATAGCCTAGGCCATCTTTATGAAGAGCAACAATTCTTTTTTCAGATCCTCAGAGAGTCCTTTGTCATGAAGTGCCATGTTGAACTTCCAGTGACCAGTATGAGAGAGTGAGAGCGATAATGCCAAATTTAACACACCTGCTCCACATTTACACCTGAGACGAGTCACATGACACCAGGGAGGGAAAATGGCTAATTGGGCCCAATTCGGCATTTTCACTTAGGGGTGTACTCACTTTTGTTGCCAGCAGTTTAGACATTAATGGCTGTGTGTTGAGTAATTTCAAGGGGAAAGCAAATGTACACTGTTATACTAGCTGTACACTCACTACTTTACATTGTAGCAAAGTGTCATTTCTTCAGTGTTATCACATGAAAAGATATAATAAAATATTTACAAAAATGTGAGGGGCGTACTCACTTTTGTGAGATACTGTATATACTTGAAAGACCTACAACATACCTGCTACTATAGATGTCAGCAATGGTGCAGATGAACACTAAGCTTCATATCACCACTAGCACCAATATGTTGAATGCCAAATATGCCTCTCTATGCAACTCCTATGCATCATCTGAATATCCCTCTTCTAATTACTGAGCAGCATAATAGCTAAGCTGCAGCTCTGGATCTTGGGCTCAAATTGCATTAGGGACACTATCAATTAGTGGCAGGCATAGCATAGTTGACACCTGGGGTAGATTATTTTTAACACACAGACATACACGTTCCTCTATACATAATAATTATATTCAGTAGTAATTATTTAATTAAATGATTACTAATAATGGAAAGAACAAAATTTGAGACACAGAAGATTAGATTTGTCTAAATGTTTTATATATTTTCATGTTGGTAAAAAATAAAGTTAAAGGTTTAATTACAGAGTTAGATGTTCTTCTGCATCCAGGACACTCAACTCAGCATAAACCACTTGTAATATGGCGTTACAAATGAAATGACCATTTAGAACACATGCTGTAAGGTTTTGATGACACTAGCAGTGAGGATGGAAATAATGTTTGGGGTAGTGAAAGTCATCCTTAGGTGGGTGGACAAAAGGCAACACATGTGAGCAGTTCTCCTTACCTATGTACAGTGTGTGAAGCAGCAAGTACAGCCTCACTGCCCGCTGAGAGACATTCATCTTTCTCTCCCACACAGCTGATGCACTGATTCTGCTGCTGTCAGGAAATTATAACAGGAGTGCTGGCTGGGTATTACAGCAAAGGTGCCAAAACTATAGAGGTGGCCGCAGGAGCAAGTGACAGTACCCACTGCAGGCTGCCCCCACCCCACCCCTTCCTAGGACTACTGCTATCAGTATATATATTTTCTCCATTACTTGATCTAGCCTCTAGCACAAATTCTAACTGCAATTCACAAAGATAGGACTGAAAAAGCCTTTTGACAAGAACCAATCAGTTCCCAAAAAGAGAAATATTGTTGGGCATAAACCGGATACAAAAAAGCACTTGATAATAGGTTCTGTTGTTTGGACATCGCAGGCTGTTTATTATGTTGTACACATCTAGGCATCCTTCTGACAACTGTGGTCTTATTATCCTAACATCCAAGATGTCTCCAAATTCACAGTGGACCCCTCCAAAAATTAGAATAGCTTTAGAAATGCACACTCTCTACATAATGACAATCATTACAAAACAGAAATACGATGTCACAAAGGAACCATGAACACAGCAATTCCAATTTTTTTCAGGTTCTTAAATGACCTCATGTTCCTGCACACAACTCAATGGGAACATTACAGGCCAATTACTAGTCATCATATACTGCCAAGTACTAATTTCCAACAAAAGCAATTTTCCCTCTAGCAAAATGTGCAAAGTAGTCCAAATATATCCCAAATAAAATCTTAGCTTGCAAGAAGAGTTGAATAGATTACAAGTCCTTTTTATAGGAAATGAATGATTACTTTCAAAAATGTAAACTGCAAAATCATACATGTTTATAAATAGTATACCGACCCTATACGTTTTCATTTAGTTTTACTATAGGATGCCACAAAATACCTTTAAAATCAACTGTTGACAAGTAAACTTATTTAAACTAGATGTAAACATGTATAGAGCATAAAAATAGCAAATGTTTAGAACTGTTGTGTATTTTTTCCAGATAATGCTTTTATTTCCTGTCCTGGAGATACATCGAGAAGTTAGTGGAAATCTCTTCAAAGTGAGGGGAACTACTTCACTAGACAATTTTCCCCCATGGAAATATTTTCCATCACCTCCTGTTTTGGGAGATGGCTGAAAAATTTTGGATTTCTGATCACTTTCTGCAATGGTCACTAAGAGAGTTTTATTCTCACCAAATATGGGCAAAATTAGAAATAAAAGACTCTTTTCTGTTTTGAAACTAAAAAAAAAACCAGATTTTAGATTTGGAAATACCTTAGAACCCTTCTGGTTTAAAATGAAAGGATGCTAAAATCCATGCTAATATCCTGAAAGTACAGTCAAAATGAAGTATAGACTTATTTTTCTATATTGGATTTAGATTGTTTGACTTTCTAACAAGCACACCTAAATACACACCTAAATAACTGACTATTGAATCTCAATATGAAGCCACATTTTGATGTATATTTTAAAGGTGATATGAAGAATAGCATAGCATTCAAACAAAAAAAAATGCAATTAAATGATATTGATGAAAAGGAAAGCAGCAAAAAAGCAGGTACTTTTACTTTTTTCTAGGATTAACAGTTGGAAAATAATGAAATCCATGATATTTGTACCTGTGTTTGCTGATAAGTAGCCGTTGAATTGAGCTACATGTCAAAGTATTGTTATTCCATTAAAACATGTATTATTTACTTTGTTCTGTGAAACACACTAAAAATATATAATGCAAACTAACTCAATTATTTACTTGCCAGTTAGCAAAGTTGCATTACTGGGATATATTATCTTTTACACACCTCATACGGTTGATATGACTAGTTAAAATATATGTCAATCTAATTACACTGTCTATAACAAGATATGTAAATGGGGAAAATATCTTGTGACTGATCAGACTCTCTCCCATTCATAGGTTGTTACAAGTAGTGTAATCAGTGAAATATCTTTTTTCAATGGAGCAGGAAAGAGGGGGCATGCCCCTTTAGTGCAGCTAAGCCAGCAGCCATGAAGCCATTAATTCCCTCAGAACAGGAGGTTCAGCGGTAGAAAAGGACAGAGATTCTCTGCAGTGAAGATTTTTAAGATAAATAAACCTTTGCAAATCCCTAATTCTACATCTCCAGCAGTTCTCATCACACCTGGAAAATACATATAATACTAGTAGTGTTGAGCGAACCCGGACTGTAAAGTTCGGGTCCGTATCGAACTTTGGGGTGTCCAGGACCCGGACCCGAACCTGGACTTTTCAAAAAAAGTCCGGGTTCGGGTCCGGGGTTCTGGTAATTTTACCAAAAATTCTGAAAATTGCTGTAAAAAAGTCCAGGAAAGTCCTAGAGGTCTGCAAAAGGAAGGAAAATGGGGGTAATGGTGGGACAAGTGCCCTACAAAGAAATGGGGACAGGGAAATAACTAAAAGCATTTTTAAAAAAATAAAAACATAAAAAAATCAAAAATGGAGGTGGATGTGGACCATCTTCAAACTGTGTCGGAAAAGTATTAATTAACGGTAGAAGCCATATAACTGTTCTAAAATCATCTTCAAACTGTGTCAAAAAAGTATACATAAGCCGGGAGAACCCATATCACTGTTCTGCAAACATCTGGAAACTGTGTGTAACACTTTAACTAAAACCGGGAGAAACCATACTACTGTTCTGCAAACATCTGGAAACTGTGTGTAACACTTTAACAAAAACCGGGCGAACCCATACCACTGTCCTGCAAACATCTGGAAAATGTGTGTGACACTTTAACTAAAACCGGGACAAACTATTCTGCAAACATCTGGAAACTGTGTGAAACTACAGCATAGAGAAGAACAGGGATATGGTTTCGCTCTGCTATAGTTTCACATAGAGTTTTTAGATGATTTTAGAACAGTGATATATCACTGTTCTAAAATCATCTAAAAACTCTATGTGAAATTATAGCAGAGCGAAACCATATCCCTGTTCTTCTGCTCACTGTGTTCGGGGAGGGCCAGGGAGCGGGTGCGCCGGCCACCCACGATGCCCCCCCGGAGTGAAAGAACAGAGGTCCGTGTAAGTAAACACGGACCTCCGTTCTGTGAGGGGGGAAGGGCTGTGATCGCAGCCTTCCTTTACATGGAGGCTGTGACCACTTCCCTTCCCCAGCTAGGGCAGTCCCCACACAGTAAGAACACACCCAGGAAACACAGTTAGCCCCCTGCAGGTTAACCCCTTCACTGCCAATGGCATTTACACAGTAATCAGTGCATTTTTATAGCACTGATCGCTGTATAAATGCCAATGGTCCCAAAAAAGTGGCAAAATGGTCCGACATGTCTGCTGAAATATCGCAGTACCGCTAAAAATTGCAGATCGCCGCCATTGCTAGTAAAAAATAAAAAAAAATAAAAACCCCAGAAATTAATTCTCATCATCCGTAAACGCGACCACTTTTGCGCAAACCAATCAATAAACGCAGATTGTGATTTTTTTTATCATAAATATGAGGAAGAATATAAATTGGCCAAAACCGATGAAATAAATGTTTTTTTATATTTTTTTTTTGGATTTGTATTTTAGCAAAAAGTAAGAAATTTGTTTTTTTTTTGCAAAATTGTCGCTCTTCTTTTGTTTATAGCAGCGATCAGAAATGACGCAGTGGTGATCAAATACCACCAAAAGAAAGCTCTATTTGTGGGAAAAAAAGGACGCAAATTTTGTTTGGGTAGAACGTCGCACGACCGCGCAATTGTCAGTTAAAGCGATGCAGTGCCGAATCGCAAAAAGGGCTCCAGTCCTAAAGTGTGAAATCCTTCCGGGGCTGAAGTGGTTAAAGTGTCACACACAGTTTCCAGATGTTTGCAGAACAGTAGTTCAGTTTGTCCCGGTTTTAGTTAAAATGTTACACACAGTTTCCAGATGTTTGCAGAACAGTTTGTCCCGGTTTTAGTTAAAGTGTTACACACAGTTTCCAGATGTTTGCAGAACAGTAGTTCAGTTTGTCCCGGTTTTAGTTAAAGTGTTACACACAGTTTCCAGATGTTTGCAGAACAGTTTGTCCCGGTTTTAGTTAAAGTGTCACACACAGTTTCCGGATGTTTGCAGAACAGTGATATGGGTTCGCCCGGTTTTTGTTAAAGTGTTACACACAGTTTCAAGATGTTTGCAGAACAGTTTGTCCCGGTTTTAGTTAAAGTGTCACACACAGTTTCCAGATGTTTGCAGAACAGTGATATGGGTTTGCCCGTTTTTTTTAAAGTGTTACACACAGTTTCCAGATGTTTGCAGAACAGTTTGTCCCGGTTTTAGTTAAAGTGTCACACACAGGTTCCAGATGTTTTCAGAACAGTAGTTCAGTTTGTCCCGGTTTTAGTTAAAGTGTTACACACAGTTTCCAGATGTTTGCAGAACAGTAGTTCAGTTTGTCCCGGTTTTAGTTAAAGTGTTACACACAGTTTCCAGATGTTTGCAGAACAGTAGTATGGTTTGTCCCGGTTTTAGTTAAAGTGTTACACACAGTTTCCAGATGTTTGCAGAACAGTAGTATGGATTGTCCCGGTTTTAGTTAAAGTGTTACACACAGTTTCCAGATGTTTGCAGAACAGTAGTATGGTTTCTCCTGGTTTTAGTTAAAGTGTTACACACAGTTTCCAGATGTTTGCAGAACAGTGATATGTGTTCTCCCGGCTTATTTATACTTTTTTGACACAGTTTGAAGATGATTTTGTTTGATGGCTTCTATCGTTAATTAATACTTTTCAGACATAGTTTGAAGATGGTCCACATCCACCTCCATTTTTGATTTTTTTATGTTTTTATTTTTTTAAAAATGCTTTTAGTTATTTCCCTGTCCCCATTTCTTTGTAGGGCACTTGTCCCACTCTTACCCCCAATTTCCTTCCTTTTGCAGACCTCTAGTACTTTTCAGGACTTTTTTACAGCCATTTTTGTGCCTAAAAGTTCTGGTCCCCATTGATTTCAATGGGGTTCGGGGTCCGGGACAAAGTTCGGGTTCTGTCCGGACCCGAACCCGGACTTTGTCCCGAAGTTCGGCCGAACCAGCAGAACCCGGACTTCCAGAAGTTCGCTCAACTCTAAATACTAATAAAACGTTAATACCACATTATTTGTTATGATGAATTATTAAATTACAATTACAGCCATCTTTATATGAATTTAGATGGGGTGGAGAAGGTTTAAATGTGTATCAGACGATTATAGCTATCTTGCCACAAATGGGGAATCCACCCTCATGGTTTAATTGCAAGATACAAATAACTCTACCAATGTAATGTCCAGTTCCAGAAATTGGGGGGTATCCTTTAAGTGGGTGTCAGGAACCATGAATCAGATGGAGACAGAAAATGCAGTTAAAATCACACCTTTTAATATAATGGTAAAAATGGTACAAATAGTAAACATAGTCAAAACATAGCTAGGTTATGGTAGCCAAAGCGGGTAGTCAGAACAAGCCAGTAAATCAGGAAGCCAGAGTCGGAGGCAGCAGACAGGATCAAGAACCAGAAGGGACATCAGCCAGGCAAGTCCAATGGGAACACAGCAGAGATTCTCAGATATGTTTGACCAAGAGGAAGGCACCAAAGGAATGAACCAGGCAGTTTAAATAGCCAGAAGGGGCTGGCTGTAGGCTGGACTGAAGAGCAGGAAATGATCACCAGGTGAGCCATTGTGTAACAATGAGTGCTGGCAATTAACTGAAAACTGAGCAACCTGAGCACTGAGATGGAGGGCTGAGAGCCCAGCCCTGACAGTGGGCCTCTTGACAGTAGAGATAGTGTAAGGTTAAGCTCTTCCCAATAGCTTAATGCATACAGTCGCAAGAAAAAGTATATGAACCCTTTGGAATGATATGGATTTCTGCACAAATTGGTCATAAAATGTGATCTGATCTTTATCTAAGACACAACAATAGACAATCACAGTCTGCTTAAACTAATAACACACAAAGAATTAAATGTTACCATGTTTTTATTGAACACACCATGTAAACATTCACAGTGCAGGTGGAAAAAGTATGTGAACCCTTGGATTAAATAACTGGTTGAACCTCCTTTGGCAGCAATAACTTCAACCAAACGTTTCCTGTAGTTGCAGATCAGACGTGCACAACAGTCAGGAGTAATTCTAGACCATTCCTCTTTACAGAACTGTTTCAGTTCAGCAATATTCTTGGGATGTCTGGTGTGAATCGCTTTCTTGAGGTCATGCCACAGCATCTCAATCGGGTTGAGGTTAGGACTCTTACTGGGCCACTCCAGAAGGCGTATTTTCTTCTGTTTAAGCCATTCTGTTGTTGATTTGCTTCTATGCTTTGGGTCGTTGTCCTGTTGCAACACACATCTTCTGTTGAGCTTCAGCTGCTGGACAGATGGCCTTAAGTTCTCCTGCGAAATGTCTTGATAAACTTGGGAATTCATTTTTCCTTCGATGATAGCAATCCGTCCAGGCCCTGACTCAGCAAAGCA
Organism: Glandirana rugosa; assembly: GCA_018402905.1. Lineage (NCBI taxonomy): Eukaryota > Metazoa > Chordata > Amphibia > Anura > Ranidae > Glandirana > Glandirana rugosa. Next base: position 269,176 of record BLSH010258308.1, on the reverse strand, counting down.
ACCCCAAACCATGATGTCCCCACCATCATACTTCACAGTTGGGATGAGGTTTTGATGTTGGTGTGCTGTGCCTCTTTTTCTCCACACATAGTGTTGTGTGTTTCTTCCAAACAACTCAACTTTGGTTTCATCTGTCCACAGAATATTTTGCCAGTACTGATGTGGAACATCCAGGTGCTCTTGTGCAAACTGTAAATGTGCAGCAATGGTTTTTTTTGGACAGCAGTGGCTTCCTCTGTGGTATCCTCCCATGAAATCCATTCTTGTTTAGTGTTTTACGTATCGTAGATTCGCTAACAGGGAACTCAAGGGTATTCAAGGATTCTTCTTCACCTCATTGAGCAGTCTGCGCTGTGCTTTTGCAGTCATCTTTACAGGACAGCCACTCCTAGGGAGAGTAGCAGCAGTGCTGAACTTTCTCCATTTATAGGCAATTTGTCGTACTGTGGATTGATGAACAGCAAAGCTTTTGGAGATACTTTTATAACCCTTTACAGCTTTATGCAAGTCAACAATTCTTAATCGTAGGTCTTCTGAGAGCTCTTTTGTGCAAGGCATCATTCACATCAGGCAATGCTTCTTGTGAAAAGAAAACCCAGAACTGGTGTGTGTTTTTTATAGGGCAGGGCAGCTGTAACCAACACCTCCAACCTCATCTCATTGGTTGGACTCCAGTTGGCTGACACCTCACTCCAATTAGCTCTTGGAGATGTCATTAGTCTAGGGGTTCACTTACTTTTTCCACATGCACTGTGAATGTGTATATGGTGTGTTCAATAAAAACATGGTAACATTTTAATTCTTTGTGTGTTATTAGTTTAAGCAGACTGTGATTGTCTATTGTTGTGACTTAGATGAAGGTCAGATCACATTTTATGACCAATTTGTGCAGAAATCCATATCATTCCAAAGGGTTCACATACTTTTCATTGCACCTGTATATGCATTAGCTGGAAAAAATGGACTTTAAGAGGCTTTAAAAGAGGTACCTTAAAAAACGCATATATTTAAAAATTCCCCATATCTTATGAAATCACACGGCTCGTCTTTTTGCAACTGCGTGTTTACAGGTGGTTTTATGATGTCTCCCTGCACAGGAGTAGAGTTATAAAATTGTATATATTTCTAGTTTTGAGCTAAATGAGACTTTTACACCTCTGTGATAACTTGAGATGTAGACACACTGGCTGGTGTTCAGTGACGAGGAGAATATAGGGTCTAAAAACCCTCCCAATATAAAACTTAATTAATGTGTCTGTTATTGCTCCTCCATCAAACTCCAGCTGCACGTAGGCAGCCAATAGAAATGTATGGAGATGCAGCAACTGCACATACACAAACTTTAACATGAGTACAGGAGCCAATGAAGGATTCCAAATGCACAATGCCTGTGAGCTCCTCAGGGCAGATGCAGGGGCAATAAAAAATTAAGCCTGCATGCAGAACAGGTGTCAGTAATGACTGAGTGAAGCCTAAAAGCACATTTGGTCTTTCCTCATTGTGAGGCTCAACTCTTTTGCATGTTCTGAATTAACTTATCACAATATTAGGATTTCTGCGTTAACTTTTCTCTGACCAAATCAAGACTGATGATTAAACGTGGTTGTGAAGATTAGTAAAAATATTATCCAAACCTATGCTCTCTTTGGTTGTATCATGGCACCTGTGTTGTTGAGCCTATTTCAGTTTTCATCAATGTTCATTAATGAAAATACAGTTATGAGCTGTAACTGATGTTTTTTTTGGAAGTCTAGGCATTTCAGATTGAGTGTTCTCTATTATAGAGATTTTATCTCTCACCACAAAGATATGCTGTCTATTCATCACACAGCATTGTAAATCCTATTTAGCAAGAATAGCTTTTATGTGAGTTGTTCAGCCCATGTTCATAACCTGACAGTAAAATAATACTTATGTGTGTTGTGAGAAAGGGCAGCATCAAGACCAGGCACATTCAGGTAGTGTTGCATTTACCATAATGACAGGGGCTGGAAGCAGCTCTGAGGTGTGCTGTGACCTGTGGAGGAAGCTATGAATCACAAATTAAAGATGCTGCAGGGTTCTAGAGGGTTTCAAATGTGCTTATGTTCCAGAAAATTTGAGAGCAGGGTTTCCTCGTGCAATAACAAAAGTTTTTCCTAGGCAAGGGTCACTTCTCAATAGGCAAGAAGGGCAGTTATGCCTAAGCAAACTGAAGCTAGATAAATCACATGGCCCAGATGGTATTCATCTCAGTGCAAAGAAATGAAGTTCAGTAATTAATGAGTCTCTAGTCTACATCATATTTACATTTAAATTACTTGTCTCCACAAGAATGGTAGGTATGTACAATACTGTAAAATTGAACTGTGAAACTATAAATAAGTAAGCCTGAAAGTGAATTAATACTCAAAACATTTTTTTTTTGTTTTGGATTGAGTGAAGAATGAATAGAGTTCCTTTCAGGTTTTACCACCATTGGAGAAATTAATTTCTTAATTTGCTGATTGGTTAAAAAAAAATGTCCCTAGGACAGGAAGTGAGGAGAAATCTCTTTCTAACGGGGATGAGGGAAAGTCTCTCCATTGTTGCCCCTGATAGAAGTAAAATCTGACAGGAGTTCTATTCTTTCTCTATTCTATCCAAAATTAACAGACAAAGTTTGGGGTATAGAAGCACCTTAAAGTGATACTAAACACTCACTGTTTAATTTACATTGTCCCTTTTATTTCTGTATGTGGATGATGGCACTGTATATGTGTATATATATATATATATATATATATATATATATATATATATATATTATAATATATATTATGATATATATTGTGACAGCAGGTAGGTAAAAACTCCTGGTTGCATTCAAGATGGCAGGTACATTTGTCCCAGGTTTAAAACATATACAGATTTCTACCACTAGGGGGAAGTGCTGGGGGTCTTGCAGGGGTAGAGGTAATGAGCCCTGCTGAGTTGAGCTGGCTCATTAAGGCCTTTACAAAAATTCCCAACAGGCATAAGGGAGTTGCTCCACCCTGGAACCAGTTTCTGTGTGAATATACTAGGGAGCTTTACACCAAAATCCTGTGCGGTAAGCCCAAGCCTGTGTGGTTGATCATAACAGTAGGGAGATAGGTGCTAAGTGTAGCACAAGGCTGCACCTAGGTGGCAGTCAGGGAAACCTACAAGTTTAGTAAGTGGCCAAGTTGGCAAGGATTTATTTTGATGTTTGTTTTTGTTTTGCTGTTTTTCTACAGCTGCATATAGTGTAAATAAACCACACGTGTGTTTTCACCTACATCTGCTGTTTCGCTGTGCCTGTTTTGTGTAGTGAACCCTTCCAGGGGGTCACACACACCCGCTGTCAAGCTAACCCCCTCACAGTTGGTGGAGGATGCATCAGTTTTTTAAAGGCCAGCATGGAAGAGTTGTTCAGGCAGCTTGCTGTAGCAAATGCTAACCAACAACAAACGAATGCTAATCAGCAACAAGCGAACATCGAGCAAAGCATGCAAATGAACAGGTGCTGCATATTCTGGAAACAGAGCAACGAGCACAGCAGCAATCTGAAGCTCGTTTAATGGACCTGTTACAGAAGCAAGAGCAGAGACTCCAACAGCAAATGGATACAGTAACACAGCAGCGTCCACAGACCAGTGAGGCAAGTGGTTTAATTAATACATCATCATTTTGTGTGAGCCGTTTACTGCCAAAAATGACTAGGGAGGATGATCCTGAAGTGTTTTTGATCACATTTGAAAGGATTGCTGAAAGAGAAAAGTGGGCTGGTTTGGTGGCTCCTCTATTAGCTGGGGAGTCACAGAAAGCACATTATGGCCTAGAGCTGGACCAAGCAAAAGACTATGTTGTGCTAAAAACAGAAATATTGGCACAGCTGGGTGTCACCCTGGCTGTCCAAGCTCAGTGTGTGCATAACTGGACTTATCAATTTGAAAAGCCCCCCAGGTCGCAAATGTATGATCTCATTCCCCTCAGCAGGAAATGGCTGGAACCAGAGACTCTGACAGCACCAAAGATTGTGGAATATGTGGTAATGGATCAGTTCCCGAGATCTCTACCTACTGCTATCCAAAAGTGGGAAAGCCATGGAAACCCGGAAACAGCCGACAAGCTTGTGGATTTGGTAAAGAGGTACTTGGCTGCAGAGAACCTGACCACTCCCCGGGACTCACGGACTTTCCACCCTAAGACCTGACCATCCCCAGCGGTGGGTATGATGACTCCAAGGGGTAAGGGTGGAGAGAGTGAGAGGGTGGGAAGTTTGTATAATGTATGGCGACCGCAGTCGAGGTCACAGGAAGCAGCGAAAAAGTTTATTTGTTACAGTTGCCGGCAAGAGGGACATATTGCAGCCAATTGCCCAGTTGTGGATGAGCCTATGGAATGTGACTATCTAAGAGACAGACGTCAGTCACTGTTTGCGACAATTGCATGCACTGCCACTCGGGGAACTGAAAAACATTTATGCAAAATGTGTATTAATGGTAAAAATGTTGTCATGTTGCTAGATTCAGGTAGTCTGGTAACATTGATCAAAGCAGAATTACTTACTACAGAGGTTTCTGGAAATAACAAGGTGACTGTTATATGTTTACATAGGGACACCAGAGATTATCCTGTGGCTAAAGTGGTTTTTGAGACCCCCAAGGTAACCTAACTCATAAGGTGGGGTTGGTGCCTCACCTACCTCATGATGCCATTGCGGGGAGGGATTTCCCAAAATTCTGGGAACTCTGGGATGGTCCTGAACCCCCCCCCACTGAGCCCCTAATGACCAGGAAGGTGAATCCCAGGTGTCCTCTGAGAATGGTGAGACCTCTCCAGATTCTCTCTTGTCAGTGTTGGCTGGAGACACTTGGGAACCTGGAGAGGAACCAACATCTTCAGATGAAAACATGCCGTCTGTTGAGTTCTCTGATTTAGAGGTTCACAGGGAAAATTTTGCCACAGAACAGGTAAAAGACCCCACCCTGATAAAAGCACGGGAAAATGTGGTAAAGATAGATGGTGAATTAGTGAACCCAGATCAATCTTGTGGTTACCCATACTTTATTGTGGAAAGGGATCTGTTATATTGAGTTGCTCATAAAGTGGATGAATCCATTGAGCAACTTGTGGTGCCCAAACCCTATAGAAAATTTGTACTGGAATTAGCCCATGGGCGCATTCTGGGAGGTCATTTGGGGGCGGAGTAAACCAGAGAGAGAGTATTACAGAGATTCTATTGGCCTGTGGTCATGAAAGAAATAGAAAATGATTGTTCCTCCTGCCCTGTGTGTCAGAAGTCGGCACCTTTGTTGCATTTCCGTAACCCACTGGTACCTCTCCCCATCATTGAGGTTCCCTTTGAGAGGATCGCAATGGATTTGGTAGGCCCAATACTGAAGTCCGCTAGGGGGCATCAGTATATTTTGGTCATATTGGACTATGCCACCCGCTATCCCGAAGCGATCCCTATTAGAAATACCTCTGCCAAGACGATAGCCAAAGAGCTATTTCTTGTCTTCAGCCATGTGGGTATTTGCAAGGAATTGCTTACGGACCAGGGTACACCGTTTATGTCCAGGGTAATGAAGGAGTTGTGCAAGTTGTTCAAAGTGACACAATTGCGTACATCCGTGTATCACGCTCAAACAGATGGGTTGGTTGAAAGGTTCAACAAAACCCTAAAACAAATGTTTAAAAAGGTGGTGGATCGAGATGGAAGGGATTGGGACTATTTAATACCCTACTTGATGTTTGCTATTCGGGAAGTACCACAATCTTCTACCGGGTTCTCACCCTTCAAGTTACTCTATGGGAGACACCCAAGAGGGCTGTTGGATATCGCCAAGGAAACAAGGGAAAGTGATAGTTCTCCCCACTGGAGTGTGATTGAACATGTTGCCCTGATGCAAGATAGAATTGCACAGGTACTGCCAATCATCAAAGAACACTTGGCCCAAGAGCAGTTAGCACAACAAAGGGTGTACAACCGTAAGGCCAAAACCCATACTTTTCCCCCGGGGATAGGGTGTTGGTACTCATCCCTACGGTTGAAAGCAAATTCCTAGCCAAATAGCAGGGCCCATACAAGATAATTGAAAAAGTGAGTGAGGTGAACTGCAGGGTCAGACAACCAGGACGGCGAAAGCCAGAACAGATATACCACATTAATCTGTTGAAAGCCTGGAGGCATAGGGAATCCCTAGTCGCAGAAACCTTGGTATCACCGACACAGTCTGATTGCTTAATTCCTGAGGTTGGAATAGCAGTCACCCTATCGAAACCCCAAAAACAGGAGATGAAAGAGTTTGTGCTCCGCAACAGAGAGGTGTTCTCTGAGCTGCCAAGACAAACATCTGGAGTAGAGCATGAAATTATCACCCCTTCAGGTGAAAGAGTGAAACTAAAACCTTACTGAATACCGGAGGCCCGACAGGAGGCAATACGTGAGGAAGTTCAACGAATGCTTGAATTAGGTGTGATAGAAGAATCCCAGAGTGACTGGTCCAGCCCGATCGTTTTAGTGCCCAAACCCGATGGGAGCTAGCGATTTTGTAACAATTTTCGGCAGTCAAATTTACAAAATTTGACACTTACCCCATGCCTTGCATAGATGAACTGATCGACCGGCTGGGAACAGCCCGATATATGATGAACCTTGATCTCACCAAGAGGTATTGGCAAATTCCCCTAGCTGAGTCAGTAAAGGAGAAAACGGCCTTTGTAAGACCAGAGGGGCATTCCAATATAGAAGAATGCCCTTTGGGTTACAAAATGCACCTGCAACATTCCAGCGGAAAATGGACAAGATTCTAGGGCCCCATCAGAAGTATGCTGCAGCCTACCTGGACGATGTGATTATCCACAATATGGATTGGGCCTCACATCAGCCAAAAGTGCAAGCCATGTTAGACTCCATAATGGAAGCTGGGTTCATGGCCAGTCCAAAAAAGTGTACCATTGGACAGGAAGAGGCCAAATATCTGGGATACACTATTGGGAGGGGAGTAATAAAACCCCAAGTCAACAAAGTGGAAGTCATAAATAGTTGCCCGTGTCCCATCAGCAAGAAGCAGGTTCGAGCGTTCCTCAGAATTGCTGGATACTATTGGTGGTTCATTCCTCACTTTGCTTCTCAGGCTGTGCCCCTAACCAACCTGAAAAAAGGGGAAAGAGTCTTCCATAGTGAAATGGACCCCGGAGGCTGAAGCAGCCTTCCAGTGGTTAAAAAAAGCCTTATGTAGCCAACCAGTGCTGTACTCCCCTGACTTCTCTAAAGACTTTGTGGTACAGACTGATGCATCAGACGTAGGCTTAGGAGCAGTGTTGTCCCAGGTTTGGAAGGAAGAAAAACACCCCGTCATTTATCTAGCAGGAAACTGAAATCCCACAAAGAGAATTATGCCACAATTGAGAAAGAGTGTTTAGCGGTGAAGTGGGCATTAGATTCCCTTCGATATTATTTGCTGGGTAGACACTCTGACCTGGTTACCGATCATGCGCCCTTAAAATGTATGGCTTTAAAAAAGGAGACCAATAGAAGGGTAAATAGGTGGTTCCTGGCCCTGCAGGAATACAGCTTTACGGTGAAGCATTGCCTTGGTGTTCAAATGGGAAATGTGGATGCTTTGTCTCGGATACCTGTGTGGCCGACTGCGTGTCAGGTACATTTGTCCCAGGTTTAAAACATATACACATTTTTACCACTAGGGGGAAGTGCTGGGGGTCTTGCAGGGGTAGAGGTAATGAGCCCAGCTGAGTTGAACTGGCTCATTAATGCCTTTACAAAAACTCCCAACAGGCATAAGGGAGTTGCTCCACCCTGGAACCAGTTTCTGTGTGAATAGAATGGGGAGCTTTACACCAAAATCCTGTACGGTAAGCCCAAGCCTGTGGGGTTGATTATAACAGTAGGGAGATAGGTGCTAGGTGTAGCACAAGGCTGCACCTAGGTGGCAGTCAGGGAAACCTAGTTGGCAAGGATTTATTTTAATGTTTGTTTTTGTTTTGCTCTTTTTCTACAACTGTATATAGTGTAACCGCACGTGTGTTTTCACCTACAACTGCTGTTTCGCTGTGCCTGTTTTGTGTAGTGAACCTTTGCAGGGGGTCATACACACCCGCTGCCCCCTTACAATATATATATATATATATATATATATATATATATATATACAGATATATATATATATATATATATAAATATAATAACTTCTAGTCCTCTGCTGCTGGTCACAAAAAAAACCCCTTGGAATACAGAGTAAAAATAAAAATGAAAATCAATAAACTGTTTTAAATTTTCATACAAATATATATTTGAAATAAAATCTTTATTGTTGTTTGGCAGTAACATGATGTGGGCAGATTTCTGCCAATCACAGGCCGGGCTGTGTAACTCTCTTCCAGCCTGTGTCATAGAATAAGAGGGAGGTGAAACCTCCATCAATCTATATGTAATATCCTGCCCCCATTGTGTTTAGCTGGTTAGTGGGCATGGAGGAGAAGGGAGGGAGTGGGCTGTCATTTACCACTGTGTATATGCCCACATGTGTACTCTATATTCACATTTCTGCTCAGATGGGATACGGAAGAAATGCTCAACATAGAAACTCACTGAAAACTGAATGTGTAAAGCGGCAAACACTGCTCTGCAAAATCCCTTTCTGAATTGGGGACTTGGACAGAAGGTGGAGATAGAGAACATAGCGACTGGGTAAGTATGAACAGCATGTAATATAGCATTTATTGACAGTTTAGGATGTGGGTTTAGTGACGCTTTAAGTTAGAGTGATTTCTGTTGTGTATACATTTGGGAAGGTATAGTAGGGAATTAATGTGCACACAAAAATTTACAGTACACAATAATTTGAAAAAAACATGAAATAAGGACGAATAGGTCAGATCTAAATAACTTGATCAATTTTTATGATCAGGAAAGTTCAAATCTGGATGTTGTCAATTCTAATGCTGAGTCTGTTATCTACTAGGCCCCCAGAACCCTTTCCTTTCTTGATTCTCCCAGAGGTTCTCCCCCTAGTAAATAACTTGCATTCATGTTTTTTTTTATAATTGTATATTTATTGAGTTTACAAAGTACAGAAAAAAGAAACACAGGGCAATGATAGGTAAATCACAAATATATGTATGGGTCATCAAGAAAGCAATTAGAAAAAAGAGTTAGAAAAGAGAGGTAGCTATTCAGGGATTTGAGAGTAAATCCAAATTAAGCTGAGAATCACATCCCACACGTTGGAAAATTGGGATAAAGAGTCAGGTATTACTGGTGTCAAGCGTTCCATTCTACAAATCTGAGCTAAGATTTGTAACACTTGGTAGTAAGTAAGAAGGCAAACATGAAAGTATGGCTATTTTAGCAGCCAGTAGGATAAATTACATCAATTTCTTGGCATGTTTAGAAATACCTGGGACTGGGGGGCCCAATAAGTAGTGAAGAGGATCTAGAGGGAAGTCCATCCCCAGAAGGTTTTGAAGAAGAGATTGCACCAAGGTCCAGAACAGTCGGATCCCCAGACACTCCCAAAAAATGTGGTAATGCTTACCTGTGGCCTTATGACATCTCCAACATAGCCGAGAAACCAAAGGATCATACCTATGAAGAACCTCTGGAGTTTTATATGAAAAAAGGATAATTTTATAGGCTGTCTCTCTCTGCTCCACACATCTCGAAACCTTATAAACAGAGTCCCATATTTTTGCCAGTGTGGGAGTGGGAGAGGTGTTTTAAGGATATGGGTCCATTTCTGCATATAGGCATGACATGAGTCCATAAGTGGGACAGCTTTGTGAAGTTTTGTATAAATGGACGGGATAAGGCCAGGTTGGTATGGGCCTTGGGAACATAAAAAATTGAATGTGGTAGGTTTGTCTAAAGTCAGAGATGGGGACTTAGAGGAGAAAAAATGCTTAATTTGAAGATAGGAGAAAAAAAATTGTTTAGGGATCTGATATTTGTTTTGGAGTTCAGCAAATGATAGTAAGGGTGTAACTGGAAAATTCCTGCCTGCGTCCAAGGGTACATCCTACTATAGGATAGGCTATCCGGAATATCGGGGTTAAATAGCATGTTCAGGAGAGGAGGGCATGGGGAAGAGAGAGAACCTTTGAGAGCATATTTTCTAAATAGAGAAAGTAAATATCATAGGACCCAGACAAAAACTCTGTAGCTGCATCATAGATGCACTTAAATCTGACCAGAGCATATCACAGGGATGTATAGGACAGGTTATACTCAGTTCTATCTCTGACCATTTACTAGAGGCATAACGATTTGACTAGGAAATTACTGCTCTAAGGTGTGTAGCATAGTAATATTTAATAATGTCTGGGGCACCTAACAGGGCTGTCTTTAATGTTGACTGGGCCCTGGGCAAACATTTTCTTGCCCCCACTCTGAGACATACAGTGATTAGCAGCTAGACTCATAATGAGTTTACTACAGCAGATCAGGCAGCAATTGGTTACAGCACACAATTTCTGCTTGCTGGTTGTAGAGGTTACTGCACATATTTACTGCTCACTGATTGGTTGCTAGAGGTTACTGCACATCATTACTGCTCATTGATTGGTTTCTAGAGATTACTGCAAATCATTATTGTTTACTGATTGGTTGCTAGAGGTTACTGTACATCATTACCTCTGAATCAAAATGTGGGTGTGGACAAACTACACTAACATTGAGGGATGCCCTATGTAAAGAGTGCAGGGTTCAGGGGTATGCTAGGTACAGAGTGCAGGGGTGTGCTGTGTGCAGAATGCAGGGGTGAGGTAGGTGAAGAGTGCAGGGTGTGGTAGGTGCAAAGTGCAGGGGTGAGGTAGGTGCAAGGTGAAGGGTGAGGTAGGCGCAGGGTGAGGTGGGTGCAGTGAGGTGTATGCAGAGTGAGGTGGGTGCAGGGTGAGGTGGGTGCAGAGTGAGGTGTGTGCAGAGTGAGTTGTGTGCAGGCTGAGGTGGGCGCAGGGTGAGGTGGGAGCAGAGTGAGGTGGGTTCAGAGTGAGGTGAGTGCAGGGTGAGGTGGGTGCAGGGTGAAGGGTGAGGTAGGTGCAGGGTGAGGTGGGTGCAAGTGGAGTGGGACTTGGGTGGAGTGAGACGTGGGTGGAGTGGGACGTGGGTGGAGTGAGACGTGGGTGGAGTGGGACGTGGGTGGAGTGAGACGTGGGTGGAGTGGG
>BLSH010258308.1:244662-256572 GCA_018402905.1 Glandirana rugosa | reverse complement strand
GAGGTGGGTGGTGGGTGAGGTGGGTGCAGAGTGAGGTGGGTGCAGGGTGAGGTGGATGTAGAGTGAGGTGGGTGCAGAGTGAGGTGGGTGCAGGGAGAGGTGGGTGCAGGGTGAGGTGGGTGCAGAGTGAGGTGGTTGCAGAGTGAGGTGAGTGCAGGGTGAGGTGGGTGCAGAGTGAGGTGGGTGCAGGGTGAGGCGGGTGCAGGGTGAGGTGGGTGCAGGGTGAGGTGTGTGTAGAGTGAGGTGGGTGCAGAGTGAGGTGGGTGCAGAGTGAGGTGGGTGCAGAGTGAGGTGGATGCAGGGTTAGGTGGGTGCAGAGTGAGGTGGGTGCAGAGTGAGGTGGATGAAGAGTGAGGTGGGTGCAGGGGTGCATGGCTCTCCTCCCCCCCCAAAATCCAGTGCAGAATTCTGCTCCACCCCCCTCTAGATTCTAGTACAATAGAGCACGGAGGGTTGCAATAAATGGGCCGGAAAAACTGTAACTGGAAAGGGTAGCAAACATTTGAGGCCAGCTAAGCCTATCAAAAGCTTGCTGTGCATCTAAGCTTAGAATGAGGGCTGGGTGGGAGGTCTTATTAAGTAGACCTATGAGGTGTTATCACCAGCATGTCTGGTCGGTACAAAACCCACCTGGTCTTTGTGTATGAGTGCAGAGAGTATATGGGTAAGTCTGTTAGCTAAGATTTTGGTAAATATTTTATAGTCAGAATTGAGTAAACCTATGGCTATAATTGTCAGGGAGGGATGGGTTTTTTCCAGGTTTCTGGATTACTGTGATATGGGCATTTAAGAACTGAGGGCGAGGTGCAGTGCCTTTCATCAAGGAAGTATAAAGGCCATGTAAATAGGGGCCTAAGATTGGGAGAAATGTCTTATAATAGAAATATGGAAGTCCATCTGGGCCAGAAGATTTACAAGAGGAAAGGTCTTTAACTACAGCAGCTATTTCTTCTAAAGTAATATTAGCATTCAGTGAATATGGTATGGGTATAGTTTAGGTAACTGTATGGAGTTAAAAAATGTATCAAATTTAGTTTGAAAAAATTTGTATTTGGGGTCAGAATTTAAAGAATTATACAATTTATGATAGAAGTAATCAAATACTTTAAAAAAGGTAGATAGTACAATATCTAACTGAGTGGAGGGATGGAAATGGAATGGAAAGTAATAGAGTTGATCTTTGATGCAGCAATAGATGTTAATAGTGGGGAGCAAAATTTGAATTTTTCATGAGTAGGATGTTTATTCCTCCATGTGTCTAAAAGGTTATGGGCTGTAGAAAGTTTACTAGGGGATATGGTCAGATTGAAATCACCTTCTATAAAAGGTTAGGAAAATATCCCCAAGTTCTCAAACATCATGTGAGGAATTTAATTTGACCTGAATTACTGTAGAAGCATAGAATTTGATCAAAGTAAATGACTGTTAGGTAATCAAGTCCAGGAAAATAAATCTGCCATGAGGGTCCAAAAAAGAGGATTTTATCCGTTTTGGACAAGAACGCTTAATCAAAATTGCTACACCAGCCTTCCCCAAGGGGTCGGAGGCTATAAAGGAAGTAGGAAAGTATTTGATGGCAAATTTAAAGGAACCCCCTGCACGGAAATGAGTCTCCTGGATGAGGCTTACAGCAGCTGCAGAAGGTTTAAACTTCTTCAAAGCTAACCATCTCTTATGAATAGAGTTTAAACCATTTACATTATAGCTAAGAATACGTAAAGCCATTATAAAAAAATGTTAGTACAGCGTGTCTGTCATAGATCATAAAATAGTAACAGTAAGGCCTCTGGTGTGTAATGAGATGAAAAACCATAGGAAACACAACATTGAACAACAATAACAGTATTGCTAGTGAGTCCAAATAGTGAAAATAGGAGTCGGGTCAAAAAAAAAAACCTGAAAAAAAAATAAAATAAAAAAATTGTAGCCTGTGTGTTGGATATCACACAGGAGTCCAGGGACAGAGCCATGGATCTGGGAGAGGAGCATGGAGACCTCCAAACCTGGCGGGAAGGAACCCTACCATCTTCCAGCAAAAAGGTTAATAAAACTGTAACAGTGAACTAGAAAACACACTAGAAAGTCATCCCAGGGGTGTGAGAAAATTTCCCAGCAAGGGAATCATGGCTTGGTAATGATGCAATATGGCCAGGAACAAAGAAAGGTGAGTTGGCTCCAGGGATACCTTCAGATAGGGTGTCTGGAAGAGGAGAGGTGAAGAGGTGTAGATAAGGTCTTTAACTGTTTTTGTCGAACCAGGTGTTAAGGGTAATGGCAGTGGATTCTCTTCTGGAAAAGGTAGGAGACCTAAGTTGCGAATAAAGGCCTCACTCTCCTGAAGATCCCGCATAGAATATTGGATACCATCTCAAGAGGCCGATTGGTGAAAGGGAAGCCCCAACGATAGGCAAGCTGGTGATTTTGCAGATGCGTGGTTACTGAACGGAAACTTAGACGTTTAGCAAGTGTGACAGGCGATGAATCTCTAAAGACTTGTATCTTGGCTCCCTTAAATTCCAGCCTGGTTTTATTGCGAGTAGCCATTATGAGAGCTTCTTTGCTATCATTATAATGAAAGTGTACTATGATATCCCTGGGATTACCTCCCGCAGGAGGTTTAGGAGCCAGGCATCTATGGGCTCGATCTAGGCTCCAGTCAATGTCAGGAATGAGGGGGCTATGGTGTTAAAAAGTCCCAAGAGGTATGGACGTATTTCATGGTCTCTGACCATTTCAGACACCCCCTGGATCCGTAGGTTTTGACAGTGTTCCCTGTTCTCTACGTCCTCCTGCTGTGTCTGAAGTTGGGAGACTGTATATTTCAAAGTAGCATTATATTCCTCCAGAATATGAACATACTGTATAAGATTATCAAATTTTGTCTCAAGGTTATCAGTGCATTCACCTAATTGAGCAATCTCAATTCTCAGTTTTTGAGCAATTTTCCCTATTTCATGGGTAATGTTGAGGGTAATATCCTGTAGGAGGGCCTGTAGTTTGATGTCCAAGACCTCTGCCATCACTAGGGTAACCATCCCAGTGGGGGTGATGGCAAAAAGAGCACCCCCATCCACCGCAAATGGGTCAGTGGGGTCTGGTGGATCCTCCTGCATACTCAAGGCCGGGGATGCAGGCCTAAGCAAGAAGCGATGCAGGGTCTAAGTAGGCCACGGCTCTATGGCAGGTGGAGAGGCCGACATTTGGCATTCGATTTTAACCATTGGATGCTTGATGGTGCGGGGAGTAAGAGGAGACAACTCCCGTGGCTTTGAAGGCTGTGAATCCGGAAGCCGGAGTCTCAGAGAGATGATGGGGATCGGAGCTCATGGATTGCACATCCACCATCGTCAGAAGCCGCGCATGTGACTGCATTCATGTTTTTAGCCCCTAAAGGCATTACTTTACATTTTTCAATATTAAACCTCATCTGCCATATAGTTGCTCACCCCTCTATTCTAACTAGGTCTTCTTGTAAAGTTGATATATCCTATTGTTGGGTGATCTGAAGCCAGTGCAGGAATTAGCAAAGGGGGAGGGACACTGAGCAGTTGGTAAAGTTGATGAGTCTAGCAAAGGCATTTCTGAAAGACTAAGGGGGAGGGTTAAGCCTATGTAAAAGTAGGCCAATGAGGAGGGAGTTGCAGTAGTCAAGGCAAAGAGAAAACAAGTGGATAATTTAGTACCTTGGTGCTGTCATTTATTATGAAGGGGCTGAACAGTCATTAGATAGGGGCTGAAAGGAGAGATTGTAATCTAGGAGTATACCTAGCACACTGGTATGAGGGAAAATAAGGATATTTGTGCTTATAATTTCAGTAGAAAAGTCTGGGGGTGGGGGCCCTGGAGGGAGGAAATACTATGAGCTCAGTTTTTGAAAGACTGAGTTTTAGGAAGTGATTTGACATCCATATTGATATGTCAGTTAGTAGATTAGTGATGAGCAGGGAGAGTGAAGCGGTGAGCTGAGGAGTAGAGAGATTAATTGGAGTAGCATCAACAAAGAGAAAGTATTGTAAGCTCTGCAAGGTTACCAACGACCAAGGGAAGAGTTGTAGATAAAGAATAGAAGAGTTTGAGTTCACAGCCTTGTAGAAACCCTATGGAAAGAGGAAAAGAAAATAAGAAGGTAGAGCTGTAGGTGATGGTGAAAGAGTACTTAGATGAGTAAGAGGAGAATCAGGAAAGAGCAGAGTCTTAGAGGGTAAAGGAGTGGAGTTATTTGAGGAGAAGCTGGTGGTTAATTCTGTCAAAGATAGCTGAGAGGTGTCATAGTAAGAGTATTAATTTCAGCAGTTAATACGTTGTTTGTGAGTCTTAGAAGGGCAGTTTCTGTGCTGTGAGTGAAAGCCGGACTGCAAGAGATCAAAATGTTTTTTGTTTTTTTTTATCAGGGAGATAGCAGCCTTTAACATAAATGGGAGCAAAGAGATGGGTCTTAAGTTGCTTAGACTGGTTAGGTCACCACCAGTTAAGTGTTGGTGGTGAGGTCACCACCAGAATTATTAAAATTCATCAGACTAGAGGCACAATTCCCAAGGATTTGAATCAAATAGAAATATTAACAGTTAAAGCATAAATTACATTTTATGTTAATATATTTAAGGTTTTGCATTTAGGCTGTGGTTAGAGCATTTATAATAAATGGATTAAGGTCCGAGAAAACAGTACCTAAGAAGGGTTTAGGAATAGTTTAGCTAAGCTGCGACATTGGAGGGCAAGTAAAAGGTGGAAGCAAGAAAATAACCTTTTGAGATGTAGATAGAGAGATAAAACATATAATGAAAGTATAATATTCTCCCAAAAAATTATTCATACATATGTCAAAAAAAGTATGATGTGTGCTGCTTTTACTTTTGAGTTGCGTTTTACTTTCTGTTGAGTTGCTTAAAATTAACCTACTAGCTTATTTGAGTCACTTTTGAATCTCTTAACCACTTCAGCCCTGGAAGGATTTTACACTTTAGGACCGGAGCACTTTTTGCGATTCGGCACTGCGTCGCTTTAACTGACAATTGCACGGTCGTGCGACGTTGTACCCAAACAAATTTTTTTTCCCACAAATAGAGCTTTCTTTTGGTGGTATTTGATCACCGCTGCGTCATTTCTGATCGCCGCTATAAACAAAAGAAGAGAGACAATTTTGCTAAAATACAAATCCAAAAAAAAAATATAAAAAAACATTTTTTTTCAACGGTTTTGGCCGATTTATATTCTTCCTCATATTTGTAAACAAAAAAATCACAATCGGCGTTTATTGATTGGTTTGCGCAAAAGTTGCCGCGTTTACGGATGATGAGAATTAATTTCTGGGGTTTTTATTTATTTTTTTATTTTTTACTAGTAATGGCAGCGATTTTTAGCGGTACTGCGATATTGCAGCGACCATGTCGGACCATTTTGACACTTTTTTGGGACCATTGGCATTTATACAGCGATCAGTGCTATAAAAATGCACTGATTACTGTGTAAATGTCATTGGCAGTCAAAGGGTTAACCTGCAGGGGGCGCTCTAAGGGAAACTGTGTTCCCTGGGCGTGTTCTAACTGTGTGTGGGCTGCCCTAGCAGGGGAAGGATAGTGATCATGGCTTCCATATAGAGGAAGGCTGTGATCACAGTCCTTCCCCCCTCACAGAGCGGAGATCCGTGTTTACATACGCGGACCTCCGTTCTTTCACTCCGGGGGGGGGGCATCGCGGGTAGCCAGTGGCGATCGAGTCCGCCGCACCCGCTCCCTGGCCCCCCCCCCCGGAACACAGTGAGCACGCGAGCGCGCCTTCGGCGGTGCGCGCACGCTCACAGTGTTCGATCTGGCAGCCGCCGTCGTATGACGGCGGTTTGCCTAGCAGAGCCATCTTGTCGCCGTCAACCTGCGGTTGACGGTCGGCAAGTGGTTAAAGTGGCATCGGATTTGCTTTAAGCTCTTTGTGAGTTGCATATAATTGCATTTAATTGTTCTTTATGCTAAGTATGGTTAAACTGAGGAGTAACCTACCACATGACATTGCTACAAAAAAAATAGTATTCCCAATAAATTTGTTTTTTAGAGTGGTGTAGTTATTTCCAAGGCCATTTAACCTGTTCAAACATCAAATCCCAGTCTGACTCAGGGGACCTTTCTGTTTATCACCACCCAATCTGTTAATATTAACATAGATTTGCAATATAAAGAGCATTTCTTTAGAAAACCAGGACATTTTCCTTTATGAAAATAGCTTACAATAATGTATTTAAAAACTTTACACTTCACGATCAGTTCTCTTTTAACCGTTCTTCAAAAATCTTTCACTTTTCATGCAAGTGCTACTTTGGCAGTTAGGCCAAGGATGTGCAATAAAGCAAAAAATACAATAATTGTAGCTTTCTATTCTTGTTAGGCTTCTTATTTTGCATTTGCTTTATCATTTTATGTAACTTTGGGAAGAATAATATTTAAACTAACTAAAGAAATAAATAATAAAAAGCTAAAATATATTCAAGTTACATTTCTTGCACTTATGCTTGAATGGCAAAAATTGGTAAAGTACTTGCAGGGGAAGCATAAATATTCAGCTGCCTGAGGCAGAAACCGAATTGAGGACTTTGCCAACAGTTATATAAATATTTTACCACCTTGGTATTTAAACACAATATAGTAAGGCCAAAGTACAGAAAATAAAAACAGTTGTGAAACACTTCTGTACAGAAATGTAATACTTTTAAAAAGGATAAATAAGACATCTGCTGTATACTGCATATATTATTGGTTGCTCTAGTTGCCACTTGTATTTGAAAATGACTCAGTCTGCCTATTAAACAGAATCTCCTCAATGTTTAATTGACCGCATATTGATTGACAGGACACAAAAATGCGTGCACTGAATGAAAAATAACAGAAATAAGCATCTGGAAGTAGGATTCATTCCTGGTAGAGGTGATAAGGATAACACCAAGAGGACTATATCTTTAATTCAATATGCTAAAACACATTTTACTCCTTTGCGTTTAACACAGGTAGATGTAGAAAAAAATGATAGAGTAAATTGCCGCTTTTTACATGCTGCATTATTGCATGTAGACTTCCCTACAGCATATGTGGATAAAATAAAGGCATTATATATATATATCCCTACTTGTTGAATCTATTTGTTAATAAAAATGAAACAAGGCGAGTGCGCATGCGCCGGTCTCCGTGATGGCTGCTTGATCGCGGAGCTCCGGGCTATCCCGCTACCGAATGCCCTAAGAAGCAGCCATCCGGGTCCATCCACCCCAGACCAAGCGCCCCTTGATGCCGTGAAGGCAGCAGAGGAACAGCGGGAGCCCCCCCGGTTGCCTGGAGGCGGACGCCGGGATCATCCCAAAATCGAGGCCGCGGCTGCGGCCTAGTCGTGGACGGGAGTCGAGCGGTCGGAGGACAGGGATGCATCAGGCAGTCATAGCCTCATGACCCAAAGGTGAGGAAGACATCTCAGCCTATAAAGCTCTCCTCCAGGGCCTGTGATAGTGGGCTCTTGCAGACGCTCTTGGGATGAAACTGGCCCTGAATGGACTAGGCCCCGCTCAAGCAACCCCTGCAGCATAACGAGGGCTCCTGGGACTCCCTCTTCCATGGTCACCTCGCCCCCCCTATCTCTCTCTGGAAGATCTTTCTGATACAGGGGGTCAGAGGTATCTTTAGCCCAGCCCATCTCTCTAAAGGCCTAATCCGAAGAGACTATATAGCAATTCCACCCAGCTCTCCCTCATATTTTCATCACCATCATTCCTTTTCCATATTGGGCATTACTTTAATATCCTACTTCTCATGTACACAGCAGCAGTAAGACGTGACTTATCTAAACATCCGGGGTTTACTAAACACACCCCAGACCAGGCTCCTTTGCCCCCACTAAACCAGCAGGATCCCAAAGCTAGAGACTCTCCTGAGGATATGGAGGCAGGGGTTGAGGGAGGTTCCCGAGTCCTTCCCGATCAGGACCCGCCATCTTCTAATTTTCTGCTTCCCCAAAACACGTCCCCGGCATCTACAGTGTCCCTCTTGGAAAGGACTTTGGAAGAAATGTTTGCTTCCCCGGGGGGGGAGCTGGGATCCCTGACCCTGATACCCCAGCCTTGTTGGGGCCTCCTACTCCAACACCACCACCAGATCTGAGATTCATGATGGAAACTTTCTCTAAAATGCTGGCGAAGGGCCTGGCCCAAACTGCGTCCCAGATCACTTCAACTATCCAAGCTGACTTGCAGGATTGAAGTGGTTGAACAAAAAACGGACCGAACCATTGCAAGAGCAAACCAGAACACGGCAAGAATCCAAGATCTCCAGGACCAGCTGGAAGCAGCCCATTCCAAGATTGATGACCTAGAGAACCGGTCCCGTAGATATAACTTTCGCCTACGGGGGGTGCCGGAAACCATTAAGGATGTTCAGGAGACAGTTCGTTGCTTCATTAAAGAAATCATCCCAAACATCCCAGACCACAGACTGGAACTAGACAGAGCTCATAGAGCCCTTCAAGCTCCTCGCACAGATAGACTTCCAAGGGACATTATCGTCAAACCTCATTTCTATGCGGTTAAGGAGGAGATAATGAAGACCACCAGGAAGCTACCCCAGCTATCCTTCCGAGGTCACCCGGTTCAGGTGTTTGCGGACATTTCCCCAGCCACCATTCAAAAGAGGAGGGCTCTGAAACCCCTGCTCAAGGTGTTATCAAACAAGGCAATTAAGTATTGGTGGTCCTTTCCGTTCCACCTCACCTTTTCATATAAGGAAAAGATCTATGGTTTCTCCTCTTTTAATGAAGGGGAACATCTGCTGGTTAAACTAAACCTCATCTCCTTGGATCCTGGCTCCTCACTCCAAACCAGGTCAGGGGGTTCTTCCAAGCGCCCATCCCCGCATAGCCCAATTCCCCCTGTGTGGAGATCCCATCACTCTAAGAAGCCGAAGGACTCGCACCCCCCTTGATCCTTCCTCTATCAGTTTGGGGGTTCTGCTCTGATTCGTTATGACTTTAAAGTTCCCACTGAAGAAGAATAATGTCCATACCTAGGGGAGTGGTCCTTTACAGACTGATTCCTTAGGCCACGGCTTAAAGTACTTTTGGTTAAAGGTTTTGTTAATTACCATTGTGACACGGCTCTCCTCAGCTGTTTGAGGGTTTAGCAGGCTTTCTCGGGGATGTTGGGTCACAGCCCGCTTAAGTTCACTCCCCCCCTCTCTCCCAGCCCCCCCAATGTGGGGGTCCCGGGGGTTGGGATAGAGGCAGGGGTTGGGAGGGTTCGGATATCTAGCCTTTCTGTAGTGCCCCGGGGGATAGCACTGTTGCTATAAGCCTTCCTTTGCTTTTAAATCGTTGGGGAAGGGAGGAAGAAGAGAAAGAGGGAAAGAATTTTTTTTTTTTTCTCTTTTTCTTTGTTTTGTTTATTTCACCTATTGTTATGCTCATGATCTGGGGTTTCACCCGATTGTTTTATTGATGTTGGGCTGTTCTGGAGGCGGGTTGGTCGGCATGCTCCTCCCTCTGCTTACGGGCTCCACTTTTTGGTGTAGCGCGGGAGCAGATGTCTGGCTGCTGGTATAGGCAGTCGTCTACAAGTTGCCCTTGGGACATGGGAGTCGGTTTTCTGGCTCTCATCCCCCGAAGGTGGAGGGATCTGACGGTTTGTGGCCGCTATCCCTCCCTCTCTCCTCTCCTTTATCTGGTCTTGTTCCCCCCTTCCTTTCCTGTTCTTTTCTTGTATCTCTTCTCTTTTCTCCAGGTGCCGTGGTGGTCGGCGAAGGGTACAAGTAAATTAGCGGCGGTTTACCGCTGAAGCTCGGGCGGTCCCAGTGGGAAAGGGGCCTTTATGTCCCGGGTATGGAAAATTTTAAAACATGGTACAGCACAAAGTCCGACGTCACAATCGGGACAATAGAACCGGGTTTCTTTTCAGATTTTCCTTCCAGTGTTGTCACGCTTAGAACAGCAAACCACACACATCCTTGTAGGTGCAGACTTCTTTTCTGTTGGTGGAATGTGGTCCATAAAGTGCCGACCAGTCAGGCGTTCTGGGTTCACAACGTCAGCAGCACGACGTCTAGATCTATTTACAGTCGTTGGTGTTTGGTGCTTGAGAAATATAAGTTTGGCAACTTTTCAAACAAAGTCCACGTGAACCACCGGCTTGTCACTCTTTTTTTTTTAGCAGAATGAATGCGTTCCACAAACACTGTTCAAGAAGATGCCTGAATATTTTTTTGTAATTTTTTTTTTGTTATTTTCTCATCGCTGGATAGAATGTCATGGCCTGGTCAGATCTGTCCACACCTCCCATGGTGTTGTAATCCATCACGACTTGTGGTATCATTACGTCTTTTCCACCTTTTGTGTGTACCTTGACAGTAGTGGTGTTGTGAATAGTACTCATAAGGCACACATCTTTTTTGTCGCGCCATCTCAGTGCCATCATTTTGCCTTTCTGCCAGGCAACTATTTCTCCTGCCTTGAGCTTTTTATTGCCAAAGGTTGGCGGCATGCCATGCCGGTTAGCCCGAACGGTCCCATATGCATCCGTCTTGTTGTATAGAAGGAGCTTATAGAGTTCTGGAGAAGTGTAAAAATTATCTGTGGTTACACAGTAGCCCTGATTTGGCATTGGCGGAGATGATCTGATCTGCTCACTCGGCTCCATAACACGGCCGGGCGGAAATTACGTCAGAAGTCACGTGCGCCCAATGGTCTTAAAGGGCCCGTTTTTTTTTTTTGGCCTGTCATTTTTTTCAGATTTTTTTTTGCATTGAAGTGTAAATATGAGATCTGAGGACTTTTTGACCCCAGATCTCATATTTAAGAGGACCTGTCATGCTTTTTTTTCTATTACAAGGAATGTTTACATTTCTTGTAATAGGAATAAAAGTGATCATTTTTTTTAAAGTACGGTGTAAAAGTAAAAAGGGAAATAAATAATTATATAAAAAAAAAAAATTTAAAGCGCTCCGTCCCGCCGAGCCCGCGTGCAGAAGCAAACTCATACGTACGTCCCGCCCACATATGAAAATGGTGTTCAAACCACACATGTGAGGTATCGCCGCGATCATTAGAGCGAGAGCAATAAATCTAGCACTAGAACTCCTCTGTAGCGCAAAACTGCTAACCTGTAGAATTTTTTTAAACGTCGCCAATAGAGATTTTTAAGTTGCAAAGTTTGTCGCCATTCCGCGAGCGGACGCAATTTTGAAGCATGACATGTTGGGTATCATTTTACTCAGCATAGCATTATCTTACACAATATGAAAAAAATTGACCTAACTTTACTGTTTTCTTATTTTTTACTAAAAAAACTGAATTTATTCAAAAAAATGCACTCTTGGAAGACCGCTGCGCAAATACGGTGTGACATAAAGTTTTGCAATGACCACCGTTTTATTCTCTAGGGTGTTATAAAAAAATATATATATAATGTTTGGGGGTTCTAAGTAATTTTATAGCAAAAATACCTGTTTTTAAGTCATAACACAGAACCCAAAAAACAGGCCCGGTGTTAGGAAAAGACTGTGCTAAGGGTTAATGCATTTGGTTGTGCTTTCCTCTATTTCCTGGAGCAGCCCTATTTAAACTTCCTGCTTCCTGTAGCAAATGCTGTCCGTTGGTTTGTAATATATATATAAAAAAATATTGTGGGATCTCTTATTTTGCCACCAGTAACGTTTTGAAATACAGTGTGGCATAAACGCGTCGCCAGAAGGTTCTCACGTAAAAAAACTTATTTAAGTCAAAAAAATCATTTTTTATTCTTTTGTCATTTCAATCCAGTTAAAAAAAGTATAACACATTCTATTACGATACGACTCATTTTACTATGGGTTGTACAGTACGAAGTTTTAACGCAGGCGAGCGCCTTACCGCTGTTTGAAACGTTGAATTTTTAGAGATAACCGCTGCAAATTT
>BLSH010258308.1:194610-208445 GCA_018402905.1 Glandirana rugosa | reverse complement strand
ATTAAATCATTTATCACCTGCAATACTAAGGGGGTTGTTTACCTCCTCCAATGCCCTTGCGGGTTCCAATATGTTGGTAGGACTAAGCGCCCTCTGGTGGTAAGATTAAACCAGCATATCACTAATATTTTTTCAGGATATAAAAATCATTCCGTATCCCAGCATTATAAATTATGCCACAAAAGAGATCCCTCAAAAACACTTTTTTTTGGGCATTGATAAATATCAGGCCCATTGGAGAGGAAGTTCCTTAGTTAGGAGCATCTCCAGAATGGAGATGGCTTGGGTACATAGAATTAAGACCTACACGCCATTTGGTCTTAATATTGACACAGATGTCAATGCCTTTATTGATAACTCATGAATAGGATGGTATATCTGAGAGATTGTCATGAGTTAAATCAATTATATGGCCTAATGAGTTTCCATCTTGGGCCTCCAGTAGTTTCTAACCATATATCCTGTTTTAGAGGACCCTTTATATGTTCTATTCACCTTTTGGGACCCCTGATTATGTGGTGTTGGGGCCATATGTGTTCATTAGTATGTTGAGGAGTGAGGGGTTATCCCATATATTATTATAATATACCTACCCATTTAGCTCCCCCTTGAGAGGGTGATTAATGAAGGAAGCTTTTGGTGTAGAATATTTTAATTTTGATTTTTGTTTTTTCAAAGTGTTTTTTAATTGAAGTTATACCCCTATGGTTTGATACTTTGGGGTCCTCCCATGTGTGAACTGCACCAGTCATGAGGGTAGAAGGGAGAGTATTGTATGTAATTTCGGTCCCTTTAAGGTCATGTGACACGATAACTCATGGTCTTTTGGGTTATCCAACATAGCAATTCATAATTATGATTGTGTTGCTGATTGGATCACCTAGCGGATATGAGTTTCGAGTAATGATTTACTAATAATTTTTTGGCTAGGACCCTTTGAGTTTATATTGGGATTTGGATGGTGTTATCTACCCCTTTAGTCCTGGTTTAACATATCAAAATAGGTTCCGGTTTTCTGTGCGTCGCTGTCAAATAGCTGAAATTATTCAGCTTCCGCCTTACTTAAGATGGCGGACGCTGCTTTTTGCCCTCACTCCGGGTGCAGTAGAGGGAGACTATATAAGCGGTGACAGTCAGCGTGTGCGCCCTATCCCCATGACGACGCCTGTGTAGGACGAAACGTACGTCGGGAGGGCGCGCTGACGTCACCATTTGTTTTTATGCCGGCTTGTGTGCACGAGATCATCTTATTACATGTCAGTTGTTCTTAATTATCTTTTATAATAAACTGTCAAAACGGTATTGTGCTATGTCCGCTCCTTATTTTCTTTGAGCTGGATTGGGGCATCTACCTAGCCTACATCCCAGTGGGAGAAGGAAAGATCTTTGGAGCCATATCTGTGGGAGTTTGCTGTTATCAAGGATTACAGAGGAAGCGAGAGTTTTTTCTGACACCATTGTCTTGCGCTGTAATTCCTTACATCTGGTAAGCTTACAACCTTACTGGTGGTGGATCAAGCTTGATGCATGCGACACCTTGGTGGTATTAATGCTAAAGAAAAATGTGAGAAGACACGGGTGCTGATCCCTAGTAACCTCATAGAGACTGTCTATTGATCAAGTATTAGCGCGGCCTGTGCATGATATATATTGGACAATACTGTGGATTGAGTATTTGGCTGCAGCTTTTTTTGAGTTAGCGCAGTGTTTTTTCTGTTTAAATATGGTTAATTTTCCTCTTGACAGGGAAAGGGCCAATGAATCGTGGGCCCAGCTTTTTGGATGGGCAGGACAGCTTCAGATTCTTAGTAGATAGCCAAGTCTTGTCACCAGGTTGGAGGTTGAGTTCACCTTGTTTTTTCTTATCAAACGCGGGTTTAGTTACCTCTTGCATCTTGGCGAGTGTTTTTTGCAGCAACTTCCAGTTAGACTGTAAGAACTGGGAGGATTCCTGTACCGCTGGCACCGTGGTTTCACCAGCTAAGCTGGGGTGCCCTGTGGGGTGGAAGCCATGGTTGGCCCAGAAGGGAGACTGTTTCGTGGAAGAGTGTAAAGAATTGTTATAAGCAAACTCTGCTAAGGGGAGTAATGTGCCCCAATCGTTCTGGGAATAGGATGAGAAACAGCAGAGATATTGCTCTAGCGTTTGATTAGTTTGCTCCGTCTGGCCGTTAGTTTGTGGGTGGTAGGCCCTTGAGAATGAGAGATCGATCTCCAGGGCGGAACAGAGGGCTCTCCAGAAGCGCGAGGTGAACTGTACACCTCGATCAGACACTATGTTGTCTGGGAGACCATGCAACCGGACAACTTCTCTGATGAAGATTTCTGAGGTCTCCTTTGCAGTGGGGGTGCCCTTCATCGGGAGGAAGTGGGCCATTTTTGTTAGGCGATCCACAACCATGAAGATTGTGGTATTCCTGGTGCATGTAAGGCAGGAACGACGTAGGCCTGACAGTCCTCGGTGAGTTCTGGTCACCAAAAGGAGTGCAGTACCAGTCCTGTGGTCTTTTTTGTGCCGAAGTGCCCGGCTAGCTTGTGGTCATGGCAGAGCTTTAAGACGACCAAGCGGAGTTCCTTGGGCACGACAATTTGGTTCTTGTGCCATCAGAGACCATCCTTCCAGGTAAGCCCTGGGCTAGGTGCTCCAGCAGAGTGGGTTGAGGCTCTCCGTATCTGGAAGAGAAGATCATCCTGTGTGAGCAGGAAGTTCCGGGGGTGCAGGATAGTATCTGGAGAGGCAGATGTTCCGGGTTCAGAGAACATGCGGGAAAGAGCATCGGGTTTCGTATTCTTCGCCCCGGGCCTGTAAGTCAAATGAAACTGGAATCTGGAAAAGAAAAGTGCTCAACGGGCTTGAAGGGGCTTAAGTCTTTTGGCCGTCTGGAGATATTCCAGATTCTTATGATCCGTATAGATCAGGATGGGGTGCAGAGCTCCTTCCAGTAGGTAGTGCCATTCTTCTAGAGCAGCCTTTATAGCCAGCAGCTCCCTATCCCCCACATCATAGTTCTTCTCCGGGGCAGACAGTTTACGACAGAAGAAGGCCACGGGGTGAAGGAGTGCCTTTGTTCCCTTCCTTTGGGAGAGGACCGCTCCTACCGCTGTCTCAGAGGCGTCCACTTCTAGGACGTAGGGCAGAGTGGCGTCTGGATGCTTAAGGATGGGCCCTGTTGTAAAGAGTTCCTTTAAAGTTTGGAAGGCTTTTTGAGCGTTGGAAGACCACTGAAACCGCTGACCCTGTTTAGTAAGCTGCGTGATGGGGGCGATGATGGCTGAGAATCCCCTGATGAACCTTCTGTAAAAGTTGGAAAACCCCACGAAGTGTTGGACCCCTTTCTTATCCACAGGTGCTGGCCAGTCTAGGATGGCGGTAACTTTTTGAGGATCCATCGTGACCCCAGTAACTGACAAGATCAGTCCAAGGAAAGGAATCTGGGAGCGCTCAAAGGTGCACTTTTCTGCCTTGGCGTACAGCCTGTGTTGCTGCAGCCGGCTGAGGACACAACGGACATGCTGGCGGTGCTCTTCCAGGGTAGAAGAAAAGATTAAGATGTCATCGAGGTAGATAATGACAAAATGGTCCAGGTAATCTCGGAAGACATCGTTGACCAGGTGCTGGAAAGCAGCGGGGGGCGTTACAGAGGCCGAAGGGCATGACGAGATACTCGTAGTGGCCAAAACGAGTCCGGAATGCCGTCTTCCAATCGTCGCCCTCTCGGATGCTGATCAGGTTGTAAGCCCCCCGGAGGTCCAACTTAGAGAATACGGTGGCCGATCCGAGCCTCTGGAAGAGTTCTGGCACCAGTGGAAGGGGGTATCGGTTTTTAACCGTGATTCGGTTCAAGTCCCTATAGTCAATGCAAGGACGGAGGGTTTGATCCTTTTTCTCAACGAAAAAGATACCCGCCCCGGCAGGGGACGTGGATGCACGGATGAACCCCTTGTCCAGATTATCATCTAAATAGGCTTCGAGGGCCAACAGTTCAAGCTCTGACAGCGGATAGATGCGGCCGAAGGGGACCTCTGTTTCTGGAAGTAACTCAATGGGACAGTCGTAAGACCTGTGTGGTGGTAGTTGATCTGCCCCCTTCTTACTGGACACATCCAGAAACTCGTGGTAAACTGAAGGAACTGCTTGGTGGGTTTCCTGGTCAAGCTGAGAAGTGAGGGACCTATGTCCTGGGATGGGAGCAGGCAGTGTTGGCCACAGTAAGCAGATGGGAACAGAATATGTCCAGAGGACCAGTCTATGACAGAGCTATGCGCCCGGAGCCACGGAAGCCCCAAGATGATGGGGAACAGAGGTGAGGAGTTGACATCAAGGATTAGCAGCTCTTGGTGCCCCTCAGCTGTGGACACAGATATAGGTTGGGTTTCCGTGGCTACTATGCCAGACTTAATAGCCGTCCCGTCGGCCAGTCGGCCAGTCATTTTATGCGCCTTGGGGCGCTGGGGCATCTGGTGCAGCTGGCAAAGGCCTGGTCCACGAAGCAGCTACCCCAGAATCAATAATCGCCGGCACCTGGATGCTCCCTCCGGGCAACTCCAAAGAGAGAAGGAGAGTGAAATGAGACACGTTACCATTGACAGCGAGCGTCTTCATGTTAGCCCGATGAGGCCACTTACCGGCTTTGGCAGGGCAGGTCCGTACTATATGTCCAGGTTCCTCACAGTACAGACATAAGCTCAAAGCGCGGTGTCGCTGTCTCTCTTCTGGGGTGAGAGACAGCCGCAGAAGTCCGATCTGCATCGGTTCAGCAGGTGCAGAAGTGGTAGGTGCGGGAGTAGTATGGCTGGGGACCCGGGGCATCATCCACGTTGGGCGAAGAACGGGGGAAGCTCCCATGACTCGCTCAGCCCGGCGTTCCTGGAGTCTCCGATCAATTTGGATCGCCAGGTTGATGAGGGCATCCAGGGTCACGGGCACCCCGACGTGAGCGAGCTCATCTTTTAGCGGCTCAGATAGTCCCAGGCGAAATTGGTAGCAGAGTGCTGCGTCGTTCCACGCTGTGTCTGCACTCCAACGCCTGAACTCTGCTACATAGTCCTCAGCGGGACGTCGGCCCTGCAGCAGGGGTGCAGGGTGGCCTCGGCGGTGGCTGCAAGGTGGGGATCCTGATATAACTTGGCCATGGCATCAAAGAAGACATCCAAGGTGGCTACTTTGGGCGCTCTCTGCTCCCAGAGGCAATGAGCCCAGGTCTGCGGTTCCCCCTGTAGCAGGGAGCCCACCAGTCCCACTTTAGTGGCCTCCAGGGAGAAGGTGCAGGGCTGGAGGCTGTAGTACAGCTTGCAAGAGCTGCAGAAGGCCCTGAAATTTCTCTGATCCCTTGAAAATCTGTCCGGGATGGGGACCTTAGGGTCAGATGGCAGAGCCATGATGGTGCGGGCTGCTGCAGCTCCTCCTCCAGGTGCGGGGGGAGTGGAGAGCTCACGCACTTGCTCCTCCAGGCGGTTGTAGCCATCTTGCAAGTTTTTCACCGCCTGTGTGAGGTGGGCCAAATGGATGCACAGTTCCTCCATAGCAGAGGGTGTTCCCTGCGCAGACTCGGACATGGCTGTCCGTTACCGTCACGGTCCTGGTGGTGGATTCTGGTGTGTGCAGGGAACAACCACTCTTGCGCACCCGATTCAGGGTTCCCTGGTAGAGCAGACAGGGAGCCCGTGAGTGTGAGATGGCACGAGGGCTGGATGGTCACAGGTGGTGGTGTGAGGCTCCAGGTAGTCGTGCAAGTCAGAAGAATGGTCGTTCAGGCTGGGTCGGCAACTGGCAGGCTGTGCGGTACAAAGGGTTCAGGTAGAGAGTGGTCAAGTCCAAGCAGGGTTTGTTAACAGGCTGGCAGCAGAGGTACAAAGGGGCCAGACAAACGGATGGTCGTGGATAGCCGGGGTCGATGCAGGCAGATATCAGCGGGTCAGATCAAGCCGGGTCAGATCAGGAAGGCAGGTAGCAATACAGGAACAGGAATACAGGAACAGAGCTGAGGCTCACAGGTACTCAGACACTGTAGAACGGACAGCACTTGCTGACAGGTGCAGGAAGCTTAAATAGGGCCGTTTGGCACCGTTTCCTAACAGGCTCCTTTGGTCCAACGGCTGGGTAACTGAGGGTGAGACGTTCACTTGATTTGAGTGCATTGGAGTCTGGAGTGTATGTAAGAAATGTTCTGCTTCTGAAGGTTCTTGAAACATTAGTTGTTCCACATTGGGAGGCAAAGCACTGCTGGGAAAGCCAATGTGAATTTTATATGGCGCTGGAAAAGCTGTGAGCAAATACTTTGGAATGCTTTCCTTTTTTTTGAAACCTTGATGGAATAATCTGCGAAGATCAGGAATTTGACGCCGTCGATCTGGAAAGCTCTTGATTGACCAAATGTTTGTAGTAAGTTGGATTTGAAGTAATTTAGATAGCTGGCTATGATGGGGTGTGGTGAGGTGTGCTCTGTGTTGTAAGGACCCACTCGGTGGGCTCTTTCCCCCATGGCGGGGGATGTAAGGCCCAGAGCCTTAGGAATGCGTCGGGCACAGAGTTCTGGTTCTGTGACTCCAGGACTCCCACAAAGCAAAGATTATTTTGTCTCAAATTATTTTCGAGATCTTCGAGCTTTTGTATGATATATTGTATGATATATTGGTTCATTTTTTACAGAGATTGCTCCGTGCCTTGTATTTGATTCTTCATCCTCTAAATTGGATATGCGGTGCTGTGCTTCATTTAATCTGGTCGAATGTTCTTTTAGTTTTCTTTGGAAATGAACCATGCTGGTGGTGATTGCTTTTTCCACCGTGGGGGTGAGGAGTGCTGCCACTGCCCATGCTATTCGCTCAGTGTCTATGTCCCCTTTAATTTGCAGGGTGGCACGTGGAGCGGAGCCTACCTCTATCATTGAGTCCTCCGGCGGATTAGGGTGATACAAGTGTTGTTTTTAGTTATACTTTAACCATAGTATGGCCATGCATTCAAACATTTCAGTAGCTATCCATTGGCACCAATCCTGCTAGATGTGCAGTTAATATTGCAGTAGCAGAACTAGAGAACTAGAGCTACTACTGTATGAGGAGGAGTTTTATTTTGTGGGAATTTCAGAGACTTGGTTTAATAGCTCCCATGATTGTCTAGCTACCATTCAGGGGTATTCCCTATATCGCAGGGATAGGGAGGGCAAAAAAGGGGGAGGGGTATGCTTGTATATAAAAAATGACGTACAAGTAAATGTGAGGGATGATATTACTAGTGGATCAAGGGAGGAGGTTGAATCCCTATGGGTAGAGCTGCAAAAGGAAGACACCAAGGGGAAAGTAATACTAGGA
This sequence comes from Glandirana rugosa, assembly GCA_018402905.1. Lineage (NCBI taxonomy): Eukaryota > Metazoa > Chordata > Amphibia > Anura > Ranidae > Glandirana > Glandirana rugosa. The sequence goes on along the minus strand of BLSH010258308.1, from coordinate 201,134 downwards.
ATATGCTATAGGCCCCCTAACCAGAGGGAAGAGGGGGAGGCGGACCTCCTGTCACAGTTTGGAACTGATGGGAAGTGTCATTATAATGGGCGATTTTAATTATCCAGATATAGACTGGGCGGATGGTACTGCACACTCAGCTAGGGCTCGACATTTCCTAAATATCCTGAAGGACAATTTCATGGCTCAGATGGTAAATGCACCAACTAGAAAAAAAACCTTATTAGACCTTCTGATTACTAACAATACAGACCTAATCACAAATGTGGAAGTAAGGGGCAATCTAGGAAATAGCGATCACAGGCCAATTAGTTTCAGTGTAAGTCACACAAATAGGAAACATAAGCGGAATACAAAGACATTGAATTTTAAGAGAGCTAACTTCCATAAACTACGCTCCTTGCTGGAAGATGTTAGTTGGGATAAAATTCTAGGTACAATGAATGCGGAGGAAAAATGGGAGTCCTTCAAGGACATACTAAACAAAGGTATTAGCCAGTGTATCCCAATGGGAAATACGTTTAGAAGAGCTAATAAAAAAACAGTGTGGCTTAACTTCGATGTAAAAACACATATAAAGGTAAAGGAGAAGGCCTTCAAAAAATACAAGGCTGACGGGTCTCTGTTGGCACTCCAGCTTTATAAGGTATGCAATAAGGAATGTAAGGGTTCAATCAGGACAGCGAAGATAGAACATGAAAGACACATAGCTGAGCAGAGTAAAAAGAATCCCAAGAAATTCTTTAAGTATATAAATAGTAAGAGAGGGAGGTCAGATCATATTGGCCCCATAAAAAAAGATGAAGGGAATCTGGTTACCAAGGATGGAGAGATGACAAAGGTGTTAAACTCATTTTTCTCCTCAGTATTCACAAAGGAAACAAGGGGCTCAAGTATTCAAAACTATAATGTAGGACCTCACGACACGTCACAGGAAGCACCCTCATGGCTAACTTAGGATCAAATTAGGAATAGAATCGAGAAACTTAACATAAATAAGTCACCGGGACCAGATGGCTTGCACCCGAGGGTCCTTAAGGAACTCAGTCAAGAGATTGCCAGACCACTGTACCTAATTTTTAAGAACAGTCTACTGACTGGTATGGTACCAGCTGATTGGAGAAAAGCCAATGTAGCACCAATATATAAAAAATTACCAAGATATATCCCTGGAAACTACAGGCCAGTTAGCTTAACATCAATAATACGCAAGCTCTTGGAGGGAATAATAAGGGATTATATACAAGACTATTGTAAGGAAAACTGTATCATTAGCAGTAATCAGCACGGTTTCATGAAGAATCGCTCATGCCAAACCAATCTATTAACCTTCTGTGAAGAGGTGAGCTGCCATCTAGATAAAGGAAGGCCCATTTATGTGGTGTATTTAGATTTTGCAAAAGCATTTGATACAGTTCCCCATATACACTTAATGTACAAACTAAGGTCTGTCGGCATGGATGAAAGGGTGAGTACCTGGATTGAAAACTAGTTACAAGGGAGAGTCCAGAGGGTGGGGATAAACGGGGAGTACTCAGAATGGTCCAGTGTGGAAAGTGGGGTCCCCCAGGGATCTGTCCTGGGACCAATCCTATTCTATCTATTCATAAATGATCTGGAGGATGGGGTTAATAGCTCAATCTCAATATTTGCAGATGATACCAAGCTAAGCAGGGCAATAATTTCTCCACAGGATGTGGAAACCTTACAAGAAGATCTGAACAAATTAAAGGGATGGGCAGACAAGTGGCAAATGAGGTTTAATGTAGAAAAATGTAAAATAATGCATTTGGGTACCAAGAACATGAACGTAAACTACTCACTAGGGGGAGAGCCTCTGGGGGAATCTAGGATGGAAAAGGACTTAGGGGTCCTAGTAGAGAACAGGCTCAGCAATGGCATGCAATGCCAAGCTGCGGCAAGCAAAGCCAACAGGATATTGGCATGCATCAAAAAGGGGATAAACTCCAGGGATAAATCAATAATTCTCCCCCTCTACAAGTCTCTGGTGAGGCCGCACCTTGAATATGCTGTCCAGTTCTGGGTACCAGTCCTCAGGAAGGATGTCCTGGAGCTAGAAAGGGTTCAGAGAAGGGCAACAAAGTTAATCAAGGGACTGAAGGACCTCAGTTATGAGGATAGATTAGGGGAACTGAACTTATTCTCTCTGGAGAAGAGACGCTTGAGAGGGGATATGATTTCAATGTACAAATACTGTACTGGTGACCCCACAATAGGGACAAAACTATTCAGCGCAAGGGAGTACACAAAGAAACGCGGCCATTCATTAAAAATGGAGGAAAGGCGGTTTAACCTTAAGCTGCGTAGAGGGTTCTTTATGGTAAAAGCAGTGAGGATGTGGAATTCTGTTCCACAAACAGTGGTTTCAGCTGGGAGCATAGATAATTTAAAAAACTATTAGATGGGCACCTAAGAGACCACAACATTGAGGGATATACAATGTAATACTGACATAAAAACACACACATAGGTTGGATTTGATGGACTTGTGTTTTTCTCCAGCCTCACTAACTATGTAACTATGTAAGAAGGTATTACCTTTTTTGGCTTTCTACTGAACATTAATTATAGCACTGTATATGTTTTGATAAAATGATATGCAGTGTGAAAACTAAGCATGCAACTTATCAGTTAATTGCTGTTCCTTACATACAAGCTCTCCCACAGAGCTGTGCTGGTATCACATATCCTGCATAATAGTTGGAGCTTATAACACATCTCAGCATCAGTCATCACAGTATGAAGTGTCTGAGATAACGAGAAACACAAATACTGGCATCAACTCATATTAGCTGTACGCTAATCACAATGCAAATTTGTTTTCCCTCTGGCATGAATCATTTATGAAACTGGCTGATTCATCAAAGTGATGTTTGAAGAAATTACAAACCTAATTATTAATTAGATGTATTCCCATGCTAATTGACTTATTTGCTACAGAGTGGTAAAAATGACAGCAGAGAGGCCCATTACCTTCAACAAAAGTACTACAAGCTTTATGTTTTATAAGCACGTTTAAAGGAATAAATAATCTATCAATATTGAAGATGAGAGATGAAAAAGAAAAGTTTTATTTTGGTCAACTTTTACAGACAAATATTGTGAAAATTTGACTTTAGACTTGTAAAGAAACATTTACGTAATCCTAGACTCCGACCTTTCTTTCAGCCCCCATATCCAATCACTGGCTAAATCTTCCCGCCTCAACCTCGGCAACATCTCAAAAATTCGCCCCTTCCTGACTAATGACACCACAAAACAACTTATTCACTCCTTGGTTATTTCCCACCTTGATTACTGCAACTCCCTCCTCACCGGCCTACCGTTACACAGGCTTTCCCCCATTCAGTCTATCATGAATGCTGCTGCCAGACTTGCACACCTTACTAACCAATCCACGACTGATGCCCCGCTCTGCTAATCCCTTCACTGGCTTCCCCTACCCCACCGCATAAAATTCAAAATACTAACCACAACATACAAGGCCATCCACCACACTGCCCCCAGCTACATCACCATTATCATCCGCAGATATCACCCCAATCGTCCTCTACACTCCTCCCAAGACCTCCTTCTCTCTAGCTCCCTTGTTACCTCCTCCCATGCTCGCCTACAGGACTTCTCCAGAGCCTCTTCCATCCTCTGGAACTCCCTGCCCCAGAATGTCTGGTCAGCCCCCACCCTGTCCACCTTTAGGCAATCCTTGAAAACTCACTTATTCAGGGAAGCCTACCCCATCTCCGCCTAAGACCTGTGCTTGAGTCACCTCTATCAGATCATCCCCTGCATTACCTTTTGTACCACCTCCCCCTTGCTTTAGATTGTAAGCTCTACGAGCAGAACCCTCATATTTCTTCTGTATTGAACTGTATTGTAATTGTACTGTGTCCTTTCTTTATTGTAAAGTGCTGTGCAAACTGTTGGCGCTATATAAATCCTGTATAATAATAATAATAATAATTTACTCATAGGTTTACTCTTACTCATTCATGACTGAATTTGGCCCCTAGACTATATACATACAGTATATCTTTCAGACATTCAGAAAATCATTGCTAGCATGAAGATAAGAAGTATTTATTGCAGAAGAGACATACAGTCTTTCTTCAATCTTAGACCCCTTACAAACTGAAGCAGTTTTTAGGCAGTTTAGCACTACAAATAGCACATGTAAAGCACCTGAAAACTGCCTCTCAATCCTCCCCAATTTGAAAGCAGGGTGCTTTCACACTGGGGCGGTGTGCTTGCAGGACAGGAGAAAAAGTCCTGCAAGCAGCATCTTTGGGGTGGTGCGGGAGAGGTGTACCATGGGCATTTTTAACCTCTTTTTAACCCATTCTTGGGGGTTAAAAACATCCTGCTAGCGGCCGAAAAGCGCCGCTATAACAGCGGCAAAGAGCTGTTAAAACTAGTGGCGCTTTACTGATGACGGACCCTCCGCCCCAGTGTGAAAGCAGCCTTAGTGCTTCAGAAGACGTCCTATTGGCAACGAAACGCATTGGCTTTTGTGGTCCCCCTGAACAAATGCTATAGACCTTGTGGATGATGAGCTCATGTTTACTACATTTATGTAAGTTTTAATACTGTTTTAAATAAATCTCAATAAGGATGTTATGCTATGGTGAGACTTTGTTTTTTTTACATGGATGGATGAGTCACCTTGACATCTCTATTTATGGTGACTTGAAGACCAGACCCGTGGTGCTAACAACCCTTATTGGGTCTGGTAGCACAAAGCCTTAAGGTGGAACCCCATTCCAGTGTGTTGAATTGGCTTTCCCTCTGAGAGTTAGCCTTAGGCTGGTTACTGCCGGTTTCCGGTAAGTGTTCACTTTGCTTGGTGGTGGATAATGCTGACTCACCTGCTTGCAGTTACTGACACTCCCGTGAAGATCTAACATTTGCACCTATTACTTGGATCACTATGTGGGAATTTTGTCTATGTTTCTCCTGTTTTCCTCATTTATGTAAACTGTGCAGATCGGAACCCAGGATATAATATTCATTACTTACTGCCATCTATGGGGTTTGGGTTGACCTTGATGTGTGTAGCCAATTTTTGCCTATTGGCATTTTAGGCTTATATTGAGTCCACCGACCCTAACCATTACTAAGTATTCTGAACACTTTGTTTTTTCTTAATATATGAATAGCGCTGCACTATTGTTGTCCAACTGATATGTGTCATAAGTGTTGTGCTGGCGGCTGCTCTGTGTCTAACCAAGTGAGCTCGGTAATTTCTTTACAATGTCAAACTCTGATTTGCATAGATACAGAGGAAGTGTAGAGCTGAATAGGGACTATGGCCAAAGTTGAGCCAACGCCCACAGAAACTGAGAGAGAAATCCCCAGGAAGACAAAAGGGATACCCAAGTTGGAAACCAGGGATTGCTTATGGAAGTTCTGGGCTGCATCCACATATGCAAAGACTTGGTAAGAGTTCAGAGCACAGCAGCTGGAAATGGGCAATGTGAATAGAGGGAAAGTGGCAGAATGGGAGCTAAATGACTAGCTGGAGGGCAACATAACCTATATCTTTCTAGCGCTTGCTACCAAAAGCAGACGTCAAATTGAATACAGAGAACAATCAGGTGGCACACTGTGTGTGAAACTATAGCAGAGAAAAGCCATATCCTTGTTCTAAAATCATCTAAAAACTGTGTGTGAAACTATAGCAGAGCGAAGTCATATCCCTGTTCTAAAATCATCTAAAAACTGCGTATGAAAATATAGAGAGAAGAACAGGGATATGGCTTCGCTCTGCTATAGTTTCACACACAGTTTTTAGATGATTTTAGAACAGTGATATGGGTTCTCCTGGTTTTAGTTTAAGTTTAACACAGTTTCCAGATGATTGTAGAACAGTGATATGGGTTCTCCCGGTTTTAGTTTAAGTTTAACACACAGTTTCCAGATGATTTTAGAACAGTGATATGGGTTCTTTCGGTTTTAATTTAAGCTTAACACACAGTTTACAGATGATTTTAGAACAGTGATATGAGTTCTCCCGGTTTTAATTTAAGTTTAACACGCAGTTTCCAGGTGATTGTAGAACAGTGATATGGGTTCTCCCGGTTTTAGTTTAAGTTTAACACACAGTTTCCAGATGATTGTAGAACAGTGATATGGGTTCTCCCGGCTAATTTATACTTTTTTCACACAGTTTGAAGATGATTTTAGAACAGTGATATGGCTTCTACCATTAATTAATACTTTTCACACACAGTTTGAAGATGGTCCACATCCACCTCCATTTTTGATTTTTTTATGTTTTTATTTTTTTTTTAAATATTTAGTTATTTCCCTGTCCCCATTTCTTTGTAGGGCACTTGTCCCACCCTTACCCCCATTTTCCTTCCTTTTGCAGACCTAGTGGACCTTTGACGCACAATTTGAATTTAATTTTGGCCCTCTTGAGTATAGTGACAAGATTTTAGTAGACATTTGACACACAATTCGAATTTAATTTTGGCTTTCTTGGGTATAGTGACAAGATTTTAGTA
>BLSH010258308.1:174525-194600 GCA_018402905.1 Glandirana rugosa | reverse complement strand
CCGGACCCGAACCCGGACTTTTTTTGAAAAGTCCGGGTTCGGGTCCGGGTCCCGGACACCCAAAAGTTTGGTACGGACCCGAACTTTACAGTCCGGGTTCACTCAACACTAATTATGTAGCAGCACAATTGACATTTATAAAAATTATCTAATTTATATCTTAGGAGTTTTTTTACAATAGCAAGGCACATTACTGTGTAGATTGCCTTAGTGGTGGTCAGTTTGTCTAAAGTACCACTGATATTTTTGTAGCTCTAGTTATGTTATGTTGTCTATGGTTACTCTAATTATATCTTGTTATATATTATATGTCTGATAGTATTTGTATGGTCTATATTTATAGGCTCTGGGCGGTCTGGTTCGGCGTCCCTGGAGTTTGCTCGGGGGAATGGCCGGCAGGCTGAGCACCACTGGCTGGGTGCCAGGTCTATTGTTTCGGGTGGGCATGAGATCCTCTTGGTGGTGGACATTGCTGTGGAGCAGCTCTCTGTCCCTTGGTCTTTCCTTTCTACTAGTCGCCTGTATAGCTGCACTATGGGGAACACTAAGCAGCTTCTCTTTGGGCACTGAGCCTGCACAGGGTTTCCCTCTGAACTTGCAGTTGAGGTTTGGACCTGGTGGTGCACACGCCAGTTCAATTGCACATTGTGGCACATTGGATTGGAGCAATATAAATAGGAGGCAGGCCTTGCCTCCTGTTATGTCTGAGGTTCAGGCAGACACAATTCTGATGAAACCGTGATGCAACGGTAGGCCGATTGCTTAATGCATTTTATAAGGCTGGGGGCTCTGTCTCTCTGCTCTATACTATTTCCTCTGTGATCCTGAGACTATGTTTTTGCTGACACTTCTTAACTTGATTTTTTCCTTTCTGTTTTTTTTCTTTTTGATAGGTGTTGTTGTAGGCTGTATTTGGACCCTTATAGATATTGCTGGAGCTTATTAACTTGATTTTTTCCTTTCTGTTTTTTTTTTTTTTCTTTTTGATAGGTGCTGTTCGAAGTTCTCCTTTTATGCTGTATTCTGGATGGTTGCCCATTGATTTCTGTATTTGCTGTTGTCTCTTTCACGTGTCCACCATTGGTTTTCTATCTATCAACTGGTCTTGGGTATGGCCTTGGGCTTAAACCATATATGGCTCATTATATGATTTTTTAAATATTTTTTTGGTATAATATTAGATGTTGCTGGGGCGTGGCTTGAGGAGCGCGGTGGTGGACGTCTCTGCGAGAAGCTCCGGAGCATCCAGAGACAATCTGAGGCAATCCGACGATCTCGAGGCAGGGTGAGCGCTTACAGCACTAGATTGTGCTGCACCATAACACACTGACTGCAACCATCCCCTCCCCGACTGCCTACAACCCGCAGATCCCGGGTAAAAGTCCGCCGGAACTCACGTGGCGCCGCGGCTCACGCGGCCGCGATAGGCCTCACACAGACCCCGGACTAAATTTCTGCAGCGCCCAGGCCGGATCCACCGCGAGCGCGGTCGGATGCTCTTATATAGGGCAAACAGTATATAACCGGACAACCAGCCCCAGAAAACCACTGGATAAATACCCCAGGCCTACCAATCCGCAAAAGGGCCCCCTCAACAAGGCACACTAAGACAGGCTGCAGCTATCCAAAAGACTTCATCCATATTCACAGAGGCTGCAAGGGAACATTAGCAGAACCATCTATAAACAGCACTGTTATTAGAATATCTATACCTTGACAAAATTCACAGTAATGTGAACAACACAGGAAACTCTGCCTGTCTAGATAAGAGGCCACCTTGAGACCCCTGCTTCTTCTTTTTATTTTTTACCCTTTATACCAAATCAGAATGCTCTCTTGTTAGCCTCATATACAAGGCACTACAGAGTCCGCAAGCTTACAAAATGGGCAAACCACAGAAATCCATCCCACAATCAGGCTCACAGACTAGATACCAGCGACTTGCTTCTGGTTCCTCATGCCCTGATATTGCTGACATTTTTAAAAACCAGTCACAAAAGAACAGGAGCACATCAGAACAAAAACCTCACACGCACAGGAATATACTGATGAAGAAGACTTTGACAACTAATCACTAGCAAACTCAGAAAGATCCCATAGGGCAGCAGCAAATTTAGACCAACCCTTGACTTACGGAGATATGACCGAAATTGCTGCAGACATTAAAAAATCCTTCTCATCAGCTATAACGGAACTCAAAGCAGATCTACTCATGCTCACTGAACAATTAGCCACTAATGAAAAATCCGGGAAACAAAGGGACAAAGCAATAAAAAGATTGGAACATGTCACTACTACACATTCCCAACACCTGATTACTTTAAATAGGCAAATGGAAGACCTGGACAATAGAGGCAGAAGAAAGAATATACGGGTGAGGGGGATCCCAGAAAACATTAATGCGGAAGAGATAAAACCAGTCCTCACCTCTATATTCAACAATCTACTAGAAAGACCTATGGACTCTACTATTGAGTTTGAAAGAGCTCATAGAGCTCTAAGACCCAAAGGCCCTGACTCAGCCCCTCCGAGAGATGTGATTTGCTGCCTTAACAACTTCCCCCTAAAAGAAGACATACTGATGAAAGCAAGGCAAAATGATCAAATACTATTCAACGGAGGCACTATACAACTATTCCAAGACTTATCCCCCATCACCTTGAAAAACAGGAGAGCAGTGAAACCGATCTTGGAGATACTTAAAGAAAAAAAGATCCCCTATAGGTGGAAATTCCCCTTCGCCGTCCAGATCACCATCGAAGGTCGACAGATCCTCCTCCGCACACCTGAGGACATACCTTTCTTCTGCGAAGCAATCCAATGTGAGACGATAGATCTACCTGAGTGGTACCAAGAATTTCGCCTACCGCCATCACCAACAAAACCAACACACACCCCTGGTAACACACCTCAGAAACCATTCAACACCAAAGGGAAAAAACAAAAACAGCAAGAAGGGTTCAATCCTGGCACACCAGCTTCAAAAACACCTAAAGTCAGGGACAATAGATTCTAACTTGACTCTCAGGTAATGTTCCGACAATCAAACTAAAACCATAATCTCATCCTTATTTCTGAAGCCTCAAGGAATTCCACCAAATCTAGACTAAACACAGATACCACTACATGAAGAGTTACAGAAAGTTTGGAATGACCATTCTCTGCCCTCATGACTTAGTACTATATCACCCCAGCTTGGAACTCACAGAGACAAAAACAATTAGATCTGACAGATGTAGTACTATCATTAACACACTTTTGCTCCTTATTTTTCTCATATTGTCTCTCTACACTAGATCCTGAACTTTGTTTCTACTAAATGCCATTTGTTAAACAGCGTAAAGGCACCTAGAAGCTACGGATCGAATCGACAAAGACAACGGTAATAGAACAATATTCAGCAAAAGGTAACCCTTTTATTAACATTCCACTCAACAAACCTCAAACTGATATCGCAACCCTTTGGCTGTACAGATTCTCCCAAGGATCACCTCCCTTACCTACCTGGCTATTTTACTCAGGAAGAACTGATGTGCAGGAACTGAACCTCACAGACACTAATTGTCAACAGCTCATATGTTCAAATATTCTTTGTTCCTGACCTTTTTCTTTTTTCTTTTTTTCTGTTTTGTTGTTGTGTTTTGCACTCAAAATAGGGATAGGGCGCTTCACCTGCCTAGGCAAAATTACGGCTCCCAAAACAGAGAGGCCATGACAAATGGTACGCACCCGGGATACATAGAGTCCCGGATGTCACCCATGATAGATTCTATCTGAACGACCTGGGCAGATGAGGCGCTCACCCTCAGGTTTAAGTTATAACAGTTATAACATATAAAGGTTCCAAAGGTTTTATTTTACGATCACAATGGTTCAAACGGTTAAAATTGATTTATGACTGACACTTGGTCCTCCTTAAAATGTCAGACAAGCCCTGAGAGTCATTACCATTAATACCACTGACCGAAAAACTTTTGGACCCAAAAACTTCATAAAGTCTACACCGACAAGGAGTAAACAAAAACAACGCCCAATGACAAATATAGCAACAATAAATAGGACTATGTAGTAGCCAAAATATGACAACTACATTACTAACTTAAAACATCACCCAAAAGCAACACAATCAAACTACTGAACCCCCTACACCGAGAGCTCCACTTTCATACCCCCCCATTAGAACACCAAGTGTTTTATAAAAAACAAAACATACTATTTTTCCTTCTAAAATCTATAGGTATCAACTGAAACTGTTAATCAGATTCAGGATATAATTGATACAGTCTATTTTCTAGTTTTACCCCTACAACATCCTACCATTCTCCCTCATTCTCTCTCCTCTCACACCCCCTTCTTTCTCAAACCAAATAAGCACTCAACAGCAACTGAACAAACAACTGGTCATGGCTTATTCTAACTTAGGGAAGAAATCGACCATAATTTCACACAACGTCAACGGTCTCAATACACCAGAGAAAAGACAGAATATCCTCAGGGAACTTAAAAAATACTCACCCCAAATAGTATTTCTACAAGAAACTCACTTCAAAGGCCCCTGAACCCCCAAACTGACTAATAGCTTCTTCACCAAGGAATATCACGCAACCAATCCCTTAGCTAAAACAAAAGGAGTTTCAATCTTACTGAGCAAAAATTCCACATTCCAAGCAGACTCCATCTTATCAGACCCAGATGGAAGATATATCTTCTTAAAGGGCCAAATGGCAGGTACGCCCACTACATTAGCAAATATTTACTTCCCAAATAAAGCCCATATCACATTTTGCCAACTAATAATTAACGAATTGAAAACCTTCGCAGTAGGCCAAATAATTCTAGGAAGGGACTTCAATATCCCACTGAACCCTCAATCCGACACATCGACAGGAAAAACAAGTATAACATACCGTATTTTGAAAAAAATTAAATCTCTACTCCACTCATTGGCCTTAGTTGATACATGGAGATTGCTGAACCCAACTGGAAGGGACTTCACTTTCTATTCAAACCCTCACAAAAGATATACAAGGATAGATTACCTATTCATCTCACAAAGAGACATTCCTTCGCTCCAGAAAGCTAACATTGGTAATATTCTAATCTCAGACCATGCCCCTATCGCAATCCAACTAAAATCAAGAACACAAACCCCAAAAACCTTCAATTGGAGACTTAATCCCTCTCTCTTAACAGACCAAAACATACAAACACATATTACCAGGGCAATAACTGATTATTTTCATAATAATTCCACTCAAGAAACACCACCCTTAATTATCTGGGAAGCACATAAAAGTGTTATCAGAGGGGAATTTATCAAATGGGGCTCAAGGAAAAAAAAAGATAGAGAGAAACAAATTAATAACCTCCTAAACAAGATCGCCATTCTAGAAAAAGCACACAAACAAGCACAGGCCTTCAAAACTGAACAAGACCTACTAGACGCAAGAAAAGAACTGCAAGCCATTCTAGACAAAAACATTAGGAGATCACTTTTCTTTAAGAAAGCCATTTACTATGAATACAGAGATAAGAGCAGTAAATACTTAGCCAGATCCCTGAAAGACGCAAAAATTGCCAACAACATTCTAAGTATACATGACAAAAAAGGCAAAGAAATCTTTGACACCACAAAAATCGCAAAGACTTTCCACGAGTATTACTCGGACCTATATAACATCCCAACTCAAAATAAACCACCTAAATTAACAGGCACTAGAGAATCCATTATAAAAGATTTCCTTCACAACAGCAACCTACCCATCCTTTCATACCCTGACATTGAAACGCTTGAAATGGATATCTCAACAGAAGAAGTATCTAATGCTATTAAAAATCTCAAACCAGGGAAAAGCCCGGGCCCAGACGGCTTCACCTCCCAATACTATAGAACATTTGAATCACTAGTAACTAAACCATTAACAGAGGCCCTCAATTCAATAACTAAGAACGACAAACCATCAAGCGAATTTCTTGCAGCACAAATCTCTGTCATCCCAAAACCTGAAAAAGACCACAAGAAATGTACCAACTATAGACCAATATCCCTTTTAAACGTAGACCTTAAACTTTTAGCAGGAATCATGGCAAACAGACTTAGACCCCTACTACAAAAAATAATCGGCCCAGAACAAGTGGGTTTTATGCCCGGACGAGAGGCCAAAGATAACATCATCAAAGCATTAAACCTGATTCACAAAATCAGACTAAACAAAACCGAAGGCCTTCTCCTCTCAACAGATGCGGAGAAGGCCTTCGATAGGGTGGCATGGGACTACATGTTCGCCACATGCACCCATATTGGATTAGGAAACAAAATGATGTCATGGATTAGATCATTATATGAAAAACCAATTGCCAAGATAAAAATCAACAACCACTTATCAGACCCTATACAGATCACAAACGGTACGAGACAAGGATGTCCACTATCCCCACTGTTATTTATCTTATCTCTAGAACCACTAATTAGATCCATAAACGCCAACACTAACATAAAAGGCTTCAAAGTAGACGACAGAGAATACAAATTAGCAGCTTACGCTGATGACCTATTATTTTTCATCACCAGCCCTCACATCTCTATACCCAACCTCAATGACTCCCTCCAAATCTTTAAATACATTTCCAATTTCAAAATAAACAGCAGCAAATCCGAGGCCCTCAATCTGACACTGTCACCCAAAATAGAAAGTCTAACTAAACAGAACTGCCCATATAAATGGGAATCGAATGCTCTTAAATACTTGGGAATAAGACTTACACCCAACCTGAAAGATCCATACCAACACAACTTCCTTCCATTACTCAAAAAAATCGAACAGGACCTCCAAAAATGGGACTCAAAATATTTTTCATGGTTTGGACGTGCAGCTATTTTAAAAATGACTATCCTACCGAGACTCCTCTATCTATTTCACGCTCTACCAATTGACATTCCACCAATTTTCTTTAAGAAACTGACCAAAGCTAAAAGGAAATTTATATGGGCTCACAAAAAAACAAGAGTAAATCTAAAACTACTGACATATCCCAAAAATAAAGGAGGAATGGGTATCCCCGATTTTCAAAAATATTATTTTGCAACACACATCACCAGATTAATAGACTGTCATTGTCATGCCAAAAACAAAGATTGGGTCAAACTAGAATTAAACCATTCAAAATTTCTCACGCAATTTTTAATATGGTCATCTCCCAAAAACTACCCTAGAGAAATTAAGCTCCATCCACTGATAAACACTACTTTAAAAATCTGCCAGAAAAACTTTAGAACCCATCAGCTTTCTTCCACGACCGGTCCCCTAACAGCAATCGCCGGGAACCCAGACTTTCCCCCCGGATCAGATAACATAAAAACATTACACACAAAAGATGGAAAACCCCTTTTAGTCTTAAATTGCATCAAAAATAACAGATTAGCAACGTACCATGACCTCCAATCTACTATCTCGGGAAATAAGCTTAATCCGTGGACCTATTTACAGATTCACGACTTCATCCAGAAAAACAAAACTAAAAAAGACCTAACAAGACCACTTACATACCTGGAAAAAATTTGCTATGATCAAGAACCACTCAAGAGAGCCACATCAATAGCATACAAGTGGATATCTCAACCACCAATTAATTCAATTGATAAGTACAAATCTTTATGGGAACGAGATCTGGATATTCTCATTTCAGAATCCCAATGGGAAAAAGCAAGTATATTCACTCACAAATGTTCCCTAAGCACTCGCATACAAGAGATATCCTACAAAGTTTGCACGCAGTGGTAGATTACCCCTGCCAATATTAAAAGATGGCAACCTCAAGAGTCTGACAAATGTTGGAGATGCCACAAAGATGTGGGATCTTTTGTCCACATTTGGTGGTCTTGTCACAAAATTCAGAATATCTGGATGGAAGTAGTTGATCTAATTAAATCAATCACAGGTACGAAAAACAACTTAGACGCACCATCCTGTCTCTTACACATTAACAACATCTCATATAGATCCTACAAACTCTCCCTATCCAGACACATGCTCAACGCGGCCAGATCCCTCATACCCATTAACTGGCGAACAACAAGAACACCCTCCATCATTGACTGGTTTAAAAAAATAAATGAAATAAAAGAGATGGAAGAAATAATCGCCATCAAAAAAGAAAACTCCACACAATACCACAAAACTTGGAGACCATGGGACACATATAACACTCTAATGAAATAACTTAATAAACGTGATATTTCTTTGAATAACCATAAAGAGGACAATTTAGAACAACTTAACTACCTACCCAACAAGACCGCTGAACAACCTTAAAAACAACAGCAATACCCCCCTAATTACGGAACCAAAGGACCCACCCCTCTTCCCTAGGAAGTCGACCCACATATTATTTCTAACAAACCCCCCAGACCAAGTACTAATGTCTGACTATGACTTTAAGCTGCGTTTGAGTGTTCTTTCCTTAAAACAAGCATTATCTGTATATCAATGTTAGATAGTTCATACATTGATAAATAACTGTATGAAACGCAAAAATGTTTATACATCTTGAAAATGTTTAACTGTAAGATTCATATGCTTTCTTTCATGAATAAACACAAATTGAAAAAAAAAAAAAAAAAAGATGTTGCTTGTTTTTGTGCTAATATACAGATATTACCTGTTAATCTCCCTGGGCTTTAACTGCTCCCACATCTGCCACAAGGAGGTTTGGATCCTTCTCATGGTCAGTTTTCCTGGCTTGGTAGGTGCCCTCGGATAAGTTTCAGGGGCCTCATTTTGAGTCCCAGACCTTTTTTTGCTCAGATGTGTTTTTATAATGACAGTCATTGTTTTTCTTTGATTTTTTGCTATTTTTAGTTGTAGATATTCATTGCTTCTGTGTCTCCTAAAGAATTGGCTTAGAAACGCAAAACATGTAGAGAAGTCCGGCTATAGGTTTATTCCTTTGCACTATGATTGCGAAGACTGTTTAAGCATGCAATTTGTGATATTCTGACTGCGCAGTGTGGGAACTACATTTCAGCTAAAATTTCAGCTTAAATTCAAGATACTAACAACTTACAAAGCCATCCACAACTCGGCCCCCAGCTACACTAACCTAATCTCAAAATACCAACCAAATCATTCTCTTTGTTCCTCCCAAGACCTTCTGTTCTCTAGCTCTCTTGTCATCTCCTCCCATGCTCACCTCCAGGACATCTCCAGAGCTTCTACCATCCTCTGGAACTCCTTACCCCAATCTGCCTGACTATCTAGTACTCTGTCGACTTTCAAACCATCCCTAAACACTCATTTCTTCAGAGAGGCCTATCTGGCCCCCACTTAACAACTGTACATTTACTTTCTCCACCAGCCCATCCCCACGGTTATTATCTTTTGTATCTCTTGACCCTTCCTCCTAGATTGTAAGCTCCCACAAACAGGGCCCTCTGATTCCTACCGTATTAAACTG
Organism: Glandirana rugosa; assembly: GCA_018402905.1. Classification (NCBI taxonomy): domain Eukaryota; kingdom Metazoa; phylum Chordata; class Amphibia; order Anura; family Ranidae; genus Glandirana; species Glandirana rugosa. Next base: position 185,147 of record BLSH010258308.1, on the reverse strand, counting down.
TGTTGTAATTGTATTGTCTGCCCTTATGTTGTAAAAACTAATAATAAATTGGGAGAACTGTTAATGATTTTATGAATTATCTAATGATTAATTGTTGGATCTATTTGAATATGTCCATTTGTAATAAAAATAATGTATGTTTTAAAAAAAGGTTTTATGTGATGTCCTGGAAAGTTCAGAGAAAATCCATATTCCTCAAAAATTTCCGGTATACCTTCCCTCTATCACCTGTACTACTGTTTTATATTAAGAAAACCTAAGATTTTTGATGGGCAAGGCAACAAGGGATCACAATAAAACATAGACATCTTCAACCTTTCAAAACAGCCTTTCAAAATGAGCTTTATTTGAATATAGACATGAAACCACATACATCATTGCCTAGATTGTTCCTTTGCATGGCATTTTACATTGTATTCTATTGAACTACTTGTGCACATTTATCCAAAGTCTTAAATAAAGAATTACCAAAAAAAAAAAAACAGGGACTTTGTGACTTCTGCAGTGGGGTTCATTAGTTTCCCAGCAACATTGGGGGACTAATTACTTGGACCTTGAGGCAGCAGATGGACACCCGATAATGGGACTACACCATTCAAACCTAGGAACCAGTTAACCAGCTGGTGTATAAGCTCCTGACAAGCTCTTGAAATAAGTGTGAGTGTGCAGGGCAGTTAGCAGCCCCATGAGCTGGTGGAGTAAAAATGTTGAAGCTTTAACACTATATTTTACATTTAAGTATTATCCTAATAATTTTTCATTACTTCTAATAATTCATAATAACATCTGAGACTATTTTTATCAACATAATAAAGTACAATAACCTTGAAAATGAAGACTTACGCCTAAAATTGGATAATCTATAATGATAAATATATCTATAAGTTTTAAAGACAAATTCCAGCTGCATCAACCTGAAATGTACATTGTATTATAAATCATACAGTGTTAGATGTGATCTGCTTAGAGCTAGTCATTTTAATATTATATTTTACCTCACTGACCAATGAAGACAAGCTCAGTTACTGTAGAGAAAAGGATTAAGCAGTGACAGTCAATTAGTACTTCAAAGGATAGTTGACTTTCTGTTTTATACACACAGCGCATGGGATAAAAGCTTGTAGTTTGAGGTCATGTAATCTCTGTTGCTTCAGTAATGATCAGGACAGCATGATATTATATGGTTTTGCGGAAGTTAAAAGCATCCCGCACTGACTGCTACTGAAATGAACGCATTAGCAGAAACAATGAGATTGTGTAACTTGTACACACTAGCTATTTAAATGTACTTCAAAACTGGAGTGACTCTCATGGACCCTGTCTGTTCAAGTCAAAATTGTTAGTAATCTCTGTGAAATGCTGAATAAACCCTACACTGTCAGGTCACATTATTTCCACAATAATTATTCTATTTATGATTAATTAAGATGTCTTCTTGGCCCTGTAAAGTCTATGTCCATGTGCGATTATTTTAGTACTTAGTGAATAGGGTATTTTTTGATTTCTGAAGAAAATACATTACTAAACAAATGGTCATCCCATTTAATATTAATGGTAGGCCATGGATAATGCACATACTATTTATCAAACTATCTGAAATGAAAATGTCTGTTTTTCAAACATGCAATGAAAGAAAGACAGCTGGAATCGTATTGGTAAGCAAGGTAGTTTTTAGCTCAGATAAGTTAATGCACTAGATTCACCATTTGTAAAGTGACAAGTTTGAGCATGTTGAGAGATGGAAACATGCAATGAAAGAAAGACAGCTGGAATCTTATTGGTTAGCAAGGTAGTGTTTAGCTCAGATAAGTTAATGCACTAGATTCACCATTTATAAAGTGACAAGTTTGAGCATGTCGAAACACGGAATACATATAGACAGTATTTGCTCCAGGTTGAACAAAATGGAACCGCACCACCTTGCATGCTAGCCAGGGAAAAAATAGAATATGAATCCACCACAATTCCCGCAAAAAGAAATCAGTCACATTGTTCATGTAAAATATCTTTATTGTTTATTAAATGACAGCTCCCATATTTTTTTTCCAGACAGAGTCCTTCAATATAAATAAATGTATTAAAGTGGAACTAGTATCAGATATATTTTAACCCTTGTGGTGTATGTGAACAATTTGTGCTTTGTGTTCAAACAGCGCTTGCAATGCGTGATCTATTGTAATTCTCTATTTCATCCTCTTATTTCTATTACAATCCTTCATAAAATGCTGCATATGTTAAAAACGATAATTGCTGCTGTAGCCCAGTTGCTGCAACAGATCTTAATGTGTCTAGGTGAGTAAATAAACTTGCAGTGAATCCTCAATTCTAATAAATATACAATTTCACATCAATGCAATGAAAAAATGCTGTAAAAAATATGAATAAAATATAAATTATAAAGTGGTATATATATATATAGTCCAAGCAAAAGTGCTGTGCTCTGTGCCAAAACGATTTCTTATGTGCAAATCCAAAGTACAAAGTGACTGAGTGCTGCTTCAGTTCCAGTCTATCTCTGCTTTATCTTCTTATGCGTGGAATAAATTCTTTATACTTTTAAAGTGCTCGTGTTACATTTCAGTGCTGGGTGATGATAAAAATAGCTCAGGGTGTTGTGCCCTGCTTACCAGAATCCTTTGACTCTCACACCGTACGGTGTAGAGAAGTCAGACCGCGCTTTAGGTCTACAATCCGACCTATGGATGTGGTGGTCCTCTCCCTTGTCACGCTCCCTTCCGTGGTCAGAATTCCATGTGTGGATAGAAAGAAAGAAAACTCATCGCGTATCACTTGTTGAAAGGTTTATTGGCCATAAAGCTATTTCACAGTGCAAACATCAAGGCATAGATTTGCAGATTACTGTGACTGCTCTGTAGAGGTAATGCTCGCGCTCAGTGTTACAGACACTTCCTGCTTGCAAACCTACTAGGCGTGGCCTCTGTCACCGTGTGGTCACCTGACGCTTTTCGTCACTTCCTGTGACGTCATCGGAAATCGTTTTGGCACAGAGCACAGCACTTTTACTTGGATTTTATATATATATATACCACTTTATAATTTATATTTTATTCATATTTTTTACAGTATTTATTCATTGCATTGATGTGAAATTGTATATTTATTAGAATTGAGGATTCACTGCAAGTTTATTTACTCACCTAGACACATTAAGATCTGTTGCAGCAACTGGGCTACAGCAGCAATTATCGTTTTTAACATATGCAGCATTTTATGAAGGATTGTAATAGAAATAAGAGGATGAAATAGAGAATTACAATAGATCACGCATTGCAAGCGCTGTTTGAACACAAAGCACAAATTGTTCACATACACCACATTATTCCCCATAAATATTTGGGCCACAACAGCAGCTCGCACATAGGTTATCACATCTCATACCAGAGGATACGCGCTGCCCAAGGTACACACACCTTTCAGAAAAATATTTTAACCCTTACTTGCATGCATGTAACATGTACAGGTGTTTATGACTTCTCACATTACTATATTACCAAATATATTGGGACGCCAGCCTTTACACGCAAAAGTGGTGCTATCCTGCAGGAGAGAAAATATAATGAAGTCATTGTCAGAAGAAGTATTGTAATCTACACTATATTACCAAAAGTATTAGGGAATCTGCCTTTACACGCACATGAACTTTCATCAAATCCCAGTCTTAGTCCATAGGGTTCAGTATTCAGTTGGCCCACCCTTTGCAGCTATAACAACTTCAACTCTTCTGGGAAGTCTGTCCACAAGGTTTAGGAGTGTGTCTATGGAATGTTTGACCATTCTTCCAGAAGCTCATATGTGAGGTCAGGCACAGATGTTGGACAAGAAGGCCTGGCTCGCAGTCTCCGCTCAAATTCATCCCAAAGGCGTTGTATTGGGTTCACATCAGGACTCTGTGCAGGCCAGTCAATTTCCTCCATTTCCTCCATTATAGCTGCAAAGGGTGAGCCAACTCCATATTGAACCCTACGGACTAAGACTGGGATGCCATTAAAGTTCATGTATGTGTAAAGACAGGTTTCCGAATACATTTGGTAATATAGTGTAGATTACAATATTTCTTCTGACAATTATTTCATCATATTTTCTCTCCTGGAGGATAGCACCACATTTGTTCAGATGTCACCCATAGCCACTATCTGGACTGAGGTGTTCTGGAGTTCATAATCCTGGTGTCTGTGTAGTTTTTGACTGTATTAACATTTGTAAGCCATCTTGAGGCTTACTATAAAGTTATGATGCCATAGTGTGATGGTTCATGTGGGAGTGGGGGGTCTGAGGAAATGAGCTACTGCAATATACAGATTATTCTCATCCTAGTCACTTGACTGGAGTTCAAGGACTGCTTTCACTACACTTTTACTGATAAAAAAAGATTATATTATTGTATGTGACATGTCAGTAATGTATTCAACCAGACTTGCAAAGCTACTATACGTTTCACTGTAATGTGTTTTACATTTTAAAGCAGAACCCCAACCTGTATCTGAGCACCACAAATTGAAAATGCTATTTCATTCATTTCTACTAGAGAGTTTAGTTGTGCTTGAGAGGAAATAGTATACAATGTATAAATATAGTATATACAGTATAAAGTTTGTGATTATAGATGTACATGGAGTCATCCATACTTGCTTGTTACTGTAGTGTGGCACTGTGGATGTGAGTATAGAATAGCACACGTATCCTTCTCTCAACCCCTATCTCTTTTTCCAGAATTGTTATAATAGTTAACACTTGTAACTTTTCTTCATCAACATCTTGCCTTGTGTGATACAGCCTCTCTCTCACAATGTTTTCTATTTTGCTATCCATGCATACACACTGTGGATTGCATCGGCGTCAATAGAAACTGGGTCAACGTTAAGAGAGAGAGAGTCTGGTGCTAGGTAAGTCACAAAATAAAGATCTTAGAAGAGCTGCATTACAGGTAAGATCTCTTACAACAATGCTGGGGAAGGAGGTGCAAAAAAATGTAATTTATACAAAAGGTGCAATTATCTTTCAAACATTAGTCACTTTCTCAGTGTAGGTCCTTATAATTCTTCTATATATCCTTTTATATAGCCACAGGTAAAACACTCACACATTTGAAATTTAATTACTAAGGGTATGAGTCAATAGATTTTTCTACTTATACAGGTCAATTAAGATGAAAAAGCAGAAAAAAAGCAGTTTAAAGCAGTCAAATGTAGATCAACAGGTCGCTTTCTCAGTGGAGGTTCTTATAAGCTGTAAAATGATAGCCCTGCTTTGTAACATCTGGTACATAATGTGTATATGAATGCATCTTTCTGTGTAAATGCAGCTGCTTAATTTGAAATTGATGAGCACTATGTAGGTGTTCGGCATATTAGGGAGATCCTTCTGAACATGAGCTGTTGAAATATTGCACTTTGTTAATGCTATCTGCACTGGCCTCAATGTTAAATTAATGACACCCCAAAACAGGTCACAAAATGTAAAGCTAGAATGGTGAGTTGAACATCTCTTGGTAGCATTACTCCTTTTGGGGATACACTAAGCCCACCCTGGACTAGTGATTGGAGAGGGTGGCATTTATCATGTTAGGACCCATAAGGAGGATGCTCTGGGTTAATACCCCTACCTCAGAGAAGAAGGAAGGTGGAGGGATTCATTAGACTTTGGGCTAATGAGGTATGATCTTCTTGGAAACCTTCCTTGAATGTGCATATGTGTTGGTGTGTTTTTGGGGGTGGCTGTGGTATAGTAGATCTTTTCTAGGGGGAAATGTATGTGTATGTAATATAGGGGGGAGTGCATGTCTATTTTTGTCACATATGTTTTTTTGGGGGGGGGGAGTAGGGAGGGGGAGGGTATTATTTGTGTGTGTGTATACATGTATTATATGTACGTATGTATTTGTATGGTGGTTAATCTGGTGATGTGTGGTTGTTATGGCGGAGAAATGGAGTTATACATGTGGCATGGGGGGAGAAGGATGCAGGATCATCAATGGCAAAATTACCCCTTCCCTACTTGCCCTATTGCAGTGGGAATAATACTTATTATTATTTTAGAGATAGTTGAGCCGACTCCCTGGGAGGCACAGTGGGGTCCAAATCTATTGTACTAATACCTCGACATTAAGAATTACTGGGATGGGGATTCTATCACCCTGTTTGTTAAAGATTTCAGATCTTTATTGGTGTATTCATCTGCCTGAGGTATAGTCCAGTGTCTGTCTGGACTGCTCCGATAGGTCCTGAAACCTTGGAGTAGGTTGATGGGGCCCATCTGAGTCTCTTGTGTTGTTCCTAGGGGGTGAACAGTTGCACTGTGTTTAAAAAGTAAAGTGTAACGTTATGCATGATTGTAATAATGTTCTTTTGAATTTAAAGTTTAGAGGCATAGTCATCTTCCCTGAAGAAGTGGGGACTGTACTCCGCAAAATGTGTAGGACCAGTCTATACCCAAGCTCTGCATTTGTGAACAGTAACAAGCTCTCAGGCCTTGTGTCGCATGTCAATCATACACTAATGTTTTTTATGATGGTTTTAACGATGTATGTGAAATAAAAAGGATCTTTTATACTCTATTGGTGTCCTAGTGCTTAACTCAGAGACAATCTTGCTTCCTAAAAAATCCCAATAATACATGGCTGGGACTAGCTCCCATTTATTTCTCTTCTTTTGACTATATGTACCCCGGGATGTGGACGTAGAGGGTTGCCCTGGAACTGGTAAAATATAGTTCAGGTCACAAAATGTAGTGCGGTTGTAAGAACTGGATTGCATGGGTGTTCACACCCATGCAATCTGATTCCAGTGCAGTAAGAAAAAAATATGCCTGCACCTTTTTAGTGCGGTGCGAATTGGGCCCATACAAAATCAATGGGCTCAAACCACATTATAAAGAATCGCATGTGATCTGCATAGAAATGCAGTGCGATTCCTATCCAAATCACATGCGGTGTCTCACACTGCACAAGTGTGAACCCAGGCTTAGGGTTTTATTAATTAAAAATAGGCAATCCTTTTTTTAATGACACTTTTTGCAGGGGTACATCCTATAGGTGTTCCACTTCCCATGCAGGTTTAATCACCCCTCAAGCATGTTAATAAAATAAATTGTGTATTTTTAATGCTGCTTTTTAGGCTGCATTAAAAGACCTACTCTCCACTGAACTGTATTTTTCAAAAAAGTTTTGCATTTGTACATGTTCCTAATATCGGTGCCCAACTACCCATAGTCTTTTTTATCAACAGCTTACAAAGCTTGAAAAAGGCCAGAAAAAAAATTAAAGATTTGGCTCCAATAATCTTCGCTGGGGTTTGAGTGCTTTGTTCACAGTTTGGAACCTTTTTTTAAGTGTTCAGCTAAATGTTTGTTTGGTTTGCTCTTCACTTGTTGCGGCATACAGATTTATGCAGTAAAGAATAATACTGGGATGAGCCAATCACAGATACGGAATTGACCCAGCTATTAAACATACATCTTCATGAAAAGCCCCTGGACCCGATTGTTTCATATTTTTTTATCATAGACAATTTTTACCAATCTTATCTCCCCACTTTGTCAAAGCATTTAGTTCTCTTAGCCAACCCTCGTCAATTTGCCCTATGGCATTATCTGCATATATAACAGTAATACCCAACGAAGGGAAGGATCCTACACTATGTTCCAACTACAGACCTATTTCTCTACTTAGTGTAGACATTAACCACTTGCTTACTGGACACTTATACCCCCCCTGCCCAGATCAATTTCCAGCTTTCAGCGCTTCATTGACAATTGTGCGGTCATGCTACACTGTACCCATATGAAATTTTTATAATTTTTCCCACAAATAGAACTTTCTTTTGGTGGTATTTAATCACTGCTGTGTTTTTTAATTTTTGCTAAAAAAAGCAAAAAAAGACCAAAAATTTTGAAAAAAAAAACTTTCATGGTTTTTTTATAAAATTTTGAAAACAGGTATTTTTTTTCCTTCACTGATGTGCGCTGGTGAGGTTGCACTGATGGGCACTGATAGGCTGCACTGATGGGCACTGATGGGCACTGATAGGCATCACTGATAAGGCAGCACTGATAGGTGGCACTGATAAGCACTGATGAGGTGGCACTGATGGGTGGCACTGATGGATGGCACTGAAGGGCACTAATCGGTGGCACTGAAGGGCACTGATAGGTGGCACTGATGGGCACTGATGGGTGGCACTGATGGGCACTGGTAGGTGACACGGATAGGGAGCACTGATCAGTGGCACTGATGATGCGGCACTGATGGGCATTGATCAGCAGTACTGGTGGGCAAAGGCAGGTGGCACTGTGGGGTACTGGCAGGTGGCACTGGTGGGTAATTATAGGTGGCACTGGCAGGGGGCACTGGTGGGCACAGACAAGCCATCCGCGGCTCTCATTGCGAATGACCGATGTCCCTCTGACAGAAGCCAGTGATCGGCTTCTTTTTCCCCTCATGCTGACAGCGTGAGGGAAAAAAATACAGATCACGATCTTCTGTTTACATCACGGGATCAGCTGTCATTGGCTGACAGCTGATCATGTGGTAAGGGGGCGGGGCCTCTCATGGACTCGTGATCACAGAGCATGCTGCACGCCACCCACAGGGATGCGCTGACAGCGCATGCTCAGGAGGACGTAAATGGATGCCCTCCCGGCAATTCATTTTCGCACTGTAGCCATCTTTCAGCTATAGTGTGGACGCAAAGAGGTTAAAGTAGATCTATGGGCAAAACTTTTTTTTTTTTCATTTTGGATAGAGTAAGGGAGGGTTATAACTGCTGTCATATTTTTTTTTTTCGCCATCTCTGTCCCATTTCCTTTCACTGCCTGTCCCATAGCCAAACAGAAAGTGAGAGGAAACCTCTGCAAATTAAAGGAATTTCTTGGGGACCCCCAGCTCACCAGAACTAGTGTCCCCATTTGAAGATTTCCCATCTATTACTTTTCTGGGGACAACTCAAAATGTGGAGTTTTCTTTTTACTTTCACTTTCAATGATAATGGTAAACAGGACAAATTGAGAGGTTGAATCTTCTTAACAGGGGTACAGACAGCAATAAAAATTGACAAGGGCTCTAATCCCTCTCTACTCTGTCCAAAACTAAAAAAAAAGTTTTGCCTTTAGTTATACTTTAAGCTATTTGCCAAGATAATGGCATTAAGATACCCCACCTGAAGAAACTCATTCACTTAAACCAAGTTGGTTTTATGCCAACTAGAGAAGCTAGGTATGGGGCGATTTGTGCAATCAACATTATCCACTCAAGACTGATCATGCTTTTCTTTTATCTACAGAAGCAGAAAAAGCCTTTGATAGGGATGATTGGACCTTCATACGACTCACTTTTGAAACTATAGGCTTAGGCCCTTGTATGAGGTCCTGGATTGATGCTTTCTTCTCATACCCCAAGTTTGCGTGAATGTGTACTCTCCTCCTCTTTTTCAAAAGCAAACAGAACTCATCAGGGTTGTCCACTATCTCCACTTATATTCATACTATCATTGGAACCCTTTCTGAGAACTGTACGTGCAAACCCAATCAAGCCCAATCAAATGTTAACTTTAAATGAGCTTCATCCCACATTAAGTATATAGGTATTTTACTACCTACAAACCTATCCACATTATACACACTTTATTTTTCCCCACTGCTTTCCAAATTTTGCTCCGAGCTGTCTTCCTAGTCTTCCTGTAATTTTTCCTGGGCATGCAAGTGTAATATTTGGAAACAGAATGTCCTCCCCAGGATTCTTTACTTCTTTCATATGATTCTGACAAATATATCTATATTCAACAAATTTATTTGGGCTTACAAACCAGTCAGGATTAAACAAACAATTCTTCGCAGACCGAAAATCCTAGGAGGCCTGGGGCTCCCTGATATTAAACTCTATTATTTGGCCATTCATTTCACTAGGGCAAAAGATTGGTGTTGACATTCTGATATTAAATAATGGCTTTTGATGGAACATTCTTTTTCTCACATATCCCTCCCTAGAGCCTTTGGAGCATTATCTACCCACTCATCTATAAGTAATGAATACCAAGAATCTGGATATAAATCACTTTCTCTATGGTATTGTACTCCTAAAATTTTACACTCATTTTACCCACACATTTCAGATTGTTGTTGGCGATGTGACAACCCACAGGCAGACCTACAACATATTTTCTGGACTTGTCCCCACCTTCACTATTTTGGAATCAGGTTCATTACCCAAACATTCAGTGATCTTCCAATTCCTAAAGACCCACGTTTCTTCCTCCTACACCATGATATTCCTTTAAAATCGTACAGAAATTTGATCATTATCCATTTAGTTAATGCGGCCAAATCCTGCATCCCAGCCCTATGGAAGTCCTCTTCTCCTCCCACTATACGACAGTGTTTTTTTAGAGTTCATGATATAGAACATGGAAAAATCTTACCACTTTTAACAAAGGAACAAATAATATATTTCACAACATATGGTTCCAATGGAAGGACTTCTCCCATTCTGAAGAATATGTCCTTATCCTGACTAACTCCTCTTTGCACCCAGAAATCCTTAACCTTCTAGTGACTTACAAACCCATTACTTGGACTAAGGTTTTATCACTTCCACCCCTGTTCAGGTCTTT
>BLSH010258308.1:151059-161157 GCA_018402905.1 Glandirana rugosa | reverse complement strand
AGACTGTCTTTATCCATGTGGTGTCTTTCTCCTTCGACTTTAACCAGGAAGTTAGTTTACCATCTTTCTTGGTTGAGTGAGAGAACCACATCCCCTGGATGGTGATCTAACCTGGGTGACCTGCTTGGCAGCTACCTTTTCATTCGGGAAAACTGAAATCTGTACTTGGTTCCAGGGTGGCTTAAGGCAGGGCCAATCAGCATCAACATGTACAGTCATATCCTAGATTAAGACAATTAAAAGAGCCTACTCTCCACAAGACCTTCCTGTTTCGGATGACTTAAGAGCACATTCAACTAGGGCAGTGCCAGCTCAGTGCAAAGCTCAGTGCTGAGTGTCTCCTGAGGCTATTTGCAAGTCAGCAATATGGTCCTCCCAGGAAACACCTTTATTACACTTAAAGTGAACCCGGCTCACGACAGTAAAATTTGGAAAATTCTTGGTCATAATTGCACTTCTGATCATTACAAAATTTTTCTTGCACCCTCCCATATGGCGAGTTAACTCCCATGTGTATGCTGCCATGATGCACCAGGAAAACGGAAAATTGTATACTCACCTTTCCGTAATTTTCCTTTCCTGGTGCATCTTCATGGCAGCATACAGATTCCCGCCCTAATTGGTGAGAGTTACAGAGAATGCGGTGAGCCGGGTCTGTCTTTGATTTATAGTTAACCAGTCCTATCATGTTGTGGGGGCGGAGCCACAACCCATGTGTATGCTGCCATGAAGATGCACCAGGAAAGGAAAATTACGGAAAGGTGAGTATACAATTTTCCGTTTTCATGGGACCATATGCATATCTTTTAGTTCAGCCATATCAATGCAGTAAAGATGGCACAATTGCTGAAACTACTTTACCCATTTTGCATTTTTTCAATTCAGATTTCCCAATATATCTTGTGCCTGTTGCAATCTCAAATCTTAAAATTAATTTGGGATCCAACTAAACCTAGGTTGAACATGAATGTTTTATACAAACCTAAAATCTGTGGACGCCTGAGTGTACCCACAAAAATTACTACTACAAAGAGGCCTTACGTCCTCAAACACATTAGACTTTTCATTATGGGCAATAATACACTGAAAATAATTTATCTTTCTACTTTTTCTCAAATTCATTTTGTTTCCCTCTGGAATTGGCAATGTATCTTACTTTAGGTAGTGGATCTCTTGTGGATTTACCAAGATCTATTCTATATTGGCTGATATCAGGATTTGCACATTTGAGCAAATTTGAAAATCTCATCAAGTTCCCAACAGAGAGCAATGTTGCTATATGCAAATAAGACACCTAGCCCTTGTTAAAAACAACTACTTCTCTAGGCCTATCACAAATGGGTGGAGTTACTAAAGTCAAATAGACTGTGTACTTTGCAAGTGCAGTTGCACTATTTAAGCGCAGTTGCTCAAGAGCTTAGTAAAGCATGGTAAAACTCTGCTGACATCAAGTGCAACCAAAAATGCAGTTTTTTTTTAAATTTTCCTTGCATGTGATTGGATATTCTTTGCAGAGTGAAGCTTCATCTCATTTACTAAACTGTGATGCAACTGCCCTGTCCTGGGACAAATTCTGTTTAATTTATTTATAAATAATATAGAGGATGGGATAAATAGCTCAATCTCAGTGTTTGCTGATGACAAAAAAACGAGTAGGGCAATAACATCACAGCAGGATAACATTACACAGGATACTAATGGCAAATGAGGTTTAACATTGAAAAATGTAAAGTAATGTACTTGGGGGTTAAACATATAAATGTAAGTTACTCACTAGGGAGAGAAGCTCTTGGGGATTCCAGGATGGAAAAGGATCTGGGCACTCTAGTAGATGATAGGCTGAGCAGCCAGCAGAATATTAGCATGCATTAAAAAAGGGATTAACTCCAGAGATAGAACGATAATTTTACCACTTTATAACATTTGGCTAAAACAGTTTTTATTCAGTACTGCTTGGACCTTGAAGAAGGGGAGATACCCCGAAAGCTTGTCCTGAAAAATTTTATGTTAGTGCAAATAAAAAAAGTATCACGGACAGTACTCAATTTTCTCTACCACTTTATAAAAATCTGATTCGGCCACATCTGGAGTATTCCGTCCAGTTCTGGTCACCAAACCTCAGAAAGAATGTGCTGGAACTGGAGAGAGTTCAGAGAAGGGCAACAAAATTAATGGAGGGGTCTGGAAAGGGGACTGAAGGACCTCAATTACAAGGAATGAATACATGCACTAAATGTATTCTCCCTGGAGAAAAGACACTTGAAAGGAGATATGATAGCGATATACAAATATCGCAATGTGATCCCAGTGTAGGTAGGAAACTATTCAGTCTCAGGGAGTGTAAGAGAACATGGGGCCACACAATGAGATTGGAAGAGAAGCAGTTCAACCTTAACCGCTTCAGCCCCTGAAGGTTTTAGCCCCTTAATGACCAGGCCATTTTTTGCAATACGGCACTGCGCCACTTTAACTGACAATTGTGTGGTTGTGCGACATTGTACCCAAACAAAATTTATGTCCCTTTCCCCACAAATAGAGTTTTCTTTTGGTGGTATTTGATCACCTCTGCGGTTTTTATTTTTTGCGCTATAAACCAAAAAAAAACAACAATTTGAAAAAAAAACAATATTTTTTACTTTCTACCATAATACACATCCAAAAAAATATATTAAAAAAAGTATTCATCAGTTTAGGCTAATATGTATTCTTCTACCTATTTATCTATCACAATAAGCATATATTAATTGGTTTGCACAACAGTTATAGCGTCTAACAAAATAGGGGATAGATTTATAGACTTTTATTTTTTTTAATGTTTTTTTACTGTCAATGATCGTGCATCTTAGCGAACACAATATACAGGGATATGGGAAATTATTATCTACATGAACACACACCCACACAGGTTGAACTGGATGGTTGTAGGATTGTCTCGGCTGCCTGGTACTCCCCTCCTCATTGGCTAAGACAGCAGCGCAGCGCTGCTGGCTCCCACTGCTGTCAATAAAAGTCAGTCAGCCGATCAGGAGAGAAAGGGGGTGGGGCCAGGCTGTGGCTCCATATCTGAATGGACACAAGGAGCTGTGGCTCGGCTTGGGCACCTCCATAGCAAGCTGCATTCTGTGGGGGCACTCAACAGGAGGGAAGGGCCAGGAGCACTGAAGAGGGCCCAAGAAGCAGAGGATCCAGGCTGCTCTGTACAAAGCCACTGCACAGGTAAGTATAACATGTTTGTATTTTTTAACTTTAAAAAAACAAGACTTTATAATCAATTTAAGTTTGAAGAGGTCAATTACAATGAAAAACTGACTGCTATCTTGGTGGATACTAATAATAAATTTGCTTCAATCTGGCAGATTTGGCTTGATTATTCCCCTCCTTCACCCTCTCACAACTTACCCAACTTTGATTCATGGGTAGGCCTCTACCATTTTGTTAACTCTCTATGTCCCTTCCAAATGGCCTCAATGGTCCCCTCTGGTCCTTCTACATTGCTTCCTTCCATTTTATCTTTTTCCAGGGTAACCCAGGCCTTTAAATGGTTAATCATTTACACAAGCTCCAATTCACTTAGGTGCCAAGATGGAACACTTCTAAAGTAAGAACAATACCTATGGTTTACCTTTGTTCTTTATATTTAATGAATACTGCACTATGAGCACTATTTTTTTCTGGTCTTCATATAAAATATGATGGCATTTGTGAGCAGCTGAAGTGAGTTGGAACTGGTGTACACTATTACTCATTTAAGGGCCTGGGTTACCCTGGAATAAAAAAAAAAACAGTCCATGGAGCTAAAGGGGTCATGTCTTTCTGGTGAGTGTTTAGTGGTTCACTTGCATATTGGATACAATCATGATTACACAGTGAAGGATCAAGCATGAAGTTTGGACTCTTATATTTGCAGCGCTTTTTGATTAGATCAATTGTATAAAGGCCCTTTTTGCATGTTTATACAGAAAAAAATGTCTTCCTTTCTTCTTATTCTCCGTCCTCATTATATATGTGGCTCTACACATTGCCCCATCAGACAAACCCAGGCACTCATAGATAACATTATTATAAGCTTTTTACTCCACATATGCATCTTTCTGCTATGATCTCTGCTGTAATATTATGTCCTAGGTTACGTTATATGACAGCATGATTACTGGTTACTGTCTGTGAATCTGTTTCTTGCTTATGAATAGCTCCTATGTGAGCATGATTCCAAATAACAACCCTATTATATTGTAATGCTCATATACATATCACACTAACTTTGTATGTAAGTTCCTTTTTACCTTTTTTGATAAAAAAAAAATATATTGATACCAAAATAGAACATACATACTATAGATTCATACATTTGAACATAAAATAATACACGACAATCTTGGACATACATACAATGGACATTATACTAATTTGTGATGCTGATTTGAGTGTATACTATACAAAAGAAAACTATAGAAAAGGGGATATATTTCCTCTTTTAAAAGCTTTCAGAAAATTCTTATTGAGTTTTTTTTTTTTTTTTTTAACTGATATCATCCGATTAACGCTGAATTCGAAAGTTATCTGAGTTGCCTGATATGTCATTTTTTCATGAAACTGGCATAATCCTTTTCAATGTCTGCCAGTCTCTTTCACTCCACTTAGCTTTTCAGCTATAATTCTTCCTATCCGCTACTGTCTTCTTTTTTTGTGAATGCTGTCATGACTGAAGACAAGGTTCTTCCAGTACAATAAAACAAAATAACAGTCATCATAGGAGTCTGCCCTGCTAGACTCACATCCTTTATATAACCTTTTCAGAATTCAGACATGTCAGCCAGGTTCTTGTTTATGGTGACTGTATACTTCACACAATAAATATACATATTCTGTCTCTGAAAGCATAAAATGATGTTACTATACAGTTGTTTTCTTTTATTGATTTAAATATAAAATGTCGAATGTCCAGTATATTTATTAATTTACTGTATTATACAAAAAATTCCTGTAACTATTATTAAATCAAAAAGTTATGCTTCCACTATACCTAATGTGTACTTTGCTTACAGCTACATATATATACAGTATATACAGTATCTCACAAAAGTGAGTACACCCCTCACATTTTTGTAAATATTTTAGTATATCTTTTCATGTGACAACACTAAAGAAATGACACTTTGCTACAATGCAAAGTAGTGAGTGTACAGCTTGTATAACAGTTTAAATATGCTGTCCCCTCAAAATAACTCAACACGCATCCATTGATGTCTAAACCACTGGCAACAAAGTGAGTACACCCCTAAGTGAAAATGTCCAAATTGGACCCAAAGTGTCAATATTTTGTGTGGCCACCATTATTTTCCAGCACTGCCTTAACCCTCTTGGGCATGGAGTTCATCAGAGCTTCACAGGTTGCCACTGGAGTCCTCTTCCACTCCTCCATGATGACATGACGGAGCTGGTGGATGTTAGAGACCTTGCACTCCTCCACCATCCATTTGAGGATGCCCCACAGATGCTCAATAGGGTTTAGGTCTCGATACATGCTTGACCAGCCCATCACCTTTACCCTCAGCTGCTTTAGCATGGTAGTGGTCGTCTTGGAGGTGTGTTTGGGGTCGTTATCATGTTGGAATACTGCCCTGTGGCCCAGTCTCTGAAGGGAGGGGATCATGCTCTGCTTCAGTATGTCACAGTACATGTTGGCATTCATGGTTCCCTCAATGAACTGTAGCTCCTCAGTGCCGGCAGCACTCATGCAGCCCCAGACCATGACACTCCCACTACCATGCTTGACTGTAGGCAAGACACACTTGTCTTTGTACTCCTCACCTGGTTGCTGCCACACACGCTTGACACCATTTGAACCAAATACGTTTATATTGGTCTCATCAGACCGCAGGACATGGTTCCAGTCTGCTTGTCTTCAGCAAACGGTTTGCGGGCTTTCGTGCGCATCATCTTTAGAAGAGGCTTACTTCTGGGATGAAAGCCAAGCAGACCAATTTGATGCAGTGTTCAGCGTATGGTCTGAACACTGACAGGCTGACCCTCCACCCCTTCAACCTCTGCAGCATTGCTGGCAGCACTCATATGACTATCTCCCAAAGACAACCTCTAGATATGACGTTGAGCACATGCACTGAACCATGGCTAGGCCTGTTCTGAGTGGAAACTGTCCTGTTAAACCGTTGTACGGTCTTGGTCACCATGCTGCAGCTCAGTTTCAGCATTTTGGCAATCTTCTTATAGCCTAGGCTATCTTTATGTAGAGCAACAATTCTTTTTTTCAGATCCTCATAGAGTTTTTAGCCATGAGTTGTCATGTTGAACTTCCAGTGACCAGTATGAGAGAGTGAGAGTGATAACACCAAATTTAACACACATGCTCCCCATTCACACCTGAGACCTTGTAACACTAACGAGTCATATGACACCGGGGAGGGGAAAATGGCTAATTGGGCCCAATTTGGACATTTTCACTTAGGGGTGTACTAACGTTTGTTGCCAGCAGTTTAGACATTAATGGCTGTGTGTGAAAAGATATAATAAAATATTTACAAAACTGTGAGGGGTGTACTCCCTTTTGTGAGATACTGTATATATTCTCTTTATTAAGGTAAAAAACCTTCCACTGTCTCTCCTTTCCACCCTCCCTAACATTTGCTTGACTCCTGTATTGATCCAGCGCTGTGCCAAACTGTAGCCCTTCGCTCCCTCTCTTCCTGGTCTCACAGGCTTTGCTAAGAGCAGAGGGAAACATTGATTCTTTCTTTTTGTCAATCAATTCTAGTGAGATGAGCTGGCTAATTCTGGGAGGGTGTACAATGACATTCTACCATGAGCTTCTCGCGCGCCCCCTGAGGTGTGCATCCGGCAGTGTTCATGACCGCTGGGTTCTTGGGACCCATTGCCACACGAATCAGGGTAAAGGGCCAATCCCAGCAGCCCTTTACCATGAGATCGCTCCGTCAGATGATGGAGTGATCCCTGTCAACGTGTCCCATGTCCGGTTCTCTCCTCTCCTCATACCGATCGTGTGAGAAGAGGAGGGAAAGCTGAAGTGTGAGGATGCTTGTGTTTTTTTATTCCAAGTGCCCAGCAGTGCTCTATAGTGCTCAGCAGGGCCCCATCCATGCCACATCAGTGCCCAGCAGTGCCACATCTGTGCCCCAGCAGTGACCCATCAGTGCACAACTGTACTCCATTAGTGCCACATCAGTGCACATCGTGCAGTAGTAGTAGTATGCATCGCATACTAGCTCATTATGAAATACTTACCTTAGAAGAATGCCCTGAATCAGCCCTGGCACACCGCTGACAGGGCTGACATCTTTCCTCTGTGATTGGCCGGAGCCACGATGACATCACTCTCGCACCAACGGACCGTTCCTTCAGTGCACATGCGCTGATGATGTCAGCAGCAGCATTTATAGTGAATATCTCCTAAACTTTGCAACTTACCAGTTTAGGTGGAGGGCCATGTCTTGGTAGGTTTGCAGTTGTGCCATACTCTTTCCATTTTCAGATGATTGATTGAACAGTGCTTCATGAGATGTTGAAAGCTTGGGATATTTTTTATAACCTAACCCTGCTTTAAACTTCTCCACAACTTTATCCCTGACCTGTCTCATGTATTCCTTGGCCACCATGATGCTGCTTGTTCACTAAGGTTCTATAACAAACCTTTGAAGGCTTTACAGAACAGCTGTATGTATACTGAGTTTAAATTACACACAGATGGACTGTATTAACTAATTAGGTGACTTCTGAAGGCAATTGGTTTCACTAGATTTTAGTTAGGGGTATAAGAGTAAAGGGGGCTGAATACAAATGCACACCACACTTTTCAGATATTTATTTGTAAATAATTTTGAAAAACATTTATAATTTTCCTTCCACTTCACAATTATGTGCCACTTTCTGTTGGTCTATCACATAAAATCCCACGAAAATACATTTACATTTTTGGTTGTAACATGACAAAATGTGGGAAATTTCAAGGGGTATGAATACTTTTTCAAGGCACTGTAAGCTCCCAGGAGTAGGGCCCTCCTAACCCTCTTGTTTTGAATTGTATTGTTGCTGTATTTTCTCCCTTTATATTGTAATACTCTGCCCAAACTGTTGGTGCTATATAAATTCTGTATAATAACATAATAATAATTTCCTGGGTGACCAGTCACCTCTCATCAGACCTGGAAGAGAAGACTCCAGCCAACTCTGGGGCATAGGACTGACTGTCAGGGAACTTATGACCTCATGTTTAGCTTTTTCTTCACTGGAAAACATTTCTTGTGGGCTCTCTGTGAGGGACATTGGGCTTGAAACGGCTATCCCTCAGAAGCCAGGATCCAGGGGCTCCTTCCAAATAACAGAAACTGCCCTTAAATGTGATACCTATAGTTGGAAATTGGCTGTAGCTTTGCATAACCTAGGGCCTGGTCAGTTTTTGGTTAATTATGATGTCTTTGTCTCTTATGGTCTTACTTGATTTCTCAGTAAGAGAGTATACAGGTGGCAACCATACTTGTTCCAATATTGCTTGGGAGTTTTCCCCATATTATCATGTCTACCTGGTGCTGCTGGAAGGGTGGCCCTCCCACATCCTGCTTGTTCTTTGGTTGGCCTCATGGCCCTGCCTGGGGAGGAGGGTGCCCTAACGGGAGAGGGCACTATGGATTACACCCATGTTGTGACCCATCTTGACCTAGTGGGTGCTGTTTGCTCTCTGTTGTCCAAGACATAAACTTCCTCAGGTTTGCTCCATTCCCTTTGTGGTCATGATTGTGGGGGGGTGTACTCTCCCTGCCAATAGATTTTTCTCAAGGAGAAGTTGTATTCTTCCTGGCTACCTGGGGGGTAAGATATCATTTGTTTGCTTTCTTCTTTTGGGTACACATTTCTTTAGTATGAGGGAGAGCCTTTCCCACATGGCAGTCCTCACTTAATTATTTAGGTTTGTGTGGCCCACTTTTCATGTCTTTTGGGGTGGGGTGGTGCCTAACTTACCCTCTGAATGCCCCTGTAGAGGGATCTTCTTCGTTGGATGACGCCATATCATACCTCCTAGCTGTTCAGGCAGCGTGCTGCAATATTTTGATGGCTGGCAGCTGAAAAGTGGGAAATTTGAGCATGCAAAACAGTTGTGCTTGTTACTGCCGTTGAATGCTTGGTGGATGCAATTGTTTTAGTTTCTTCTTTGGGATCTTTGCTATCATCTTTTTAAAACACCTTTTCTGTCACTTTTTAAAAAGCTTTTTTTTCTTTCCTTCCTTCAGTCTGACAATTAAGGGGAGTGGTTAACTGTTCACAGGTGCTACAGGTACTATATAACTTTCTGTAGAAACTCACTCTGAGCTTGCAACACTGGGCAGAACTGACAACCTTGAAAGGGGTCCCCTGCTCACTGAACAGGTGGTTAATGAGGCTGATGTGGATGGTGGAGAGGTAAGTCAGGATTATTAGGTAGGAAGATTGGTTACTGTAGTGAAAGAGAGTGGTAGGGGCCCACAGAAAAGGAAGGTCAGCCCTGAGGTTGAGCACCCAACCAGATTTGCCAAGTTGGATGAAGATGTGGGGTGGCAAACCCGGAGGTGACAGCCCTAGATATCACTGCTACCCCTAACAGCTGGTAGAGCAGCCCATCTAGTAGGAGTGGTGAGAGTAATGCAGGAAAGCCTAAAGGACTAATAGAATAATTTGTCACCAGGATCGCCTCAACGGAATGGTTTGCTATCTCCCTGGTGCCAAGGTTTGGCATGTGGTGAACCGGGTTGATAAATTACTGGAAGGGGCTGGGCATGACCCAGCTATTTGGTCCATGTTGAAACCAATGACAGAATACAAAGTGGAGGCTCCTTAACAATTAATTTAAAGAACTAGGCTGCAAGTTGAAGGGAAGGACCACCAAGGTGATATTCTCTGAAATATTGTCTGTGCACAACACAGGGAAGATAGGAAGATATTAGGGAACTGAATGCAAGGCTAAAGACCTGGTGTAAGAGGGATGGATTTGGGTTTATAGAGCACTGAGCTGACTTTTCATTTGGGTATGCAAAAAAATGGTTTGCACCTAAATGGGTGGTGTACGGTTTGGAACCGTGGTCCCTCTATCGT
>BLSH010258308.1:112512-147627 GCA_018402905.1 Glandirana rugosa | reverse complement strand
TCCCCCCCCCCCCCCCCGATTTTTTTTTTTTTTTTTTGCACAGGTACCTGTTCCCAAGGACCGGCCTCTGCAATCCATGGTCATTTTCCTTGTTTGATCAGGAAAGGACAACAGCTCCCCCCAATGTATTTGTGACCTTCTGGCGCATTTCTTACTTTGAAGTATATCCATCCCAAGAATATTTTCAGGTAACTTTAATACCAAAACATTTGTTTAAAATTCTGGTCCCTTACCACCAGCCAATCTCATCCCTCATCTCATCAGGGTGGTCTGCCCTCCCAAACCTTCTATATGAATCCCTACTCTTTTGTGTCAGAAGGGGTTTCCTTGTAAAAGTGTGACTTTAGCTCCAGTATCAACTAAAGCCATTAGTTGTGGCGAATTTCATGCATACAATTTCAGGTACTGATCCTTAGTTTTCCCAACGGGGTACCATGTCTTCAGCCCACAACTCCCAAGCCAGACACCCTGTGGTTTCCATTTGGAGTTGTTAGCTTAGATTGCTATATAGCTGATTTGTAAGTATTGTTCTATTAATGGACATATATATATATATATAAATATCACATCATCTCCACCCTTCCTCCTGTTTTAAGGGAATTTTTGAACATATTCTATGAAGCTGGTCTTTGGTTTGCGGACTTTACAATGGACATCTTCTCTTGAAGTAGTGAGATTTTTGTCACAAAACGCATTGAGATAACAAATGTACCCATCATTATGGAAGAGTGGAATTTGTATATGTGTCATTATATGAATTATTTGTTGACTGCATGCTAATACAAGGTAGTATTTACAAATCAGCTTGCTGTTTTAAAAATGTTTTAGTTCTTTATATTTGCAAATAGGGGATGGAGGCGTGACATTATAAGGCACCAGCACACATTATTATTCATATAAAGCCATTACATGTTTAGGAGAAGATGACTTCCCTCACCATACATTGACAGATGCATAAGGGCCTCAGCCTTCTGCTGAAACTGTTGTCCCTGGAAAACTGCCTTCTCATCACAAAAGATAAGGAACCCCCCTAGATTCCCTTCCTAAACTCTCTTACTTCTCTCCAGGATAAGGACGTTTGAGTTTGGATTCCTGTGCAGTTTTGGGGATCAGGAGGCTAACAGAAGTTAGCCTGTTTCTAACTCCAGTCTTATGTTACCATCACATGTGGGGTTTTTAGCCCTGACAGGTTTCCCCACTAACTCTTTCCACATCTTCATCACATCACATCTTCATCAATTCTATAATGAGCCCTATCAATCTCACCTTTAGGTGCTCCTGCCTTTAATAGGCTCACTGACATTGGTCTCCTATAAATAACCACCATGTTTTTCTGTACCCCCTGACTTCTCTCCTGCTTTCTCTTTCATCTCTGACCCATTACTTTTATTTTCCTCCTGTCTGGCTTCAACCTTATGTATTGTCCTGACATGTGTAGTGTTAGGTCCCTCTAGCTGCTCCAACTGGCTTAAAAGGGTAGTGAGTAGAGTTGAGTGGACAACTGGATGTTTGGGTTCGGCGGGTTCGGCCGAACTTTGGGAAAAAGTCCGGGTTCAGTACCGAACTTAACCCGAACTTTACCCCGGACCCCGAACCCCATTGAAGTCAATGGGGACCCAAACTTTTGGGCACAAAAATGGCTGTAAAAAAGTCCTGGAAAGTGCTAAAGGGCTGCAAAAGGAAGTAAAATGATTTTAGAACAATAATGGGTCCGGGTCATGGACACCCCAAAGTTCGGTACGGACCTGAACTTTACAGTTCGGGTTCGCTCAACTCTAGTAGCGGGCTCAAGAATTTAGCAGTTTAACCCCAGTCCTCCCAGAAAGGACAGTAAAGGAGCCCTCAGATTTAATAATGCATACTTCATCAGCATACAGCGCAAAGCAGCCATGTAGGGTTCCATATCTGGACCTATTCATTCTGGGATCTTTTTTAGTCCAGCTATAAAACCCATCTCACCAAACTTACTAATACTTTCATCTATCACTCTCTCTATCTTCCAGGTCATTAGGATTAGCATATACTCAGACTATGTCATCCCTCTCGGGGGCTAATAGTAAATAATTCACAGTAAACTCTCAGAACCAGTGCATGACCTAGATCATTTGTGGATCATGGGTTAACACTCCAATCCACATCACCACTGCTTCCATAAATGACAAAAGAACACTGTTCTCCCTTCATACCACACAATTTAGAAGGCAACTTAAAATTGTGCTCCTCAAACCTATGTTTGTATTGCTCTACAAGATCCTGGTGTTCTGTTTGTGTAAATTCCCTAATTCCTTCAATTCTACATCTCTGGGGTTGCAGTAATGCACCGTCCCACATGCCATACCCCCTCTTTCATGCTGTCTTTTCCTATGTTTAGTGATAAGAGATCTTGCACAATTTTCCTCTTAAATTATATTTCCACACTATGGCCTGAGGAGAGCACATGCTCTCAATCCCAGATGTGAAATGTGAAAATTACACGTACTCTACCTTTATTAACAGGATCATTGTGCTCCATTTTCCTTAAGGCATTTATTGATGTGGTCATGAAAGCTTTACATTACCCTACCAAATCATTGGCCTGACTAGCTGTTGATTTTATCTTCTCTGAGGCAACTATTAGTTGATCTTTTAATGCCTTCATTTCTGCCTTTGCCTTCACCCTTATTTTACTTTCAGTATACAGGGCATGAAAAATGCTCCAGGGAATTAAATACATGACTTTGTTCTCTGTTTTGATTAACCCAAAGTCCTCAAATCTGCAAAATGATCTTAGACTGAATCACCCCATGACCTATTCAAGGGAGAACAATATTTTAGTGATTCATTAGCAAGAGGCATCCCCTGACTGTCCCTGGCCAAAGCAGAAATTTGTAGGCCCCCTCCTGACCACCAGACATCTCAGCAGCCTTGTTTTTCTTGAACAGATTACGCAGCTTTTTGCTTAGCACAAGCTGCAGATACTAGAGATAATAAGTCCATCACAGTTGCACTTTAATGCAAACACAGGCCAAGAGCCCCCAGTTATTTTGTTTGCATCTTTTCAGCAGTTTGTCTTATCTGTGCAGTCCAACGATCAATCCCAGCAATATTATGTGCTTTACTAAATAAGAATGATGTGTATACAAACTATCTACATTTACAGAAAAAAATACAAGGCATACAGAGTGCTACAAATATGCATACAGACATATGTGCACTCACTATCTATCTTGTCCTAGGGAATTAACATTGGTAATAGTCTGTTTGCTGTAGGGATACACTAAAATTAACTTCCATTATAGCTGGCCATAATTTCTTTAGCAAAGAGGCTCTAGGTATTAATCACTTGCAGCGAAAAGGATTCTTGACCTGGGCAGCCTATCTCTCTCTCTCTTTCTCCCTCGTAACAAAGCTTTTAGTGTTGTCCCATTATACTTGGTACATGAGTCTTGTTTTCAGCTTATGCTACAGGCATTTTATCTGAAGAGTTTGTGGCCATTCCAGGATGGACATAGACTTTTTTCACATGGGTCCTACAACAATTTCTATGAGGGAAAAATTTCTGCCTGGAAATGGCCAGGTTGTTGATTATTATTATTGTTGTTAATTCTTATTGGCATCGGCACTAAAGCCTGTGTCCAGTATGCGACCAGAGCTCTGCTAAAACAATGGAAACAGTTATCCTAAAAGACAACACAACTGGTTTTGCGCAAACATTTGCTATATTTAGCAATAACTGGGGTACCTCCAAAGATAAGGAGAAAAAGAAAAAAAAAGGAGACAGAGGCTGTGGGAGAGTTCTATGATGTAGTAGTTTTACAGATAATTGGATGAAATATATGATGAGAATGTAAATTGCAATGGTGTACTCTGTGAGGTTTCTGATCTCCCTAATGGGGGATCAAGCCAACTTAATTGAAAGCTTACAGGAAATATAACTTTCCCTGCGTGGAGTAAGGTCACTCTCAATGCTTGGTGGGGTGATCCAGACGATCCTACACTCTACGATTTCAGGATTCCTGTGTGTTCACAGTAACAGGTTTATAAGCTGAGCAATAGATTCTTCATTGATTAACTGGTTCCTGACCGCTGTACGACTATAAGCGGTGACAGCTCTGTCCCGCGAATTGCCACTTATAGTTGTCACTTTAGTGCACGTCTAGGGGGCACACGCGCACCCTGCAGCGTGCATGATGGTCCAATTCGCTAGAGGACCGATCAATCCACAGGAATAGACCAATGATTTTTGGTCTATACCTGCTGATCGGTCCTGGCGAATGGTAAGCCTCCCCTGACTGTGGAATGTAAACACATACAGGGAAAGTGATGTCACTCTCCCACTTTGCCTCCTTTTCCGTTGCAGAGAGGAGAGAGAGACATCAAAACATGAGTGCACCAACACCACACTGACACCAGTACATGTTAGGCACACTTTTAACCCCTTGATCCCCCCCCCAGTTAACCCCTTCACTCCTGTCACCCCCTGTCACTGTGTCACTGAGTGCAGCGATCAGATCGTTCACTGATCGCTGTACTTGTGTCACTTGTGGCACTAATCAGTATTAGGGTAGGTAGTAGTAGGCCTAGGTAGGTGTAAATAGCCCCCGTTACCCCCTAATAAAGTTTTTAACCCCTTGATTGCCCCCTGCCACCTGTGATCACTGTATAAGTGTGACGGGTGACGCTAGCTAGATAGGTGTTTTTTTCCCATCAGATTACCCGCCATATATTATTTTATATACCTTTTATAGGTTTTAACCCCCTGATCACCGGGTGGTGACATTAGTTATGTTTTAACGTGTGTTAGGGTCAGCATCCATCCCCTACAGGGTCAGATTATTACAGGTACTCTGACACGCATACATACACGTAGATAGGTCAGTTAGTAGTATTTTATCTGAAAAGATCAACATCTGATCTCATCAGATCTAGATTAGCGTCCCCACTAGATTAGTGTTCTAAAAAACACGGCATTAGCCCAGATACTTGCTAACACCTGCATTTAGCCCCTCCGCCCAGCCCAGCCCACCCAAGTGCAGGATCAATAGATCTCTGACACTTACCAAACACATTGGTAGCGTTTGAAATAGGATCTGACAACCAGGTGTGCTTTTTTGCCTGTAAGTCACACTAGTGCACCTATAAATTTAGAGAGCCCAAAATGATATATCAGAAGTACACTAGTGAAGAGGCTTACAATATACTGAGCATGATAGGCGAGAGCGACGGGGAAGCTCCACTGTCAGAATCAGGCTCAGTATATGAACCAGTAGACATCAGCGGCACTCTGACAGATAGCTCTGACGACGGAGAGGTCCCTTCTAAGGTCAGGCGTAGAACCGCAGGGCACTCGTATGGAGCAGAGAGCAAGTACTAGTGCCGCTACTCCTTCTGGTGACCTGGCAAGCACCAGCGGCTTAGTACATCCTGGTCGTACAACCAGCACTGCAGTAACACTTGGTAACATGGCGAGTCCCATAAGTGCAGTTCAAACTAGTGTGGCTAGCACAAGTAGTCTCCCGCAGCCACGAAGAAGACGAAGACAAAGACAGGCCCGCAGAACCCATAGTGCCCTTCCCGCTGAATACGCCGACCCTGATTGGCAACTCACCACTGATTCAGTGCCCATACTTCCCCCATTTACTGGCCAACCCAGAATTCGGATGAATACATTTGATTTTAAGGCCATCAATTTTTATTCGCTGTTTTTCACCGAAGATCTCTATAGATCTATTGTGGACCAAAGCAATTTATATGCTGGTCAATTTAAGGCCTCTAATCCCCATTTGTCACTTGCCAGAGATTGAAAACCAATTTTGGTTTCTGAATTTTAGACCTTTCTGGGCCTTACCATCCTCATGGGCATACATAAAGTACCTTAATTGAGGTTATATTGGTCCACTGACTCAATTCACCATATGTCCGTGTTCTCTACTTCCTTGGCCAGGACATGATACGAGCAGATCCTGCGGTTTATGCACTTCAGCGACAAGGAACTCTGTGGTCCATGGGGTGACCCTGAATATGATCGGCTCTGCAAAATTTGGCCCCTCATAAACCACTTCAACCAACAGTTCACAGCACTTTTTATTCCCAAACAAGTTGTGTGCGTGCACGAGTCCCTGATTAACCACCTCCCACCTGGCCACTGCATATATACGGCTGGGTGGGAGCTTCCCCGTTCTGACAGGACGTGTATTTACGTCCTGCAGAACGGGAGCTCGCAGCGCGAGCACGCGCCACGCTGCTGCTGGATCCTGTGATCATTATGATCACAGGATCCAGCTGAGCGGAGATCGGGATACGGGCGCAGTGACTGGCCCTCCCGATCATGTGATGGCTGTGTCCAATCACAGCCGTCACATTGTAAACAGAGACGAACGTCTCTGTGACAGTTCTCCCCCGCCGAGCTCAGTGAGAGCTCAGTGCGGGGGGGTGAAGGGGGGGAGCTGCAGCTCTGTGACAGCTTTCTGCATGGTGAGGATTTCATGCTGAAAGCTGTCACAGATCGCCCCCCACACAGTGCACCAAGCACACTGATACCCCTGTCCACATACATGTCAGTGTCCCCATAAAACAGCCCCCAAAACATCTGTATATCCCCCATCACATCTGTCACCATACACAACATCTGTCACAGTCCCCAAAACATATGTATGTCCCCAAAACATCTGGCACAGTCCCCAAACATCTGTCACAGTCCCCAAACATATGTCACCATACACAAAACATCTGTATGTCCCTGTCACATCTGTCACAGTCCCCGTCACATCTGTCTGTCCGCCAACACCAAATAAACTCCAATTTGGGTTATTTTTACCAAAGAAATGTAGCAGTATCAATTTTGGTCAAAATTTATGAAGAGAAATTACTTATTTGCAAAATTTTATAACAGAAACGCAGAAAAATGCATTGTTTTTGAAAATTTTTTGTCTTTTTTTAATTTATAGCACAAAAAATAAAAAACCCAGGGGTGATTAAATACCACCAAAAGAAAGCTCTATTTGTGTGAAAAAAATGATAAAAATTTCATATGGGTACAGTGTCGCATGACCGCGCAATTGTCATTCAAACTGCAACAGCGCTGAAAGCTGAAAATTGGTCCGGGAAGGAAGGGGGTTTAACTGCCCAGTATTGAAGTGGTTAAATTTGCTGGCCGTCTTGCTTTCAAACAGTACCTCCCCAGCAAGTGTGCCAGATACGGGGTCAAGATGTATAAGCTCTGTGATAGGGCCACAGGCTATACATGTCGTTTTATCTTTTATGTGGGCAAAGATAGTCACGTGGAGCCGGAAGGATGCCCAGACTACATAGGGAGCGCTAGCAAAATTGTGTGGAGCTAGGTGTCACCCTTATTTGGAAAGGGGTGCCACTTTTTAGTAAGTTGTTTGATCACCAAATTGGTGCATGTGGCACCGTGTGATCTAATCGCCGGGGCTTCCCACCAATGGCTGGTAGAATCCCGACTTAGTTGGGGGGAGAGAGCCTGCTTAAAAAATGGTAATTTGGATGGATACAAACAATGTCTTTGTTCTTTCTTCCCTTCATGCAAATACGACCATCCAAATTACAACGGTGACTGGTGTTGTGGAGAAACCCCTCTGTGTCCACGAATATAACCAAAATATGGGAGGGGTGGACTTCAACAACCAGTTATTGGCACTGTATCTAATTGCCCATAAGACCAGGCGCTGGTACAAAAAAGTGTCTGTTTACTTATTCCAATTGGCTATGCTGAACCCTTATGTGATATACAAAGTGTCAGGACAGACTGGATCTTTCCTTCAATTCCAGGAAGAGATCGTCAGAGCCCTTCTGTATCCAGATGGTTCTGCACCCCATGTTCCCAATCCAAATGCAGTGAGCCAGCTGCATGGACGGCATTTTCCACATGCCATCCCTGGTACCCCTACCACCCGAGCCCCCAAAAAAAGATGTTGTGTCTACCAACAACGCGGATGTAGCATGACACCCGTTTTTATTGCCGATCCTGTTTTGACCAGCCTGGTCTTTGCATCGGTGACTGTTTTGAGCACTACCATACACTAGCTGAGTATTAGCATAGGGAACAGCACTACACAGGAATAGGGCACACTGTCACAGGGTCTCCAAAGATGTCACCGCATTTTTGGAGACCCTAACCTTTAGTGTTTAAAAAAAAAAGTAGAAAAAATAAATAAATAAATAAAAAAGTTATAAAAGCCCAAAAAAATTAAATAATAAAAGCCAAAAATAGTTGTACGTTTCTTGTTTTTCTATCTGTATTTTCTCTCTATTCTGTTGCTATTGCTCTTTCTATTGTTTTTTATGCATACCTGTGATGTTTTGTTACTGTTTTTTATCATGGTTTTTTTTTTGCAGGTATGTAATGTTTTTATAATGTTTTCCTGTGATGTTTTATTTTTTTTTTTCTTATTTGCAGGAATGTTATTTTTTATATGTTACTGTGTTTTATTAATCTTTATTTGGTTTTCAGGTACGCCAGCTGCAGCACTAATTTATTTAGAGTGACAGCAACAGCGTTTTCTCCCACCATACATAAAGCAGTGACTCCAGTGCTGTTGGAGGTGTTTTCACCACCACAGTTAAAAAAGAGCATATGTACCAGAGCATAGTGGCAGGGGTGGAAACTGGGGCTGATTGCCCCTATGCTCCGGTATATATTTTTAAAAAGGGGCTATGCCCACCATTTGAAGTGGGTGGATGAAGGGAGGTTTTCTAATGGTGGGCATACCCACCGATTGATTCTTTTTTTTCATTTAACCCACAGGCTGCATGAAAAAAAAGAACATTACAACATATGCCCAACAAAGACCAGCGACACATTAGTATGTTGCTGGTCTTAGAGTGGTTATACCGGAATGATGCCTGCAGGTATAGGTATCATCTAGGTATTGTTCTTTTCAGCCAGCGGTTGGCTTTCATGTAAAAGCAATTCTAGCAGCTTATTAGCTGCTAGACTGCTTTTACAAGCAGTGGGAGGGAATGCCCCACTGCTGTCTCGGGCTCTCCTGTCTTACCGGGGAACCCGAGAATGCGGCCGGCGGTTGCAACAGATAACCATAGAGCTGATTGAAGACTAGAATGGCTCCAATCATCTCTATGGCCTAAGATACAAGAGCTATGAGTATTTCTCGACTACGATCTCACTGGATATAAACCGCACCATTGGGAAATTGGGGAAGCATCTTATCACACCAATTGTGGTATGGTCAGATGCTTTAAGGACTGAGGAGAGATCTAGAGTCTTATAGATCCCAAATTTACAAAAAAAAAAAAAAAAAAGCAACGCTACCTATTTTTTCATAGATGATATTTAAATTTTCTTTGATAAAAATGAAAATGATAGAAAAAAAAAGATGAAAGGGATAGTGTAAAAATAAAATAAAAAGCAAAATGAATAATTAAAAAAAAATGCACCCCTGTCCCCCCATGCACGCGTGCAAAGGTGAAAGCAAGCGTCGGTCTCGTGTCGTATGTAAACAGCAATTGCACCATGCATGTGAGGTATCATGGCGAACGTCAGATCAAGGGCAGTAATTCTAGTAGTAGACCTCTTCTGCAGATCTAAAGTGGTAACCTGTAAAGGCTTTTAAATGCTTTTAAAGATGTATGTCGCCGTTGCGAGGGTATGCATTATTTTTAAAGCATGTCATGTTTGGTGTCTATGTACTCTGCATGAGATCATCTTCTATATTTCACCAAATATTTAGACAATATAGTGTGATTTTGTGCATTAAAATTCAAAAAAGGGTTTTTTTCCCCAAAAATTGCGTTTGAAAAATCGCTGCGCAAATACTTTGTAAAAAAAAAACAATTGCACCGCCCACCATTTTAAGCTGTAGGGCCTCTGCTTTAAATTAAATATATAATGTTTGGGGGTTCTAAGTAATTTTCTAGCAAAAAAGTATTTTTTCATGTAAACAAAAAGTGTCAGAAAAGACTTTGTGGTTCAAGTGGTTAGAAGAGTGGGTGATGTGTGGCATAGGCTTCTAATGTTGGGCATAAAATGCCAGGACAGTTCAACCCCCCCCCCCCCCCAAATGACACCCCAAGCTATTTGCTGAGAGGCACGTTGAGTCCATGGAATATTTTATTTTTTTGTTGCAAGTGATTGAAAAATGACAAAAAAAAAAATACATTCTGCTGCTTCTCCTGAGTACAGGGATACCACACATGTGAGACTTTTTGGGAGCCTATCACCGTCTTCAGGGTTTCTATGGGCATAAAATGGTGATGTTACTCCTCACTACCTATCACGGTGTTTTAGAGGCCCCGAAATGTCAAGGTAGCACAAAGGCCCCCCAAATGACCCCATTTTGGAAAGTAGCCACCCCAAGGTATTTGCTAATAGGGATGGTGCGTATTTTTATTTCAAAACTTTATGACAAAAAGCGAGACCTGCAAAATACTCAATGTACCTCTCATCACATAGCTTGGAGTGTCTACTTTCCAAAATGGGGTCATTTGGGGGGGGAGTTGTGATATCTGGGCATTCCATGGCCTCCTAAACTGTGATAGGTAGCGAGGAGTAAAATCACCATTTTATGCCCTTAGAAAGCCTCAAGGCGGTGATTAGTTTTCGGGGTCCTGTATATGGCTAGACCACCAAAAAGTCTCACATATGTGGTATCCCCAAATTCAGAAGTAGCAGCAGAATTTATTTTGGGGTGTCATTTCACATATGCCCATGGCGTGTGCAAGCACCATAATATTTAGTGACAACTTTGTGAAAAAAAAAATTGTCATTTCCCCAAAACTTGTGGCAAAATATAAAATATTCCATGGACTCAACATGCCTCTCAGCCAATAGCTTGGGGTGTCTACTTTCCAAAAATATGTAGAAGAATATATATCGGCCAAAACTGATGAATAATTTTCTTTTTTATATTTTTTTTTGGATATTTATTATAGCAAAAAAGTAAAAAATATTGTTCTTTTTTCAAAATCATCGCACTTTGTTTGTTTATAGCGCAAAAAATAAAAACCGCAGAGGCGAACAAATACCACCAAAAGAAAGCTCTATTTCTGGGGAAAAAATAAAAAAAATGTTGTTTGGGTACAACGCCGCATGACCGCGCAATTCTCATTCAAAATGCGACAGTGATGAAAGCCGAAAATTGGTCTGGGCAGGAGGGGGGTTTAAGTGCCCAGTAAGGAAGTGGTTAAAGCAGTGCAGTGTCAAATTGAAAAAAATGCTCTGGTCCTAACATGGACCAATCATTCCTGTCTTTAAGTGGTTAAATATTTATTGCCCACCGAAATATGTGTGTATATATATATATATAGTATTTCACAAAAGTGAGTACACCCCTCACATTTTTGTAAATATTTTATTCTATCTTTTCATGTGGCAACACTGAAGAAATGACACTTTGCGACAATGTAAAGTAGTGAGTGTACAGCTTGTATAACAATGTACATTTGCTATCCTTTCAAAATTACTCAACACACAGCCATTAATGTCTAAACCGCTGCCAACAAATGTGAGTACACCCCTAACTGGGCATGTCGAAATTGGGCCCAAAGTGTCAATATTTTGTGTGGCCACCATTATTTTCCAGCACTGCCTTAACCCTCTTGGGCATGCCGTTCACCAGAGCTTCACAGATTGCCACTGGAATCCTCTTCCACTCCTCCATGACGACATCACAGAGCTGGTGGATGTTAGAGACCTTGTGCTCCTCCACCCAATAATTCAACACACAGACATTAATGTCTAAACCGCTGGCAACAAAAGTGAGTACACCCCTAAGTGAAACTGCAAATTGGGCCCAATTAGCCATTTTCCTACCCCAGGTGTCATGTGACTCGTTAGTGTTACAAGGTCTCAGGTGTGAATGGGGAGCAGGTGTATTAAATTTGGTATTATCGCTCTGACTCTTATACTGGTCACTGTAATTTCAAAATGGCACCTCATGGAGAAGAACTCTCTGAGGATCTGTAAAAAAGAATTGTTTCTCTACATAAAGATGGCCTAGGCTATAAAAAGATTGCCAAGACCCTGAAACTGAGCTGCAGCATGGTGGCCAAGACCATACAGTGGTTTAATGGGACAGGTTCCGCTCAGAACAGGCCTCACCATGGTTGACCAAAGAAGTTGAGTGCAATTGCTCAGCATCATATCCAGAGGTTGTCTTTGGGAAATAGACATATGAATGCTGCCAGCATAGCTGCAGAAGTTGAAGGGGTGGGGGCTCAGCCTGTCAGTGCTCAGACCATATGCTGCACACTGCATCAAATTGGTCTGCTTGGCTGTCATCCCAGAAGGAAGCCTCTTCTAAAGATGATACACAAGAAATCCCACAAACAATTTGCTGAAGACAAGCAGACCAAGGACATGAATTCCTGTGGCCTGATGAGACCAAGGTCAACTTATTTGGTTCAGATGGTGTCAAGCATGTGTGGTGGCAACCAGGTGAGGAGTACAAAGACAAGTGTGTCTTGCCTACAGTCAAGCATGGTGGTGGGAGGAGGGGGTGGAACCACTCCAGGTGTGGATAGGAAAATTCAGAGAAGCAGGTGCAGCTCTGGTCCATCATCCAGGCAGCATAAACAATCAAAAAGGATGTGACCGCACTCAGTTGCAATGAATTGATATAAGGTTTATTTATCAATGTAAACTTACAATCCAATCATATGGGAGACAAAATGACAATACCACAAGGCATAAGGTTGACGTGTTTCAAGGACTACATGTCTGCTTAGTCATAACCCAGACTGAAGAGCAAAAGATTAAAACATTTATAGATAAATGCAGGTGTAAGTGATCAGCCATCATCCAATCAATGCCTAGTAAAAAATGTCCTTTGCTGATAGACACCCCTTAGAGTCAAAAGAGAAATCACTGTGATGTCCAACAGCAGAGAAGAATTAAAACCTTCCATGTGTAATATTTAAAAACACATACCGATCTTGGTGTAATGCGATCGGTGTCAATTACAGCACTAAAGTGAGAAATATATTACAAATACAATTTTCAAATACAGGAAGAAAAATAACTCTCAATGAAAGCGGGAAAATGAGGCATCTGCACAAAAATTATACTCACTAATTGAGTGTGCAGAAAATGAGCTTGTCTATATGTAAAAGAACATTATCGTATTGCTTTCTCTACCTCCACCTGTATTCAAAAGGACAAAATGATCATAAACGGGATGGAATCAGGTTTTTCACTTCACAGAGATATACACTTGCAATCAGAAATATTCAACCCCTAAAGAGTTTTAAGGATTTATACATAAAAATCTTTTCAAAGTGCAGGATTCTGCTTTGGATGGCTTCTTATTCAGTTTAGTGATACATAAAATCAACACAGAAAATGTATGATGTAGTATTTGTGTGTAACAGTATAATTTGTTAAGATCGCCATGTCACAATTATTCAACCCCTATATTATATTGTTGTTTCTTAAGCTTTCTGACAGTTTTTATGGCCTAAAGTGGAGCTGAAACATCATTAAGCCTTTGGCAACTCTATAACGATCCTTCATTTGCTTCAGCTGTGATGCATATATAAACCCCGACCATGAAGGTGTTCAAGGTGAGTTGCAATCATGGGAAAGACAAAGGAGCTTCCACAAAAGCTGAGAGAGGAGATTATTTCATCACATCTGAAGGGCCTTGGGTATAAGTAGATTTCCAAAAGATTTAACATTCCAAGAGACACCATTGGGAGCATTATAAGGAAGTTTAAAACGTATGGAACAGCTGCAAACCTGCCTGGCCGTGGAAGAAAGCTCACAATTTCATCAAGGGCCCTTAGCAACTTAGTCAGGGCAGCTAAGAAAAACCCCCGTGTGACTGCAAGACAGCTACATGATGACATGATGAAGGCTGGTACAAGTGCTTCAGTGGCAACTATAAGACGTGCACTGAATAATCAAGGACCCCAAGACGCACTCCACTCTTGACCTCAGGGAACATCAGGAGTGGACTAGAATATGCCAGGAGGAATTTGGACAAAACTACAGAGTTCTGGGAGACAGTTCTATGGACTGATGAAACCAAACTGGAACTTTTTGGACATATGGACCAGCGGTATGTCTGGCGTGCAAAAGGTCAGGCTTGTGACCAGAAGAATACCATCCCCACTGTCAAGCACGGAGGTGGATCAATAATGATGTGGGGCTGTTTTTCTGCGGCAGGAACTGGCAATCTTGATTGTGTACCTGGCATCATTGATTCCCAGAAATACCAAGTCATTTTGAAGAAGAACGTGATGCCTTCTGTTGACAAATTAATCCTTGGTGATCATTGGCTCTTCCAGCAAGACAATGATCCCAAGCACACCACCAAATCAACCAAAGCTTGGTTGGGGAAAAGATGCTGGAGTCTCCTGGAGTGGCCTTCTCAGTCACCAGATTTAAATCCTATTGAAAATCTTTGGTGGGATTTGAAAAAGGCAGTTGCAGCACGGAAGCCGTCAAACATCACTGAGTTAGAGGCAGCACATTGAACACATTTTATAAGTGGTCATAAACTTGTAAATAACTCATGAAAGAATAAAGTTACGTTAAAACCAAGCACACCATTGTTTTTCTTGTGAAATTCCCAATAAGTTTGATGTGTCACATGACCCTCTTCCTATTGAAAAAACAAAAGTTGGATTCAAAATGGCCAACTTCAAAATGGCCGCCATGGTCACCACCCATCTTGAAAAGTTTCCCCCCTCACATATACTAATGTCCCACAAACAGGAAGTTAATATCACCAACCATTCCCATTTTATTAAGGTGTATCCATATAAATGGCCCACCCTGTACTTTAGTTGTTGTCAGACATTGTACAAGTATTACCAAATATCCATAAACACTCACAACATTCTAAAAAAGTTGGCAGCATAATGTGTGTCAATGGAAACCAGGTTCAATGTGTGAAAGAAAGGGGGAGATGGGTTAATAAATATTATTGTGCTACAAGCTATATACATGTATAGATGTTTATTGATGTACATTGAAGTATCATAACAAAGGGTTCACATCTATAACAAATTCATGTGGTAAGTCCACAGACTAAACCGACTGAAACCCCAGATCCAACCCCCCGTATGGTCACTGATGCCAACAAAAACTACAGCCGACTTTTTGTAATCGCTTCAATTTAACCATTTTCCCAAAACCATCAAATCACTGAATGCAAAATATAAAGCTGATATGTTGGAAAATTCAGAATAGAATATAATAACAAAACAACAAAAATGTCAAAAAATAATAATGACTATAAAGGTACAATATAAAAATAACCAAAGGACAAAGCCTTTGTCCATTCTTGTTTCAGAGCATCATTAAAAAGGTCCATAGTTGGAAACTTTTTAATGCGAAGACACCTAGGGATACATTCCAGACAAAGGTATTCCATGAGGGTGTTCTTCTCCCAAAAAGCCTTGACCTCCTTGATTAAACATGTTTCTAATTTGCAGAAAATGAACTTAATCTGATTGGATACATCCCCTGTCCCTGGCTGAGTGCATTCTGTGAATTGACATGTAAGGGATTGTCCCCCAAGGTTTTAAATATGCGACTGTAGGTCGAGGCATCAGAAGTGGTAGTTCTATTGTCTGCCATAATGAGTAAAGAAGAGCTTACCTACAATTCCAAATGTATCCTTGAACGTAGTTGGGTTCGTAGGAGTAATCCAACAGTGAAAAGGTAAGCTCCTCACACCGAGCCAGTTCTTAACACAGAACAGCAAATCTTCAAGGAGGAGGGGGTGGAACCGCTCCAGGTGTGGATAGGAAAATTCAGAGAAGCAGGTGCAGGTCTGGTCCGTCATCCAGGTAGCATAAACAAGCAAAAGGGTGTGACCGCACTCAGTTGCAATGAATTGATATAAGGTTTAATTTTCAGTGTACAATTACAATCCAATCATATGGCAGACAAAATGAAAATACCACAAGGCATAAGGTTGACGCGTTTCACGGACTGCATGTCCGCTTAGTCATAACCCAGACTGAAGAGCAAAAGATTAAAACATTTATAGATAAATGCAGTTGTAAGGGATCAGTCATCATCAATGCCTAGTACAAAACGTCCTTTGCTGATAGACACCCCTTAGGGTCAAAAGAGAAATCATTGTGATGTCCAACAGCAGAGAAGAATTAAAACCTTCCATGTGTAATATTTAAAAACACATACACATACCGATCTTGTTGTAATGCGATCGGTATCAATTAAAGCACTAAAGTGAGGTATATATTACAAATACAATTTTCAAATACAGGAAGAAAAATAACTCTCAATGAAAGCGGGAAAATGAGGCATCTGCACAAAAATTATACTTACTAATTGAGCGTGCAGAAAATGAGCTTGTCTATATGTAAAAGAACATTATCGTATTGTTTTCTCTACCTCCACCCCTAGGACTCCGTGGAGGAGACCTTTTTCGTCTCCTCTGCAGGAGAGAAGTGTTTTGGATCCATAAATTACGGAGTAGGATCCCAGTGGGTATGAATTTCGAGTGGGACGTGTCACATTATTATGACAGCTGATCTTTTAATCCTTCCCACTACCACCCTACTCTATTCAACTTCTCATAAAAGTATTCATAGAGGCTTTGATGTATTGCTCTACTGGGAATTCCTGCATCCCCCCCCCCTTTCTCTATGTGTGTTTTTTGTTATTTTTATATTGTACCTTTATAGTCATATACTGTATAATGTATGTGTGTGTGTATACATACGTTATCTCTTACAATGGTTATAAAATTCATAAATAATATTTTCACATGATAGTCAGAAGAACAGTCTGACAAACTATGTTCAATATGTAAACAGAAAGGTAATATAATAATAATAAGAATAACACTAAGAATAATAATATACACTGTATACGTAACTCTCTAAACTTCCACATGAATTATAAAAAAAATGTGGTTATCAAGCTTTATAATATAAAATGTCAACATAAATACTGTATGTATAAAGAAAAACATATACTCCATTATATAAGCATATTTTCCATTATACAGAGATGATAAAAAAAGTAATAGATATTATAAAAACTATTTTTTTTTATTATTTCATAGTTATTTATATACTTTTATATATATAATAAACATATGAAATAATAAAAAAAAATAGTTTTAATGATATCTATTACTTCTTATCACCTCTATATAATGGAATATACGTTTATATAATTATATGTTTTGCTTTATATGTATTTATGTTAACATTTTATATATGTGATCACATTTTTATAATTCATGTAGAAGTTTAGAGAGTTATTTATACAGTGTATATTATTATTATTATATTACCTGTTCGTTTACATATTGAACATAGTTTGTCAGATTGTTCTTCAGATTATCATATGAAGTTATGGAATATTATTGATTGTTTGATCACTTGAATTTGATAACCATTTTAAGAAATAACATATATACAAACACATACATACATTTGATATATGTATATATACACAGTTGTGCTCATAAGTTTACATACCCTGGCAGAATTTATGATTTATTGGCTATTTCTCAGAGAATATGAATAACACAAAAACATTTTTTTTACTCATGGTTGGTGTTTGGCTGAAGCCATTTATTATCAGTCAACTGTGTTTATTCTTTTTAAATCATAATGACAACAGAAATATGTCCAAATTGGGCCCAATTACCATTTTCCCTCCCCAGTGTCATGTGACTCATTAGTGTTACAAGGTCTCAGGTGTGAATGGGGAGCAGGTGTGTTAAATGTGTTGTTATCGCTCTCACTCTCATACTGATCACTGAAAGTTCAACATGACACCTCATGGCAAAGAACTCTCTGGGGATCTGAAAAAAGGAATTGTTGCCCTACATAAAGATGGCCTAGGCTATAAGAAGATTGCCAAGATCCTGAAACTGAGCTGTAGCACGGTGGCCAAGACCATACAGCAGTTTAACAGGACAGGTTCCACT
The DNA here is from genome assembly GCA_018402905.1 of Glandirana rugosa. Taxonomy (NCBI): domain Eukaryota; kingdom Metazoa; phylum Chordata; class Amphibia; order Anura; family Ranidae; genus Glandirana; species Glandirana rugosa. The sequence goes on along the minus strand of BLSH010258308.1, from coordinate 129,751 downwards.
CAGAACAGGCCATAGACGTATGAGTGCTGCCAGCATTGCTGCAGAGGTTTAAGGGGTGGGGGATCAGCCTGCCAGTGCTCAGACCATACGCCACACACTGCATCAAATTGGTCTGCATGGCTGTTGTCCCAGAAGGAAGCCTCTTCTAAAGATGATGCACAAGAAAGCCCACAAACAGTTTGCTGAAGACAAGCAGACCAAGGGCATGGATTACTGGAACCATGTCCTGCGGTCTGATGAGACCAAGATAAAATTATTTGGTTCAGATGGTGTCAAGTGTGTGTTGTGGCAACCAGGTGAGGAGTACAAAGACAAGCGTGTCAAGCCTACAGTCAAGTATGGTGTTGGGAGTGTCATGGTCTAGGGCTGCATGAGTGCTGCCAGCACTGGGAAGCTACAGTTCATTGAGGTAATCATGAATGGCAACATGTACTGTGACATACTGAAGCAGAGCATGATCCCCTCCCTTCAGAGATTGGGCCACAGGGCAGTATTCCAACATGATAACGACCCCAAACACACCTCTGAGATGACCACTGTCTAGCTAAAGAAGTTGAGGGTAAAGGTGATGGACTGGCCAAGCATGTCTCCAGACCTAAACCCTATTGAGCATCTGTGGGGCATCCTCAAATGGAAGGTGGAGGAGTGCAAGCTCTCTAACATCCACCAGCTCCATGATGTCCTCATGGAGGTGTGGAAGAGAACTCCAGTGGCAACCTGTGAAGCTCTGGTGAACTCCATGCCCAAGAGGGTTAAGGCAGTGCTGGAAAATAATGGTGGCCACAACATTGATACTTTGGTCCCAATTTGGACATTCTAACTTAGGGGTGTATTCACTTTTGTTGCCAGCATTTTAGACATGAATTTCTGTGTGTTGAGTTATTTTAAGGGGACAACAAATTTACACTGTTATAGAAGCTGTACACTCACTACTTTACATTGTAGCAATGTGTAATTTCTTCAGTGTTGTCACGTGAAAAGATATAATTAAATATTTACAAAAATGTGAGGGGTGTACTCACTTTTGTGAGATACTATATATTGTCATACATCTTTTCACCTACAAATTTTTTTTGCTTATCGGTGTTTTATTTACCATCCTGAGGAAGTGGTCAGAGTAGTGCCACGAAACACGTTGACAGTGTTTTATACTATTCTGTAAGCAATAAATATTGAATCAATAACAAATCCATTACTCAGCTTCTCTTTCACATTTGGGTGCCTCTGCCAACACCACTTTCCCATTTTTTGGGGGGATAAACCTTTAATTAGTATTAGCATGAGGAAAAAAAATCCTATAAGAAACTTACATTTTACTCTATATTTTAAGCTTACCTCAGATAAAACAGACCTTGGCCCCAATGGTCATAGTGGTCAATGAATCCAATTGGAAAAGAAATTAACATGTTCTTCATTCTGTTGAGAAATTATTTTGACTACCACTTGCTACCACCAACTGTAAACTGAATAGAACCCATACAGTATTTGTTAGTAGACATCAGCTGACCACCTGCTAGGAGCTCCCCTGCCACTGTGTATGCCATAGAAACCTGATGTGAATATTGATTGGAAGGAAATAAGGGATCTTTTTGCCTTAATTTCTTACTATGCTGAACATTAATGTACAGTGACAGGTACATACTGCACAGACTTTTAAATTAAACAGAAACATTTTTTCTTGTAAGCAGGAAAAGTCCCTGCCAAAATATTGCATACATGTAATAAAAAAAAAATCTGTGTACATGCAAATGCTCTTTTCAGTATAAAATCAACAGAATAGTTGGGATATTTGTATATATTTGGAGTATTTTTTATAACATTCACTTGGAGAGCATACGGGAATAATCCTAAATACAAATACACTCTAAATCTGAGTTTCTGGTACATCTGGACTAGTCTGTTAAGATTTAAAAAAAAAAATAATAAGCTCTTCCTGTGAAAAGTTTCTAAAAGTGCAGCACGAAAGATGGATTGCATAATATATTTTATAACCTTCCACAGCTGTTCAATAAGTTATTTGAGGTCAATAGCACTGCCAATAGCATAGGAACAATTCAGTGCTGCATTGTGCTGACATATCAAGGGGTTGCTATTCCAGATGGGTTCATTATTAGAATTTAAAAAGTGTTGAAGAATAAATGCATATTCCAGCCATATCCCCATGGCTTTTTTGTCATAAGTAAAGAACATATGTGCACAATACATGAGCAAAGTTCAACTTGAAATCCAAAAGAGATGTACAGGCCCAATTAAATTGAAACCATCTGTAAAAAGAATCCATGGAAAATAATAAAAGTTAAAGTAGACACCCTGCAGCTTAGTTACCATACACATTTTAAAAATGAAAATTGCTTACCAGATGTCAAAAATGCTAAACAAATTGAGTTGTCAATATTTTGTGATAGATGCTAATGATGACTAATATTGTCATGGATATTATTATTGGTTTAAACATTGCATGATATATCCCCAATACATACATAATATATATTTGAGGTTATATTGTAAATGATAAAAACAACCCTTCAAAGTACAGCACATTTACTTAATTATTACATTTGCAATTGTCAGTGCAGCCTATTAAATAACAATACAGCTTCCGGCAGCATGAAACAAGCTGTTTCTGGTCACCACTTGAGGGTATTGAATGAAGCTGGGACACCTGCTCTGTACTGAGCTGAATTTGCCTCCAATGCTTTTCTTTAGAGCACAGCAAGATGTGCCAGAAGGCTGCATCCAATATTGCTGGAAACCAGCATTAGTTTCAGTAAAAGTAACATAATGCATTGTTTCCCAGCTTTCACTGACAGCTCCCTTCCCCATTGAATATCTGAAAGCAATCTGAGTGGTTAATTACAGGATAATAAGCACATGCAGACTGAAAGCGTAATTGACAAAATAAACCTCAAACCTGCAGATGACACTGCAGTCTGAAGGCGGCAGTGTGCATCTGTTTAATACTGTAATAGTCAGATGCAATTACAGTATTCAGGAAAATATAAAACCACAGTAACGAATGACTACTTGAAAGCTCCTGATGCATACTTGCGATCAGGAGCTTTCCAATCATGTAACCACTGTGACTGCCAATTTCAGCTGTTACATGATCGAAATTCCCACCTCTGCCTCCCATCATTTTGTTCTACTTACAGTACAAGGCCGGGAGACGGTGGCAGGAAGGGGTTGAAAAAATAAAAAAGGGGGTTTTTGCACCTTTGTCTCTATATCCCTAATATGTACAGTGGAATATCGGGAAATATCAAAATCAATTGAAGTCATAGGGCTTGTTCAAACCAGGTGCATTGAGCTTCATTGATTAACACAGGTTCAATGCAAAAATATTGAGAAAAGCATTGTCCTCAACATGCCTGGTATAGAAATAAATAAAAATGTGAAAGTTAAACAAGAAAAAAAAGAAAAAAGCTAGCATTGAAGGAATTGCAGGACACATGCACTATTATATGCACAGCAATGTATGCCAGAGGGATATAAACAAATCCCCATACCTTTGTATCTCTTTACAGTCCTTTATCACCATGTTCTTTGCTAGGAAATGGCTTTTTCTCTTAGAAAAAATGTTTCTTCCAGCTCCCACACTGCAGTGCTGGCTGAGCTAAAGAGCTGCACCCCACAGCAAAAATGTCCTCACTAAAATTATATTGCTGAAAAGGGGAGCAGATCATAGATTTGTCTAAGCAGATCACTTACATTATTTTTTTTTTCTCCAAAACAGTTTTATTAACATAAAACATAGCGAAGCAAAACTTCACAAGCAATACAGATTTCTTTGATAAAAAGTTTCCACTTACATCATTATACGAAGTCAAGGATCCATAAATACCAGCATATTAACATTCAAACCAACATTTCCCTCCTCCCTCCCATCTTCTTACATGTATTCGACCTCAACCAGCCACTTCCCGCTATACTGCGGACGCAGGCAGAAAATATGGCACACACTCAGAGTTCCACTTTCTCAGATGGCTCCATGGTAGGGGGACCTTCAGCTGTGGGAGGTATTGTTCTTACTCCTCAATCAACAACATCCTAGTCTGATAGACCTGCACTCTGTAGCAGCCGACATAAAGGAAACTCTGACCGCTGCCATTTCAGGGCTCAGACTGGACATACAAGTAATTATGGGGAGAGTCCAAGAGGTGGAAAATGTAATGGCTCAACACACTACTACAATCAGATGTGTCCATCATACCCTGGACACTCATACCTTGCAAATGAGAGACCTTAACCGCCACCTGGAAGACCTTGACAACCATGGCAGATGCCATAACATTAGGCTTAGAGGGCTCCCAGAGGCAATAGAGGCCGATCAACTACAGACCACTGTGACCCCCATCTTCAACAACTTGCTAGATAGGCCTCCAGTCACCTCAATTGGCATGGAATGCAAACACCACTCCCTGCGATCGCGAGGCAGAGAAACCGACCCACCGAGGGACGTTGTCTGTCACATCATAGAATTTCAGCTAAAGGAAGAAATCCTACGGAAGGCTTGGAACAGAACCCAACTCTCATTCAATGGCTCGACCATTAACATATTTCAAGATCTCTCATACTTCACTTTGCAGAGATGCAGAGAGCTTCATCCCCTCCTTGAGGTACTCCGCGCACAACGGATACACTACAAGTGGAAATTTCCATTTTGCCTTTCAGCAACCTCACAAGGCTGCACTGCACTCCTGAAGGTCCCAGAAGATATCAGAAGCTTCTGCGACACATTGGAGATCCCTGTGATGGAACTACCAGATTGGTATGCAGAAATGCGCCCAGCTTCATTCACGTTCCCTTCACCCAGATCAGAAGCAATGGACACAAGTGAACATCACAACAGGAGACAGCGTTCGGATTCAGATAAAGGGCCACCGGCCCCCAGGCAAGACCAGGCACACACATACAGCCCATCCAAAGCGCCACAGTCACGCAGAGCCCATAGGGACAGCTGAACTGGACACTGTAGAATGCAACTTTAGATCAGATAAGTAGGCCAAGCTCTCCTTGTCATAGTTTTCCACTGTTGTTCTATGATGGCAGAAGGGCTCCCTACATGTTCAGACCCACTAAACCGGTTCCCTGACCCCCTTTGGGACACCCGGAGGGCACCCTACCTACCTCAGCCCCAGGATGTTTTACTCGTGCTGACAGTTACACCTCTGAAGGCACCAAAGACCTGAATGCACCTATACACTAAACTGAATGACTAACAGCATAAACATGGTTTTACAGAGCTTTACCCATGGATAGGTACAACCTCATGATGTCACGCACAAACTAACTGAACGTCACCATCTCTCTATATCCACACGCGATCCACTTCACACACCTTGAACTTCGAGGCTCCCTCTCTTAACTGGCTATGTGACTTGGATCTGCCAGCATGGGGTTCATGGTCTTTTCTAACTTCAGACCCAAACTTATGATGCAACCAACTGCTCCCCTTTCAACATGTACTTCTTAAGTGTACCTCTTTAAAGAGCACCATGTGTGAGGCGAGCAACCATATTCTCCCTCCCAAGCAGCAGAGATGGTATTATTAAACATAAGGAGTGCCTTGAAGTTCCACCCCACCTATGCTTCTTTGTTCCTGCATGCCATCCACAGATGGACATTTTTGCCTTCTTCCCTAATTGGAACTATTTGGGTCACCACACCCCCTCCCTCATTGTAAGGGAGGTGGGCCACAGTTATGTAGGTCTGAATGCATAGCCCTTCTTCTCAAGTAGAATTGGGACATGTTTTATGTGTTATGTTGTTCCCAGGTTTTATTGTGACAAGGAGCGGTCTACAGGTAACAGCGAAGTCTTTTAAAACTGTAAGTTGCTTTTCAATCATATCAGGTAAACGTGTTATGCCAGAATGATATATGTTTTGTTATTGTTCATGTGCCCATCATAGTGATTATTTCCTCATACCAAGGTTCTCGCAAACACACTCGCATTTAGGCACAAAATGGTCTACTCCTCATTAGGAGCTCGACCCACGCTGATATCACACAATGTGAAAGGTCTCAACACCCCACAAAAAAGAACGTTACTACTGAGCGAACTTAAAAAAATAAATTTGACATTTGTATTCCTTCAGGAAACACATTTTAAGTCAGGATTAATCCCCAAACTACAGGACAAACACTACCCACAAGCATTTCATGCACCAAGGCATCTCTACGCTGGTACACAAACATGCAGATTTTAAACTAACCCAACAATTACAGGATCCCTAGAGGAGATTCCTATTCCTAAATGGAACTTGGCAAAACAAAACAGTGACACTGGCCAATGTCTATTTTCCAAATACTGGACACCTCACATTCTGCAGGCACCTAATAGGGGAGCTTAAAAGCTTCACCAGAGGTTGCATTATCCTCGGCGGAGACTTCAATGTCCCCATAAACCCATTGCTAGACACCTTGAATGGTAAATCTAGTTTAACGTACAAAATACTCAAAGGTATCAAGACTCAGCTGAATTCCCTCTCACCTGTAGATTCCTGGAGACTGGTTCACCCAACAGAGAAAGATTTTACATATTTTTCCAATGTTCACAAGAAGCACTCAAGGATTGACTATATATTCTGGACACAAAAAGACCTTCCCTTGCTGCAGTCAGCGGAGATAGGACTCGTTCTCTGACCACTCTCCTATTGCCGTCCCACTAAATATCCTAAATCAACCATCCAAAACTTGCAACTGACACCTAAACCCCACACGGCTCACGGACCCAGACGCCTTCAAACAAATAGCGACCGAGATTAAATCATACTTTGACATAAACACCTCTGATGACTTGTCATCAATTACCATCTGGGAGGCACATAAATGTGTCATTCGAGGTGTACTCATGAAACTAGGGGCCCACAAGAAAAAACTAAATAACAAATTGATTAATTCCTTGGCTCAGAAAATTGCCACTCTTGTATCCCAACACAAAAGATCTCAAGCGCAAAATTTAGCCGCTGAACTCACGGAAACGAGGGAACAACTAAACTCGATACTCAATCTCAAAGCAAAACAAATTTTGTTCCTTAGGAATGCATTCTAGTATGAGCACAGGGACAAGAGTAGCAAGTTCCTAGAAAGGGCACTAAAAGCATTGCAACAATCTTCCACCATCTCATTGGTCAGAACAGCAGATGGCACACTAGTACATAAAAACGACCAAATTGCTGCAGCCTTTCAATCCTACTACAACAAACTTTACAATATCCAAAACCCCCCTAAACCACCAGAGACAGGAGGAGAGAGTTCAAATCCTTAATAAATACCTACAAGACAGCAGTATGCCCACCATATCCCCCGAGGAAGCAGAATCATTAGAAGAACCCATTACTGATAACGAATTAACATTAGCTGTTAGGCGACTAAAACCAAGAAAGAGCCCCAGACCGGACAGCTTTACGCTCCTCTACTATAAATCATACATAGATTTACTAAAAACACCCCTCTTACAAACCTTTAATTGTCTAAAACAACCACAAATTGTCTCTGACTCCTTTACCTTGGCTCATGTAGCCTTAATCCCAAAACAGGGCAAAAACCAAACGGATTGCTCTCATTTTTGTCCGATCTCCCTATTAAATATAAACACTAAAATTCTAGCCAAAATCATTGCCTCACGCCTTAGGGGTCTTCTGGGAAAACTCATTGGCCCTGAACAAGTCAGGTTCTTGCCAGGACGGGAAGCCCGAGATAATGACACAAAAGCGCTCAACTTGATTCACGGAGCCCACAGGGAGAAGATCGAAAGCCTTCTCCTGTCCACAGACACTGAGAAGGCCTTCAATCAGGTTGCATGAGATTATCTCCTTGAGACATGTAAACATGTAGGTATGAAGTCTCATGTGATATCTTGGATATCATGCTTAAAACCGTAGGCAAAGATCCGCAGGCAAAGATCAAAGTCAATGGGACCCTATCAGATACTGTACATATTAAAAATGGCACAAGGCAGGGGTGTCCTATTTCACCCCTGCTCTTTATACTCACACTGGAACCTCTCATACGAATGGTCAAGCAAAATCCAGACACAGCAGGCTTCCAAATATGAGACACTACATATAAAATTGTAGCCTATTCAGACGACCTCCTGTTTTTTATAACTAAACCACACATCTCTATTCCGAATCTAATTAAGGCATTTAAACTATTTAGTTACATCTCAAACTTCGCAGTTAACTACAGCAAATCAGAGGCGCTCAATCTGACACTCTCCAAGCCCTCCTTGGTGAAGGCCCAAGCTACTTGTGCTTTCAGATGGCAAGTGACAGCTCTAAAATACTTGGGCGTCCAGCTAACTCCCACAATTATGAACATTTACACTACAAACTTCAAACCCCTGTTGGCTGAAATACAAACTGATCTAAAACACAGGCTGTTACAACCATTCTCCTTGTTTGGACGGGTAACAATTGTAAAAATGAACATACGACCCAAAATACTCTACTTTTTCACACGCTCCCCATTAAAATACCTACGAGCTTCTTCAAATTGCTATCCAATGTTATAAGAACCTTTATATTGGCGGGCCGCAATCCAAGAATTAGTCTTGAGACCCTATCCAGATCCAAGGATAATGGGGTAATTGGCCTCCCTAACTTTAAGCTTTATTATCTTGCTGCCCATCTTGCGAGGATAGTAGACTGGAACTGCCACGGGAATGAGAAAGTTAGGTCAAGTTTGAAAACAATAGCTCATCCTTACCCCAGTGATTCCTCCCCTGGACGCAGTTTAAAGGACTCCCGTTTGACATCAAATCGAATACTATAATTGGGCCAACATTAGATGCCTTCCATACAGTGAACAAAGCTATGAAACTCTCCTCCAGCCCGGGACCACTAACACCTCAAACCCTGACTTCACACCAGGTCTAGAAAGGGGTAGGATTCCACCAAAAGACGTAAAGACGCCACTTCTGGCATTACATTGCATCAAAAATGACCAAATCAGCTCCTTCAAATCCATCCATGCACGACTTAACCCTAATGCTCCGCTGCCTTTTTGGACCTACCGCCAGATCCACAACTATCTCTCCACGCTAGACAAACGTGACCTCCACAGATCTCAAACCCCTTTTGAAAATATTTGTCTTTCAGACGAGCCTTTAGATAGAACTACCTTTCTGACATACTCCCTATTGCTAGATGCTAATACCCCAGCCACTTCCAACACACAAAGATACTGGGAAAACTCCTTACAAACAAGCTTCTTGGATGAACAATGGTCGAGGGCAAATATTTTCACTCATAAACGCTCTATTAGTACCCGAACACAGGAGATGTCTTACAAACTGTTGACTCATTGGTACGCAACCCACACCAGACTGAAAAAGTGGTACCCCCTGTCCTCAGACACGTGTTGGCGCTGTGGATGGGACACGGGCTCATTAACATATATTTGGTGGTCCTGTGAAGCCATAATCCCATTCTGGGACAAAGTGAAGGACATAATAAAACATATCACAGAGACCAATAAAGATCTCACACGGCCTGTTGTCTACTCCACATTACTGGCCCTGTGAGACGCTACAAGTGCTCCTTAACCAGGCATCTCCTTAACGCTGCCAAGCTGTTGATTCCCAGGTACTGGAAATCTGTCTGCACCCCGACAATCACAGAATGGTTATGGGAAGTTGACATTATCTACAATATGGAAGAATTAGTAGCCATAGCAAACGTCACAGCGGAAAGATTCCATACACAATGGACTCCCTGGATTGTTTATCGTTACTCTGCTCAATTCACCTAAGCTATGAATCTATAACCACTTGCCGACCGCCAACCGCAGGTTGACGGTGACAAAGTGGTGCGATATCGCAAATCGCCGTCATCTGCGCCGCGCGCGCTCACTGTGTTCGGGGAGGGCCAGGGAGCGGGTGCGGTGGCTTCGATTGCCGCCGACTGCCCGCGATGCCCTCCCCGGAGTGAAAGAACGGAGGTCCGTGTAAGTAAACATGGACCTCCGTTCTGTGAAGGGGGAAGGGCTGTGATCACAGCCTTCCTCTACATGAAAGCTGTGATTGCTTCCCTTCCCCTGCTAGGGCAGTCCCCCCACAGTTAGAACACACCCAGGGAACACAATTAACCCTTAGAGCGCCCCCTGCAGGTTAACCCCTTCACTGCCAATGGCATTTACACAGTAATCAGTGCATTTTTATAGCACTGATCGCTGTATAAATGCCAATGGTCCCAAAAAAGTGTCAAAATGGCCCGACATGTCCGCCCCAATATCGCAGTAAAAAAAAATATCACATAAAAAGAATAAAAACCCCAAAAATGAATTCTCATCATCCGTAAACGCGGCCACGTTTGCGCAAAGCAATCAATAAACGCCAATTGCAATTTTTTTTATCACAAATATGAGGAAGAATATAAATCGCCAAAAACAGTGAAAAAAAATGTTTTTTTGTATTTTTTTTTTTTTTTTTGGATTTGTATTTTAACAAAAAGTAAGAAATTTGGGTTTTTTTGGAAAATTGTCGCTCTTCTTTTGTTTATAGCGGCGATCAGAAATGACGCAGCGATGATCAAATACCACCAAAAGAAAGCTCTGTTTGTGGGAAAAAAAGGACGCAAATTTTGTTTGGGTACAACGTCGCACGACTGCGCAATTGTCAGTTAAAGCGACGCAGCGCCGAATCGCAAAAAGGGCTCTGGTCCTAAAGTGGGAAATCCTTCCGGGGCTGAAGTGGTTAAAGGTGTTACTACAAACACAACCCCAGTCCACTCCCTCCCCTTCGCAGGTCATAACTCCAACACATCTACAAGGGACTTGCTCAACACCATAAGCTGTACAATAACATCAGAGTTCTCAGCCTTGATCTACACTTACTTACTGACGCACCTCTATGGCTGGTGGGGAGGGGCGGTCCCGCATCTTGGGACACAGCTATCCCGTCGGGGGTGTCACTTGGTGACAGGGACTTAGCCCCCCCTGCCAAAATACGTGGAGATGCCTGCAAAACATAAACGTGGGATGAACAACTCTCACTCTCACCCCTCCACCGGACCCACAATCAATATCAGGTTATGACAGAACAACGCAATTGACCCTACCCAGTTGGTGTCATTGAAACTGCTGATTTCTGTAACGAGTATGTTTTGATTGTTTGTCTTGCATGATGTATACTTTTCTGACTTTATATGACTTGTATACTTTTCTTGCTAAGCCAATAAAAACTACTGATTCAAAAAAAAAAAAAACATTGCATGTACATCGTTGTACACTATTTCTGACTAGTTAACATTATTACAAAAAATAAAAATAAATGCAATCACATAACACACTCAGTTAATTGCTTATCCTTAACTTCAAGCTTCTGGAGGCTGAAAGATGGCTGGGAAAGACAGAGACTGAAAGTGTAACCAACACTGCAATTTTTTGCCATTCAATTAAGCATTTCCAAAAATAAAGAAAAAATATGAAATGGGAGAAAATTAGTGAAGGAAACCATATTGTAATAAACATCTGATAACGATTAAAATAATAAGTAGGCAAAACAACATTTTGTAAGTGCTATATATATTCCAGAAAAAAACAGCTGTTTGGCTGCAAAATAGGAAATAATTCTCTAGTGAGACATTAAAATGTGAAGGAAATTGCTTCCAAAGTAATAGAATATAAGAGGCCAACATGCTTTCCTCGTAAAAACTAGCACATCCACCAACAGTATGGAACAGAGTCTCCTGAGGTTAAAAGGCTAAGGCAAACCAGCACTCATAGGGGTTGATTTAGTAAAAGAGCGAAGACTGTTCACTTAGCAAAGTGAATGTTCGCATTCTAAAGTGTATGTTCTTTTTGCAAATTGAATGTTAGCATAGTTAGTAAATAAGGTGAATCTGTGTTCATTTCAATCATCCAATCAGGTGTAAACAAACAATCTATTTTTTTTTCTAATTCCCCAAATTTTTGGGTATTCAAAGTAAACATAGTCTGTAGCTAAATTTCAGGCACACAACTAAAATTACAGTTCAAATACCTACATGCATTTCTACCCATCCAGTCCTGAAAGACAACACAGCCAGGTTGGTGATCTAACATTTTTCTGGAGCAGCAACACACTTATGATGTCATCACCCTGTGTTCTTCTCCTGTCAACATAATTCTTGGTAGCACATTTTTGTAGCACAATTGATTGGCTCCTCCCTATTCCGGCCTGCGTGTTGTAAGGAATTACGTAAGGAATTACGAGATAGTAATCCCAAGTAAGATTCATACATTGGCCTATTGCACTTTAAAAAAAACATTTACTTATGCATACGCATACACTTTATTTCAAATATTTCACATACTGCTCCAGGCGTGATCAGGTACCACACTCATCAATAGCATCTTAAGGGCCGACTCAGCTTGTCTCCACTGAAGCAATCAATTGTACCAGCAACAGAAATGCTGCACACTAAGATGCAGAATAATATTGTTACTTTATAAAAATAGCCAGCAGAAAAAAATTGTGTTCTGACATGTTTTGTGCTAAGCACAATTGGTTTTTTTTTGCATTTTGGTGAGCGGCATTCCTGTCGCTGGTACAAAGAGGCTTTATTTGTTTAGAAGATCAACCCCAATATGATGTGCATTTCTTTTAGTTTCTCTGCCAGTATGGTAAAAAGGTGAAACCCAGTCCCTCCCTGAAAAGAAAGCAATTAATAAATACATTTTGAAGATGATTTTAGAACACTAATATGGCTCTATGCCCCTGAAACAGGGTTTTCCAACACACTTTGAAGATGATTTTAGAACATTAATATGGCTCTATGCGGCTGAAACAGGCTTTTCCCACACACTTTGAAGATGATTTTAGAACAGTGATATGGCTCTATGTGGCTGAAACAGGCTTTTCCCACACACTTTGAAGATGATTTTAGAACACTAATATGGCTCTATGCGGCTGAAACAGGCTTTTCCCACACACTTTGAAGATGATTTTAGAACAGTGATATGGCTCTATGTGGCTGAAACAGGCTTTTCCCACACAATTTGAAGATGATTTTAGAACACTAATATGGCTTTATGCGGCTGAAACAGGCTTTTCCCACACACTTTGAAGACTATTTTAGAACATTAATATGGCTCTATGCGGCTGAAACAGGCTTTTCCCACACACTTTGACGATGATTTTAGAACAGTAATGTGGCTCTATGCCCCTGCAATAGGCTTTTCCCATACACTTTGAAGATGAATCTAAAATCATCTCCTAGTTCTATAGTGAGAGGTTCCTACTGTTGCTTAAAGGGACAGATTATTGTTTCTTGCACAAAATTAAAAAGTGCATCTACATTGCTGGTTTAAAAAAAAAAAAAAATTCCAAAAATAAAAAAAACAGTGTTGGCTACCTCCTCCTCCTCCACCGCCACTTTCACCGCCTCCTCAACCTCCAACTCCACATCCACCTCCATTTTTGATTTTTTTATGTGATTTTAGCTTAAAAATTATTTTAAGTTATTACCCTATCCCCATTTCTTTGTAGGGCACTTGTCCAACCCTTACCCCCATTTTCCTTCCTTTTGCAGACCTCTAGGACTTTCCAGGACTTTGTTGCAGCCATTTTTGTGCCTAAAAGTTCGGGTCCCCATTGATTTTAATGGGGTTCGGGGTCCGGGTCAAAGTTCGGGTCAAGTCCGGACCCGAACCCGGACTTTGTCCCGAAGTTCGGCCGAACCTGCAGAACCCGAACTTCCAGAGGTTCGATCAACTCTGCATAGGAGCCTATATCACTACAGGATACAGGAGCAAGCAGCTGGGAATGCAGACATCTGAAATTCCCAGAAGGGTTTGTAGCACTCTCCAAGATAGGTACTAGAATTGGACAGATTTAGTGCTGGCTCACTGGGGGGACATTTACTAAAACTGGAGCACTCAGAATCTGGTGCATTTGTGCATGGTAGCCATTCAGCTTCTAACTTCAGCTTGTCAATTAGGCTTTGACAAAAATAACTGGAAGCTGATTGGTTTCTATGCAGAGCTACACCAGATTTAGCACTCTCCAGTTTTAGTAAATTGCCACCTCTGTTCTCAGTGGAGCTGTGTTTTTGTTGTTAGATAAGTTTAGCTTATCTTACTGTAATTAGTGTGGCTATAATTGTTGTGAGTTTGACCAAAGGGGGCATTAGCCCCCTGAAGAGCTTAGTTTATCTAGTTCTTTGTGAACAGACTGGTTGCTCTAAAGAAAGAATCCTGCTTTCAACTGCTTCTATACAAGCCAAATCCACAGTTTGATGCCGCAAGGACTTCTCCTTCAGCTTTTCAGAAAGGAGTTTACTGTCCACAACCGGTATACTCTTTTTGGAATATCCCACTCAATTCCCTCAACCCTATCCAATTTTCTCCAAAAATAAAAACAACAAAAAGAACACCCTAGATTGTGAATGTGTGCCTGGCAGTGGGGCAATCTACTGGGCAATTTACAATGCAGAATACTTTGGTGCAAGCTTACTTTTTCGATCTAGAAGGGTTTTATGTCACAGGCAGCAGTTGACAATTGATTTGTGTTCAGGGAGGACTGCATTTTAACTTTTAAAATAGTGACAGGGTTGCTTTAAAAACATACAACTAGAGAATAGGCCTGTTAAATAATTTGATAACTATTCATGTAATTAGAACTCTTACTCTGACCTTTAATATTCAAAGATCAATGTGCAAAGGGCCTTGACCCACAGCAAGCAAGAAGAAATAATAATGTATTACTTTGGCAAAATGAATCCACTGAACTGTAGCTATGAATCCAAACTGTTCCAGTTAAAATATATTCAGAAAATTATATTTTTCACACATGAACATAAACAATTAGCCTTGGCTCTTAGACAAACCGGTGTAAGGATATACTAAAATCTTAGTTATACACAGGGCCTTTTTGTGACAGGTAATAACCCACCCAATCTGAACATGTGTGGTTGCGGAAAAAACAGGCTTGGTTTATCAGATGGGTGTTGCATCATGGTGTATGGCTTGTATTTTTCCACCTTCCCCTTTACTTTGCTTAATTTTAGACAAAAAAGGGTCTGGATGTACACCTAAAAGAAGGTGAGAGTTAACTGAGCCTCATCACTAGTGTCAATGAGAGTAATATTAACTGTCAGGGGACATGGCTTGGTGCGCAGAGCGGATGGCAGTACACTGAGAGAGCTCTGGGTTCCCTAAGGCTCCACGGCTAGAGAAAACGGTAATTTCAGCTCTGAAATGGGCAGGATCACCAGAGCGACTCCACAATCTAACCAGAAGCAACCTCCTGAAGCCTCACAGAATCTGTACATCTCCGATCTGTTCAAATCCCGCTCGGCATCAAGGGGCAGAACGTTGGCTGGCAAGATGGCATCATCCCGCTACGAGAAGGACAGCAATGATGGCCCAATCACCGCTTCTGATGAATGGGTAAGAGACCCTTTACACACCCCTGACACTTGCAGACATGACAGAAATATCTGCTGATATAAAAAAAATCTGTGACTTCAGCGATTACTGATCTTAAAGCAGAGCATAGAAGCATGTGTAAACAGCTGAACTATCAGGAAAGAGTAGGCAAAAAGAGAGACAAAGCCATTAGTAGACTTGAGTCAATCTCTGAGACTCACTTAGATCACCTCATCAATATCAACAGACATTTGGAGGACTTTCCCCTATTACATTGAACAATAAGAGAGCTTTATGCACCCTACTGGAAGCTCTAAAGGAAAATGGTCTACCATATAGATGGAAATTTCCTATTGCCCTGCAAGTGACTGCGACCGGGAAACAATATCTTCTAAGGTTCCCACATGAGTTACATGATTTCTGTGAAAATCTGGGTCTCCCACAGGTAAACCTTCTGATTGGTACAAAGAGTTCAAATTACCAACATCCACAAATACCCCGCATAAAAGGGGCAAACATCACAAGTACACAAATCAAAGCAATTTCCCTTCATCTCAAGGATCAAGATCAACTAGATCCAAGGATAATACCTGAAGGTCTTTTCCCACGTTAAACAGCAAAACTTACCTTTGATATTGTTAACTCTTCAATAAGACAACAAGCTACACCCTACTTGACATGATGATTATCAACTTTTATATAAATTACTTTTAGATAAAGATTGTTTTGTCCTGGGGCGCATGCGCGAAGCTCTCAGCGATGGACGTGCCTAGCTAGAGCTCCGCACCGACACGATCTTCAAGGCCGCTCTACAGCACCCTATCCACGCACTGTCGCCCCAGCTTGACCCCTCATCGACTGCTGACGCTCGGGATCCTAAATATGGTCGCAGGGAACTCCCGACCAAAGATTAGGAGCAAGAATATCCGAGACGCCCTGATCAGGGCCTCATCCAAGATGGCGGCGGCTGCCTCTCCCCGCAGCAGCGGCGGCAGCGCGAGGACTCCGAAGCACAAGGGAAGGATGTCCAGTCATCCAGACGAGGGTGAGTCGGACACTGAACAGTTAGCCTCCCCACTATCTCCCAGAGGTCATAATCCATCAGACCCCCTCCTACAGCAATTTGAGCGCATGTTAACGCGGGCCCTACAGCGCACCTCTGATGAAATAACAGAGCGCCTATCCAGAGAAATCAGGGAGTTAGGCCTCCGCACCTCAGAGCTAGAAACCCGTACAGATGACTTGGAGACTCAACTGGCAAACCAGGCTGATGAACTGGAATCACTGAAAGAGGCGAACCAGGCCCTACAGGCCCAGCTTGAGGACCAAGAGAACAGAGCCAGGAGATCAAATGTTAGGATTCGGGGGCTGCCAGAGACTATGCTAGATTTACAGTCCACGGTTACAGCTCTATTTCAAGAGCTTTCCTACGAGGAAGAAAGACCGTCGTTCGTACTAGACAAGAAAGCACGCTTTCTTTACTTCAAACCGATATTACAGGGCACCCCCCGGTAGAACAAATGCTCCTCGGTTCCGAGCCACATGGGCAAGATAAAGGTCGGCCAGATAACCCTATCTTCCCCTTTCGAGAACTTTATCTCGACATTGGCACCTGACATTTAGATCGTATCAGAGACCGTCGGGGGCTTAGGATTGTAAACTAGAGGACCGAGACAAGAGAACCAGGAGTTCGACCCGGACATCCCGGACCAAGCGGAGAAAGTCACTAAGGTCAAGTAGTCGGACCAAACGGTCAACTCAGAGGTTCAGTAGACATGCCCAAAGATCGAGACTCCACGCCTCCGGATTGAGGGACTAAAGAGACCTATCCGCGAGACAATAAAGTAGTCTCCACGCGACATCCCGGGCGCAATTGTACGCGAGTTT
>BLSH010258308.1:95545-108006 GCA_018402905.1 Glandirana rugosa | reverse complement strand
CTCCCCCCTTCCTTCTTCTTCTTTCCCCTCTTTTTTCCTAGCCTGGACTCTGTCTCTACCCACCTATTCTTCACGCTCTCCACTTCTGGGCTTCCATTTTCAGATCGCTCCTCCTTCCTGAAGGTTTATGTTTCTAGACATACCAATTTGAACTGTTTCTAGGAAAGCATACCAAGGAGACTTTTCCTTCCCTCATACTTTGATTTTACAAGACTGTTATTAGGTCATCCCCATCAGCTATTCTATACCAAGGCTGAGACCTGCCACTAGTCTAATTTATGATTACCATAACAGTTGTTTCTTAGATGGGATCATACATCACTTTCTCCTGTCTGCTCTAGAGCCACTTCATAATGCCTACTATCCTCGATATAGAGATTAACCTACCAACTTTCAATACTAAGCTTTTCCGCTTAGAACCCTTCCTAAAGTACTTAACAATATCAGTATGGTGTCTCCTTGATGTATGCATTACTCTTTCTTGTTTTGGTGGGTTTACCTGTGAAAGCTATTCTCCTGTAGTTGTTAACGGTCAGATCACTGGTTATTTGGTTACAAGGACCGAGTGGACCGTTCTTACTCCCAGGACACAGTTTGCTCCCAGATGGGGTGTCCGGGGCTGGAAGACGGAATGCTTGGCCACATCTCTAACTTTCATGGACTGTTAACCCAATCATTGTAACTGTTTATCTCAGTTCTGTGCAATGTTCCCATATGTATGGTGTCCAAACCTTCAACCTCCCCTTCACCTTCCTCGGTGAACACCTATGTATCCCTACCCCCCCCCCCTTTTTACCTTTTGTTCTGTATTTTTTTTCTGTATCTTTTCAATAAAACCTTTTGAATAAGAAGATTGTTTTGTTCCTTGACTCATTTTTTTTTTGTTTCCCTTTACGTTCGCTGCAAAGCCCACAGGAATACATTACAGTTACTATTCCTTCATTTGTAACACCTTGCAGTAAGGAGCCATGAATTAACTACTCTCTTATAACTGATTATGGTGCAAACAGCAGACCAGATCAACCAGATGGCTATAGACTGTGCAATGAATTCAACATACTCTATCCCTGTACAAGTAACACTTGGTAAAGAGGACCTGACAAACACACGCCTCTTCCTTCCTGGCAACTGTCATTTATTCAAACAGCAGAATAGAAATATTAGAAGAAACTGAACTTCATAAGGTAACAAAATTGGACACTGTAGACGTATGTAACTATGACCCTGTATTAAAGGAACATTCTCTGTTTTTCACCACTACTTCCCACTTCGCCTTACCATCACCTGAATGGAACGTATCATTAAGAGTGCAATGAAGAAGACATAACATACATGTTCTATAACCCAATGATGGACTTATTGCACTCACATCACCCAAGATAAGGCATCTGCTTTCTCCTACACTATCCCTTGTCTTTTATTTGTCTTTTCAGCTCGCATAGCTGTTGTCACACTCCTGGTGGTGGAGTCTGTCTTATGCAGGGAACAACCGCTCTTACACACCCAATTCTGGGACCCCTGGTAGTATAGACAGGAAGTCCTGGAGTGCGGGATGGCACAAGGGCTGGATGGTCACTGGTGGTGATGTGAAGCTCCAGGTGATCGTGCAGGCAGATGGATGGTCATGCAGGCTGGGTCAGCAATTGGCGGTCAGATGAGGCACAAAGGGGTCAGGCAAAGAGTGGTCAAGTCCAAGCAGGGTTTGTTAACAGACTGGAGGCAAGGTACAGAGGGGTCAGGCAAACAGATGGTCGTGGATAGCCGGGGTCGGTGCAGGCAGATAGGCAGCAGGTCAGATCAAGCCGGGTCGAGTCATGGAAGCAGCAACAACACAGGAACAGGTCTCAGGGAACAGAGATGAAGCTCACAGGTACTCAGACACTGTAGAATGGACAGCACTCGATGACAGGAGCAGGAAGCTCAAATAGCCCCGTCTGGTGCCGTTTCCGGCGCGAGAGCGCACACAGGCGAACGCGTGAAAACGGCAAAAAACTGCACAATGGCCAGTCTTTTCCTAACAGCTGTGTATCTAAAAACTAATGTGAAAAGACTTATCCATGTCTAACTATACTGTTTGTGGCCTATGATGGGTACATGGATAACCCTATCTGCCAATCGGCAGACAAAAGCTTACCCTAATGTCATTAAGACATCTGAGTTGGGCATGCGCGGAGCCATCAGGTCAGACATGCAAGCCTGAAGCTCCGCTTTGCTTGGGGAACAAACGGCTGATAACAGCCAGAGCCGGCACTGCCAATACTCACCACCCGCTCAGTTAACACACAGAGGCATTCCCGGTGCACACAATATGCTCTGCAGGGTCGCCCACAACAAACAAAAGCCCAAAACAATCCGGGACATCCTGGCGCAGGCCTCCACAAAGATGACGACGGCTTCCTCCTCACAGCCCCGCTCTCCTCGCTCTGCAAAGCACTCCTCGCTCAGCGTACAACAAACGGTAAGTCAGACGCAGACCTGGGAGCTACCCCCCTGTCTTCCTATTCTGACTCACTGACAGGAAACATGAAACAGCTTGAGAGCATGCTGACAAAGGCTCTTAAATGAACATCAGACCACATAATGGACAAGCTATGCAGAGAAATCAGAGAACTGGGCCACAGATCAGCTGAATTAGTACAGAGGGCAGACGAGTTAGACATACTCATCTATAACCACTCTGAAGAACTTGAGGCAGTCAGGGATGAAAATATCATGCTTCAGTCCCCCCTGGAGGACTTTGAAAACAGGGCTAGGCGATCCAATATTCGGATCTTTGGCCTTCCTGAATCTATACTTGACATACAGTCCACAGTCACAGCACTCTTCCAAGAGCTGGCCCCAGCTATACCCATTGAATGGCTGGAGATGGACAGAGTCCACCGCGCCCTGACCCCACGCCAAATAGAAGGCCCATCATGGGACATCATAGTGAAACTGCACTTTTTCCACACAAAGAAACGCCTTCTGACCACAGCCCGCAATAAATAAAACCTCACCTTTCAAGGACACTCTTACCAGCTTTTTCAAGACCTGTCCCCACTCACCATTGCTAAAAGGAGAGCACTGAAACTGTATCTCCAAATACTGCAAAAGCATTGTATCACCTATAGGTGGGGGCTTCCCATTCTCTGTCTGCTTCTCGTACCAAAACCGTGACTACACATGAAGATTTGTGGAAGACATCCAAACATCCCTGCAGCAACTCCACCTTTTGCCTCCTGACAAACCACAAGAGAGCTCTACACGTCATTGATCGGCCTTCTGCTCACCCCAGAAGTCCCAAAACCTTGCAAAGGCCTACGACCAAGCTAACATCCACAAACATGGATGATTTCCCTCCCCTGGTTCGCAACAGCTAGACTCTATGGACTGAACCCACTTTAAACAGCTAGACTCTATGGATTGAACCCACTCCATTAGGCATGGAAATCGCTCCACTTGTCAACTACAGGTTGCCAATCCTGGGAAGCACCATGGGACCCTCCAAGGGTAAATGACACACCTTGAACTTACTACAAGTACTCTAAGTTTACTTTTATTTATTTATTATTTATTTCAGGTACTTATATAGCACCGTCGATTTACGCAGCACTACATATACATTGTACATTCACATCAGTCCCTACCCTCAAGCTTGCAATCTAGGGTCCCTACTTACATTCATACATATACATGCTAGGGCCAATTCAGACAGGAACCCATTAACCTACCAGCATGTCTTTGGAGGGTGGGAGGAAACCGAAGTACCCGGAGGAAACCTACACAGGCACAGGGAGTACATGCAAACTCAAGACAGGTAGTGTTGTGGTTGGGATTCAAACCAGTGACCCTTTTTACTACTAGGCGAAAGTGCTACCCACTACACCACTGTCGAACTGCACTTTACGAAATATTACTATGCCTCTCAACTAGCCCAACTGCCTAAGTACCACTCCACCACAGAGATACCCCTCTGGGTGACTTTAGAATCTGTCAAATGCGCCCCCCCCTTTCTGTAGCTAACCTCCTCTGGCTTCCCCCCTCCAATCGCTACACAATACAGAACCCAGTTATACGTCATTCACTCTCCCTTTTGGACCGTCTCAAATCCAAGCACTCACTTCAATCCCAACAAAACCCAATGCTCTCCTTCATATGCAACCCTTAATTCTATCTGGCCTAGACCTCACTGTCCTCCTTCCAAAAATGATCCTCCACTAATCTCATCCGAGCCCACAAATTTATAACCCCTAATGGCATAAAGGCCTTTCCAACCCTCAGGGAATCTGATGATATCCCAACCTCTGAAATCTTCCCATACCTCCAAATAAAACACTTCCATACACCCTTAATTCCCAGAAATTCCTCCCTAACCTCTATGTATTTCTTTGAGCAAACCTGCAATAGTGACCCACACAGGAAAGGCTTAATCGCATCCCTCTACACTCAATTGCTTTCCATGGGACCCCCCTTGGCCCCCTCCTACACCTTTAAATGGGAAAGGCATTTGGAAATCACATTAGAAGATGTGGATTGGCACCACATATGGCAGGCCACAAAATCCTCATCCCAAAATATTGTGGCATTGGAAACGAATTACAAAGTCCTGATCCGTTGGTACTTGGTTGCAGCCAGGATCTCCAAATATGTTCCTCACTACCCCTCACCTGCTTTAGAGGTTGTCCTACTCAAGGGGACTTCTTCCATATTTGGTGGTTGTGCCCAATCGCACAAAATTTTTGACCAAATTGTTCAATATGCTCTCCACCCTCTTTGATACAACTCTACAACCCGACCCAGCTTTAGCACTCCTAAATCTCAAACCACCAAACTTATCCCAACGCCAGTTCAAATTCCTCTTGCAGGTCACAACAGCAGCCAAACAGATCATCGCCAAATCCTGGAAAACTTCTAGCCTATGTGCCCTATCGGTCAAAAATAAAATCACACAAGCAATGATCCATGCAAAAAGCGAGGCGATCACCACAGATAGAGTGGCCAAATACAAAATTCTTTGGTCCCCTTGGGTGACACACTCCCTCCCACCCAATTTTGATGAATCTCTTTTACTCCCATAAGAGGCAGCTCCTCCAAAGTACTTCTTATCCAGCCTACCTGATACAACCTAGTAACACCTGGGACCCCATACCCCTCCATTTCCCACCCACTCTTCCCCACCCTATTCCCCTACTATTCTCCCCTGCCCCCCCCCCCACCTTTCTACCCCAATTTCTTCTCTACATATCCTACATCCTCTTTTTCATTAAACAGATTGATACCCTACTATTCACTACCGCAGTTAAACGTATCACCAGGGAAAGAAGATGCCCAAGGCTTAGAAAAACCCCTCTCTCTCACAGAGCTAAAAATAGCTCTGAAACAAACCAAACCTGGCAAATCCCCTGGCCCCGACGGCCTGATGGCCGGTTACTATAAAATGTTTTTTGACACACTCAGTGAACATTTCTTGTCAGCCTTCAACGCTTTAGGAAAGGGCACCCAACCCCAGTGAGATCTCTTAGCAGCACACATATCGGTAATACCCAAACCCGGCAAGGACCCTACCAGAGTCCCCAATTACCGCCAAATTTCTCTGCTAAATGTGGATCTGAAACTGTTTGCAAAGATTTCAGCCAATCGCTTCCTCCCTTTCCTCCCCCAGACAATCTCTCTGGATCAGGTGGGGTTTATCCCTAACAGGGAAGCTAGAGACAACACACTGAAGGCTATCAATATACATCACTGGATCACTACCAACAAACAATAAGGTTTCTTTCTATCCCTGGATGCGGAGAAGGCATTCGATAGAGTGGCCTGAGACTACATGTCCGAAGTCCTAAAAGCCGTAGGGATTGGCAATCATATGATGAACTTTATCTTGGCACTTTATTCCAATCCGACGGCAAGAGTCCATGTTAACGGCCACCTATCGGATGCCTTCTCCATAGCAAACGGTACAAGACAGGGATGTCCCCTGTCACCACTGATATTTGTCTTGATCCTGGAACCCCTCTTGCATAGCATTAAAGATAACCCGGATATTAAAGGCATACAAGTACGAGCCCAGATACATAAATTAGCAGCCTTTGCAGATGACATCCTATTGTTCCTATCAGATCCACACATTACCCTCCCTAACTTACTACAAGAATTATCCGCCTTTAAAACAATGTCAAATCTACAAATTAACTTAGCAAAATCTAGAGCCCTCAATACCTCCCTCCCACACTCTACCCTAGAACAATGTAAACAAAACTATCCCTTCATATGGAAATTTAAAGCCATTACATATCTAGGAATCCAACTCCTTACACACTTGACTGACCTGTACACTAAAAACTTCCAACCAATTCTACAATCGATCCAACATGACCTCAAAACCTGGTCCACGGGACTGTTTTCATGGTTCAGTAGAGCTGCAGGCGACAAAATTAGCATTCTCCCTAGGGTAATTTACCTAATGCAAGCAGTACCCATCTCGCTCCCGAAAGCCTTTTTTGCTTCAATGAGGAAAGCTTGCTCAGACTTTATATGGGCGAACAAGCAACCGAGAATTAGCTTACACAGACTATCCCTACCAAAATTAAAATGAGGCATAGGACTCCCTGACCTTTCAAAATACCCCTTGGCATGCCAGCTCACCAGAGTGGTAGACTGGAACGTTCTTGCATCCACAAAAGCATGGGTAGCAATTGAGCAGGCCTTTTCCTCAATCCCACTACATCTCGTACCATGGCTACAAAATCACTCTGTCCTAAAGGAATATACGCAACACCCACTCCTCCAGGTCACTTTGCAATCCTTCAGAAGGAGTTTCCGCCTTTACGATATATCATCAGTCCCAAGCCCCCTTACACCTATCTCACATAATCCAGAATTCCCGTCCGGTCTAGAAACGCACCTATTACCTGAAATTAACCCTAAGCATGCCCTACAAGCCGAATTCTTCTTCAGGAAGCAGAAATTCCTGTCCTTTGAAAATCTATTAGAGTTAACACCTAACAACACCATTCGCTTCTGGACGTATAGACAACTGTCACACTACTTAAATGACCCCAAACTGCGAACAAACTTCGCCAGACCACGTACGGTTTTCGAAAAAATATGCTCACGCGCCTCCCCTCAAAGACACATAATCTCTGATATTTACGCCCTTCTCTTCTCAAACATAAAAACCAAACATAATCTTGCTGTCAAAACATGGGAAAGAGATCTTAATATAGACCTTACCCCCGAAAACTGGGAGAATATCTTCTCTTATATTCACAAAGGATCTATTAATGTGTCAGCCCAAGAAAATGGATTTAAAATATTCTCGAGATGGTACAAAACACCCCTCTTACTCCATACAATAAATCAATCCATTCCTGCCACATTCTGGCGTTGTTCCAAGGAGGTGGGATCCTTCCTCCACATTTGGTGGACATGTCCCAAAATAACCCCATATTGGACAGAGATACAAAGCTTGATCACCCAGATTACAATGTACCAGATAGACCTCACCCCAGAACAAATGCTTCTTCACCATACTTCAATTCCGTATACACGATATAAGCGGTCCCTCTCACTGCACCTCTTAAATGCGGCAAAAATGACGCTTCCTACTCATTGGAAATCCACAGACCCACCTTCCATCCAGGAGTGGTTTAAAAGAATTAATAAAATAGAAGAATTAGAAGACCTTATCCATCAATCACATGAGACATCACACATATTCCGCACGACTTGGGCATGCTGGCACCACTTTAAAACCACAGAGGCATATAAATTGTTGACAAAAGCAAAATGAAGAACTGCCCGGCCCCTCTTGTAATATAGAGAGGTAAAGCGATCACAACTCACAAACCCCAGATATGGCTAGGGGCTCCGCAAAGGAACCCCCATCAGTGGTTTAGAACCGATGTAACTAAGGCTCCCCCAACACCTCTCATCCCGGCTCAGGATCAGTAGAACTCTCCCTACATTCCCAAATGATTAGCCCACACCAATTAAACACCTGAGGAACTGAGCGGTTCTTTGGCCACTCCCCGAATTACCATCAGGCCTATGAAGAAGAGAATAGTAATAGTATTTTACTTACAAAGCTGACACACCTACACCTGGGGAAAACAAAGTTTACTCGCAATGTTCTTCAGGTTCCAAATGGCAGGGTAGATCGGGAGTCAACTCATGGATGTTTCAAGTGCACACTTGTTTTCTCTGCACCTTTACCCTCTATACCTGGAACCAAGGATGTTACAGGGTGACCTTTACGTGGTTTACTATCCTAGGCTGTGAATATAGCGATGATATACAAATAACTTAAGCTCCATTTGGATTGTGGTTGGGTAGAGAAGAGGCAGAGGGGGGACTCGGAGTCGCTCGGGTCGGCCCGACCTGTGCGCCCCCAGCCAGTCACCATGATCCCAGTTGGGACGCCTGGGTGGTCTGGAGGTGCTGGGGTGGGTCCCCTGAGATGACGAGGAGCTCCTTTCACGTATTTAGCTAACCTCCCTCGCCAACCATCAATCCTTGTTAATGAGGAACAATGCCTAAGGAGTCACTGTTAATGTTTTATGACTTTCTAAACTATCAAGATGAAAGTATGTATGTGAATGTAATAAGCAACTTTATAGTCTATGCATCGTCTATGTTAAAACTGTGATTCTAAAAGATATGTTTATTTTCCTCATTTCCTTTTTTGTATCCTGTGAAATATTTCAATAAAATATTTGGAAAAAAAAAAAACTTATCACAGGGTCAAGCTTACAGCACCACTAAACTTTAAGTGCATGTTTACACGTCACATAATTTCTCTGCAGCTAACGAATGAAGCATACACGTTAGTTTACTAACCCCCTGGGAGTTCATCCCTGGACTGAATTAAGGCCTTGCCCCTCCCTGAGGGCACAACTTTCTACCAGCATTCCGACATTGGCTGTTTGATTGATTCTCAAGTATGTCCAATCCATACTTAGCCATTTGCTTGCCTACGCCTTACCCCACAGGTGTATGCGCACTAGTCTATCTCAAGAAAACCTTCACAATCCCAAGTTGGGCATATCACCCACCACTTGCGACACAGCATGTTCCCAAATAGGGTGTCAAGGGGCGCAGGACACTACTCCCACCTCTAGCTTAATTCTTGGAATAGATTACTATGTTCTCATATATTTACCACTACAATATTGAGGTTTAAGCACATTCTTGTGAACCTTTTCCTTATGCTCTAACATAGTGATAACACTCTTTATCCTCTGTAATGTTTTTACTGAAACCTCAATAAAATACTTGAACAAGAGATCTAAATTGGATATCTGTCTACTTCTCTTCATTTCTTCTAGGTAACATTCATATGTTATTGACTACAGAACACACAGAGATTAACCATAAACACTGTATATATAGGTTGTGCTCCTCAGAGATCAGAAAGGGCCTGTTATAACAGAATATTTGTTTGACCGTTGACTGTTATGCTTTTTCATAAATAGGTTGTTAAGTGCCATGGAGCTGAGGTTATACTCTTGGCAGTTTTAATAAATACAGGTATAACAGATTATAAAAAATAGAACTCATCTTTGATAAAAACCATGAACTGTAAATCTCCCCCCACCCTGAAAGAATCTGTAGAATATTTCAAAAGAAAACACATTCATGAAAACCTTTGAGAAGTCTTCAGTAAATATACTGCCATTAGTATTGGACCAAGATCCAATATTATACAGGCATCGTAAAATGATCTGCTTTAAGTATATTACTTAGTCTATTTTTATTCGTTGTTTTTAACCTCCCCCTTTTTTTCTCCCCCCCTCCTCTATTCAATATGGCTTACTCTGAACTTGGGAAAGACCCTACCATAATTTCTCACAATACAAAGGGACTCAACATTCCAGAAAAAAGAACCTCCCTACTAAGCGAACTTTCCAAAGCTACACCCAAAATAGTTTTCTTACAGGAAACTCATTTTAAGGCAAACAAAATTCTGAAACTTCTTAATAATTATTTCACAAAAATGTACCATGCTTCTAACTCCCTTGCCAAGACTAAAGGAGTTTACTAAGCAAAAACTCCAATTTCTCAGTCACAGACCAATTAGCCGATCTAGAGGGTAGATACCTCTTCTTAAAAGGTTCTCTAAACGGACAACAAAGGACCTTAGTGAATGTTTATTTTCCCAACAAATCACACATTTCCTTCTGCCAGAAAATAGTTGATGAACTAAAATGGTTCTCAGCAGGAATGTTAATACTTGGCGGTGATTTTAAATATCCCACTCAACCCTCTTCAAGACACCTCGAATGGCCAAACCTCAATTGCTTACAAAATAATTAAATGTATTGAAATTATGCTTAATCCACTGATGCTGATAAACTCTTGGAGACCTTTAAACCCCTCAGAAGAAGATTATACATTCCATTCTAAACCACATAATAAATACTCCAGGATAGACTACATCTTTATCTCACAAAGATATCTTGCCTTATTAACAGAAGCCAAAATAGGATTTTAATCTATATCAGAACACGCACCCATTGCCATTTCCCTTTCATCACCTGATATTCACTCAAAACATGCAATTGGAGACTAAATCCTTCATTATTCCTAAAACTGGACATACTAAAAGAGATCACGGAGTCGATTAAGACATACTTCACTATAAATTGCAGCAAAGAAACCTCTCCCCTTATAACTTGGGAAGCACAAAAATGTGTGATAAGAGGTGAATTAATAAAATGTGGAGCTCTTCTTAAAAGGGAGGCTGAGAAAACTCACGCTCTTATTGCCACTATTTCTTGCTTAGAGTTACAACATAAACAATCACTTTCAATGGCCACAGCTTCTGAGCCACTTGAAGTGAGAAGAGAACTACAACCCACTATAAAAAACAGCACAAGACATCTCTTGTTCTTCAAAAAGCGACTCTATCACGAACATGGAAATAAGAGTGGGAAATATTTAGCCAGAGCCCTAAAAGATACCAAATCACTAGAAAATATTCATTGCATATGTTCAAGCAATGGGAAAACAGAATACTCAACAGCGCAACAGACAAAATAGCAGCCCAATTCCATGACTACAATTCAAAGCTATATGACCTCCCCATGAATCACAAATCCAACAACATAAATGGGGACAGGAGTCATAGTATAGAAGAGTTCCTAAAACAAAGCTCCTTACTAGAGTTGAGCGAACCCGGACTGTAAAGTTCGGGTCCGTACCGAACTTTGGGGTGTCCGGGACCCGGACCCGGACTTTTCAAAAAAAGTCCGGGTTCGGGTCCGGGGTTCTGGTAATTTTAATGAAAATTCTTAAAAATGCTGTAAAAAAGTCCAGGAAGGTCCTAGAGGTCTGCAAAAGGAAGGAAAATGGGGGTAAGGGTGGGAAAAGTGCCCTACAAAGAAATGGGGACAGGGAAATAACTTTAAATATTTTAAAAAAATAAAAACATAAAAAAGCAAAAATGGAGGTGAATGTGGATCATCTTCAAACTGGGTCTGAAAAGTATTAATTAACATTAGAGGCCATAGAACTGTTCTAAAATCATCTTCAAACTGTGTCAAAAAAGTATAAATAAGTCGGGAGAACCCATATCTCTGTTCTGCAAAATGTGTGTGTCACTTTAAATGAAACCGGGAATAAGTGCACATCTGTTCTGCAAACTTATTTAAAGTCTGTGTGTCACTTTAAATGAAACCGTGAATAAGTGCACATGTGTTCTGCAAAATTCTTTAAAGTCTGTGTGTCACTTTAAATGAAACCGTGAATAAGTGCACATCTGTTCTGCAAAATTCGTTAAAGTCTGTGTGTCACTTTATATGAAACCATGAATAAGTGCACATCTGTTCTTCACACATCTGTTTAGTCTGTGTCACTTTTATTCTAGCCGCTAATAAGTGCACATCTGTTCTTCACACATCTGTTTAGTCTGTGTCACTTTTATTCTAGCTGCTAATATGTGCACATCTGTTCTTCACACATCTGTTTAGTCTGTGTCACTTTTATTCTAGCCGCTAATAAGTGCACATCTGTTCTTCACACATCTGTTTAGTCTGTGTCACTTTTATTCTAGCCGCTAATAAGTGCACATCTGTTCTTCACATAGAACAGATGTTCTGTACCAGAACAGATGTTCTTCACACAGAACATCTGTTCTGCACACATCTGGAAATAGTTTAGAACACTTTACCTAAAACCGGGGAGGAACCATACACCTGTTCTTCAAACATCTGGAATCTGTGTGTGAAACTACAGCATAGAGAAGAACAGGCATATGGTTCCGCTTTTTACACACTGTTTGCAGATGTTTGAAGAACAGTGATATCATATCAGTAATATAATATCACTGTTCTGAAAACATCTGCAAACTGTGTGTGAAGAGCGAAACCATATGCCTCACTTCTTGTAGACAAGACCATGTCTTGTAGACAAGATACACTTCTTGTCTACACGTGAATAATCGCCGATCTTATTTTCACTGTGTCTGATTTGTCTACACACTTCTT
>BLSH010258308.1:75064-86405 GCA_018402905.1 Glandirana rugosa | reverse complement strand
GTCACAATTTGTAAACAAATTTACAACTTCAGGCTCAGTTCCTCTGTCCAACAAGAGTAACTGCTAGGGGTTACAGTGTTCTGGCACCGCCAACACACAAGGCCCAATTTTGGCCACCTGTTTGACTGGGGGCTTTCGTCACAATTTGTAAACAAATTTACAACATCAGGCCCAGTTCCTCCGTCCAACAAGAGTAACTGCAAGGGGTTACAGTGTTCTGGAACCGCCAACATACAAGGCCCAATTTTTCTTCATCTGATATACAAGGGCATGCCATAACAATTTTTTAAATAATTTACAACATCAGGCCCAGTTCCTCCGTCCAACAAGAGTAACTGCAAGGGGTTACAGTGTTCTGGCACCGACAACACACAAGGCCCAATTTTTGGCCACCTGTTTGACTGGGGGCTTTCGTCACAATTTGTAAACAAATTTACAACAGCAAGGCTCGCTCCAAAATCCAAACCAGGCCCTTCAGGTCTGGTATGAAATTTAAGGGGAACCCCGTGCAAATTTTTTTTAAAAAAGGACGTGCGGTTCCCCCCAAAATCCAAACCAGGCCCTTCAGGTCTGGTATGGAATTTAAGGGGAACCCCGATCCAAAATTTAAAAAAAAACATGACGTGCGGTTCCCCCCAAAATCCAAACGAGGCCCTTCAGGTCTGGTGTGGAATTTAAGGGGAACCCCATGCCAAGATTTAAAAAAAAAATGACGTGCAATTCCCCCTAAAAACCAAACCAGGCCCTTCAGGTCTGGTATGGATTTTAAGGGGAACCCTGCGCCAAATTAAAAAAAAATGGCTTGGGGTCTCCCCCAAAATCCAAACCAGACCCTTATCCGAGCACGCAGCCCTGGCATGGCAGGAGGGGGTGGGGACAAGCGAGCGCCCCCCCCCTCCGAACCATACCAGGACACATGCCCTCAACATGGGGAGGATGCTTTGAGGTTGCCCCCAAAGCACCTTGTCCCCATGTAGATGGGGAGAAGGGCCTATCCCCACAACTGTGGTTGTGGGGGTCTGCGGGCAGGGGACTTATCAGAATCTGGATGCCCCCTTTAATAGGGGACCCCCAGATACCGACACCCCCCCCCATGTGAATAGGTTTGGGGTACTTTGTACCCCTATCCATTCACCAAAAAAGGAGTGTAGTGTAAAAAAAACAATAGGCAGTTTTTGACAAGTCCTTTAATTTGTAAAATAGCTCTTTCTTCTTTCTTTCTCCATCTTCTCCTGGCCCGGTCCTTCTTCTGGTCTTCTTCTTTTAGCCCTCTTGCTTCCTCTCTTCGTCTTCAATCTTCATCTTTATCTTCTTTCCCCGCCGCCGCTCTCTTCGCTGCTGCAGTCTGGCCCCTGCGCGTCTTGCCGAATGGGCGGTCTTCGCGATGGCAGTACTTTTATAAGAATCGGCGGAGCCACCCAGTGATGTAACTGAGTGAACCGCCCCCTTCTGATGTCATGTGATGTCAGAGGGGGCGGGTCACCCATTTACATCACAGGAGGCCCTGCCCCTTCTTATAAAACAACTGTAATCGTGAAGACCGCCCATTCGGCAAGACGCGCAGAGGCCGGACTGCAGCAGCGGAGAGCGCCACGGCGGGGAAAGAAGAAAGAGGTTGAAGATGAAGATTGAAGATTGAAGACGAAGAGAGGAAGCAAGAAGACTAAAAGAAGAAGACCAGAAGAAGGACCGGGCCAGGAGAAGATGGAGAAAGAAAGAAGAAAGAGCTATTTTACAAAATAAAGGACTTGTCAAAACCTGCATTTTGTTTTTTTTTTTACACTACACTCCTTTTTTGGTGAATGGGTAGAGGTACAATGTACCTATTCACATAGGGGGGTCGGGATCTGGGGGCCCCTTTATTAAAGGGGGCTTAAAGATTCTGATAAGCCTCCCCACCCGCAGACCCCCACAAGCACTGGCCATGCTTGTGGGGAAGAGGCTCTTGTCCCCATCAACAAAGTGCTTTGAGGTGAGGGGGCAGAGCCCCCTCCCCCAAAGCACCCATACTCCCCATGTTGAGGGCATGTAGCTTGGTACGGTTCAGGAGGGGGGCGCTTGCTCATCCCCCCCATCCTAAACGGCCAGGGCTGCATGCTCGGAAAAGGGTCTGGTTTGGATGTTAGGTGGACCACCATGTCAAATTTTGGCACGGGGTTCCCCTTAATATCCAAACCAGACCCGAAGAGCCTGGTTTGGACTGGGGGGGGGGACCGCACCTACTTTTTTCAGCTTTTGTTTGTATATTGTCGGGAACCGGCAATACATTACAGCCGCGATTTTAAATGACAATTTTTCCTATGGAAATGTCATTTTGCTGTAGCTATGTTCTACACCTCACAGAGATGCACCCTTTTACACACAGACTAAGGACACCCCGCAGGCACAATATTTAACCAGTTCCCTAACGAGTCATTGTAAAATGACGTCGGCAGGGAACCTCTGTCGATCCGGGAGGATGTCATGACGTTCTCCCCTTCTCGCTGCTACTGTGGGCCCCTGGAGGCTCACAGTGTGGTGATCATGGATCAAACGTATCCCTCGGGACACAGCCCCCCCCGTCAATCACAGCTGGTCATGTGATGTAAACAAACCGTGGTAACGAGCTGTCACACACCGATCATGTGGGAGAGGGAGATTGCGGTAACAGCTTGTTACCGCCTACTGTGTATACCAAGCACACTGATCACCCCCTAATAAAGAGGACCTGTCACCACCCCACCAAAATACCTGTCACAGCCCATCAGTGTACCCGTCACCTGTCCATCAAAGTATCGAGTACCTGTTACCTGTCCATCAAAGTACCCGAGTACCTGTCACCTGCCCAAAGTACCCAAGTAGCGGTCACCAACGCATCAGAGTACCCGAGTACCTGTCACCTGCCCATCTGGGTACCTGAGTAGCTGTCACCATCCCATTTGAGTACCCGAGTACCTGTCACATCCCATCTGAGTACCTGAGTACCTGTCACCATCCCATCAGAGTGGCCGAGTACCTGTCACCATTCCATCAGTGTACCCGAGTACCTGTCACCAACCCATCAAAGTACCCGAGTACCTATCACCAGCCCATCAGAGTACCTGAGTATCACCTGCCCATCAGAGTACCCAAGTGCCTGTCACCAGCCCATCAGAGTACCCGAGTGCCTGTCATCTGCCCATCAGAGTACCTGAGTACCTGTCACCTGACCATCAGAGTACCCGAGTACCTATCACCTGCCCATCAAAGTACCTGAGTACCTGACACCAGACCATCAGCGTACCCGAGTACCTGTCACCTGCCCATTAGAGTACCCGAGCACCTTTCACCAGACCATCAGCGTACCCGAGTACCTGTCACCAGACCATCAGCATACCAGAGTACCTGTCACCTGCCCATCTGAGTACCCAAGTACCTGTCACCAGCCCATCAGCATACCCGAGTACCTGTCACCTGCCCACCTGAGTACCCGAGTACCTGTCACCAACCCATCTGAGTAACCGAGTACCTATCTGCAGCCCATCAGATTACCCGAGTACCTTTTACCAGAACATCAGATTACCCGAGTACCTGTCTCCAGCCCATCAAAGTACCCGAGTACCTATCTGCAGCCCATCAGAGTACCTGAGTACCTATCTGCAGCCCATGCCCCATAGAATATACCTCGGGTGTTTGCTTTCCAAAATGGAGTCATTTCAGGGTAATTCCACTGTCCTGGTGCTCCAGGGCCTTCAAAAGTGTGATAGGTATGAATGAAATTTTATGTGTAATTTATGCTCCTAGAACTCCTGACGGTGCTCCCTGCATGTTCAGCCTCTGTATGTGGCCAGGCTGTGAAAAAGTCTCACACATGTGGTATTGCCATACTCAGCGTGAGTAGCAGAATATATTTTGGGGGTTCAATTTTGCTATGTACATGCTATGTGTTAGAAATATCTTATAAATTGACCACTTTGTGTAAAAATAAAAGCGTTTTCATTTTCTTTCCACGTATTTCAAAGACTTGTGAAAAAAAATGAACCATTCAAAAGACTCATAATGCCTCATAGAATATACATTGGGGTGTTTGCTTTCCAAAATTGGGTCATTTTGTGAGTAATTCCATTGTCCTGGTGCTCCAGGGCCTTCAAATGTGTAATAGGTGGTTAGGAAATTAGATGTGAAATGTCTGCTCCTAGAATGCCTGACGGTGCTCCCTGCATGTTGGACCTCTCTATGTGGCCAGGCTGTGTAAAAGTCTCACAAATGTGGTATCGCCATACTCAAGATGAGAAGCAGAATATATTTTGGGGGGTAATTTTTGCTATGTACATGCTATGTGTTAGAAATATCTTATAAATTGACCACTTTGTGTAAAAATAAAAGCGTTTTCATTTTCTTTCCACGTTTTTCGAAGACTCGTGGAAAAAATGAACCATTCAAAAGACTCATAATGCCTCATAGATTGTATGTTGGGCTGTTTGCTTTCCAAAATGGGGTCATTTTGTGTGTAATTCCATTGACCTGGTGCTCCAGGGCCTTCAAAAGTGTAATAAGTCGTTAGGAAACTAGATGTGAAAATGCTGCTCCTAGAATGCATGACGGTGCTCCCTGCATGTTGGACCTCTCTATGGAGCCAGGCTGTGAAAAAGTCTCACACATGTGGTATCGCCATACTCGGGGCAAGTAGCAGAATGTATTTTGGGGTGTAATTGGAAGTATGCATATGCTGTGTGTGAGAAATTAGGGAAAATTTTTTTCATACTTACCGTAATTTTCCTTTCCTGGATCCTACACATGTCAGCCTACTATGGGTCAGCTCTGCCCCCTCTGACCTCTTCAGCACAACCTCTTTCCAAGCCTATAAGAGGCGGCCGTCTGCCCCTATGCAGTGTTCAGTTTACCCACCTCACGATGGAACAGTAGACCCAAAAGCTTCCGATGCCGTCAGAGTTAGATTCACTCTGTAGTGCTGAATGAAAGTATTACATGCACTCCAGCTAGCTGGCCTTCACACTGCTTCTGTTGACACCTTAGCGTATGATGCACAGGTATCTGCCATGCCTCTCATAGAATGTGCTTTGACCTCCAATGGTGGAGGATATCCGACTCTCTATATGCCATCTGGATAGTTTTTACGATCTATGAAGACACCATTCTAGGTGGCATAGCCATGCCTTTCCTGGAGCCACCGGGAAAGATGAAGAGCTGATCTTGTTTCCAGAAATCCTTAGTTCGCTCTAGGTATAATGATAAGGCCTGCACTAGATCCAGCCTAGTCCATTCATCTTCCGAGTTACTATCTGGGAAACCCGATAAGACTGATTCCCAATTCATATGCAAAGCTGATGCTACTTTTGGAAGAAAGCTTGAGACCGGCCTGAGTACTATTTCATCTTGGAGTATTAGGCAATATGGCTCCCTGGCAGAGAAAACACACAGTTCAGACACCCTTCTGGCATCAAAAAATTGCACTGAGACAAAGAGCATGATGACACCGGACCAAATGGAGGTGCTAATAAGGCTTTCAGAACTAAAGGCAGGTCCCGCTTCGGAAAAGATTTAGATGGATGGAGATCTGAACTCTATTACTGCCTTTAAGAAATGCATCACTAGAGGATCCAAGGCCCATCTTTGTTAAACATAGCTGACAGGGCAGACTTGAACTTTAAGGAGCTATACGCTAAACCCTTGCCCAGACCTTCCTGGAGAAATTCCAATATGTTAGATACTGAGGGTGACCTCGAACTTCAGCTCTTTCCTGCTGAGAAGTGACAAAAGGCTTCATATATCCTATAATAACGTATTATTGGTAGTTTTCTCTCGACTAATTGCTCTATAGATCTCCTCTCAACCTCCAGGTCATTAACTTCAGTTCCCCCGGCTTTGGGTTAAACTGTTTGTTCTGCAGCAGCAAATCTTTGGGAGAAGGCAGAGGAATTGGCTGACACATCTTCATTTGCTATGCTAGTGAAAACCATGGTCTTCTGGGCCAGAAGGGCCACACCGCTATTGCAGTTATCTCCTCCTGTTGAATCTTCATTAAAACTCTGAGGATTAGAGTTTAGGATGAGAGGAGGAAACACAAACTAGGGGAAAGTCCCATGGAATGTATAGAGTATCCTGGCCTAGAGCTTGTGGGTGCCACCTTTGGGAGAAGTAACAAGTAATCTGAGAGTTTTCCTTCAATGCCACCCAATCTATGACCGATGTCACCCAGACCTTGAAGATTTTGAACAGGTATCTGGGATTCAAGCCCCATTCGTTCAGATCCAGGAATCTCTGACTCAGTTGATCCACCAGCTCGTTTTGTGGACCCAGAAGGTATGCTGCTGTTAGGGAAAAATCTGGCATGCCACTCTGAGTAGTGAGAGGCTCCTGGTGCCCCCTTGCCGGGCCACGTAGGCTACCATGGTTTGTTGTCGGAAAGGACATAGACTGCCCCCTTTGCAAAATCGATTGGAAGGCTACTAGAGAGTGCCGAACGGCCTTTAATTCTAACAGGTTTGAATGCCTCTCATTTGCCCTGTACTTGTTGGCCTAAGGAATGAGCTCCCCGGTCTGCTAGGCTGGCATCTGAAGTCAGCACTACTGGAACTGGAGGTTTAAGAGGCACCCCACGGTATAGATTCTGAGAAATCTTCCACCACATCAAAGACTGTTTATCGGTACTGAATGGTAGATCTCCTGGGCTAATGAGTGGCGATCCCATTGATGGAGAAAATTGTATAGAAATCTCCCCTTCTGCCATCTGGCCCAGGGTACTACTTGGATCATAGGAGACAACAGGCCCAAGTACTGCATACACTTCTTGGCCATCAGAAATGGCCTGGTCAGTACTATTTCCGATTTGGTCTGAATTTCCACAATCTTCCTAAGAGGCAGAAATACACAACCTTGGGTAGTGTCGAATTGCATTCCTAGATACTCTAGGACTTGAGCTGGTTGCAACCGACTCTTGCGATGGTTGATTAACCAACCAAAATGTCTGATCGTGCTGCAGGTTATCAGCATGTGCTGTTGAAGGAGGGACTTTGATGCGACCCGGAGGAGTATGTCGTCCAGATAATGAAAAATTTCAATGCCTCTGATTCTTAAGATAGCGATGACCACTTCCAAAACTTCTGGAAATGTTCTTGGAGCTGTGCACAGCCCAAATGGCAGACAACGAAATTGGAAATGGAAGTGATGGTGTGATGCACTTATGGGCCCATGTAGGTAAGCATCCGCTAGGTCTATTGACGCTAGCAAATCTCCCTTCTTCACAATGGACAACGATGGTTTGCAAGGACTCCATTCTGAATGGAGGGACTTTCATGAAGGTATTCAGAGCTTTTAAGTCCAGGACCGGCCGGAATCCTCCTGACGATTTTGTTACCAAGAACAGAGGAGAATAGAATCCTTCTCCCTTCATATGCTCCAGAACTGGCAGAATTGCTTGAGATGCCAATAAATTATTTACATACATTAATAAACAATGCCCCTTTCTCTGGACAAGTAGGAATCCGGGTCTCCAAAGAATGAGACTAGGGAGATCTTTCCTTGAATTCTAGGCGATATCCACTTTGAATGATGTCCAAGACCCAGGCATCTTAAACTTCTTCCACCCAGACCTCTCCAAAGTAAGACAGTCTGCTCCCACTTTGGGAAGTCTGGACGGGGACCCCTTCAGAAGTGCTTGTCTGAAGCTTTCGCTGGCTGGTTCACCTTGGCTTTGGTTGCTTTGGGAAAGGCTGGACCCTGCCCCTTCCACTCTCTAAAGAACGGTCGCCCTGGTTGGTATGCGGAAGCTTCCCCGAAACCTTTTTTCGATCTCTCAGAAGGACGAACGGGCTGAGGAAATCTTTTCCTTTCCTGTGGAATAAGCCCTGAGTTCCCTCCAGAAACTCGTTGAACCTCTGACTCCAATGTCTTGCCAAAAAAAATTTCCATCAAAAGGAACTGAGCAAAGGCTGTGCTTGGAAGCACTATCCGCTGACCAATGCTTCAGCCATAGGGCTCTGCGTGCCGTCACAGAATGAGCCATCAATTTCACTGTCAACCTGACATGGTCCATGGCTACTTATGCTAGAAAATACACCATGATCTTAATGGACTGTAAAGGGGGGAACCTTCTTCTCTCATCATTTAACCCAAAGAACCAGCCTCCAACTCCGCAATGCACACCTTTAAGGCTGCCGTCACTCAGGTAAGTGCTATAGCCACCCTGCAGGCCGCTCCTGCTACCGTGTACATTCTTTGAGGTCTGTATCTACCCTACAATCCATCGGATCTTGTAGGATACTGAGTCATCTAGGGGCAAGGTGATGTGCCAAGCTAGTCTCTGTAATGAGACATCCACCTTAGGCGTGGAATCCCAAAGCTCAGCATCCTTAGAGCGGAAAGGGTACAACTTTGAGACCCTGTTGTGGACGTTCAATCTTTTATCGTTCTTTGCCCATTCACACTGAGGTGCTCTTAAACTGCCCGTAAAACACTGAGCGCTTTTGAAGAGCTTTTCAGGCACTTTTGAAGAGCTTTCCATTCATTTCAATGGAGAGGGGTTTATTTTCACCACCCTGCCAGCGCACTGCCCCAGTGTGAAAGCATTCATTGATTTTAATAGAAATAGGATTTTGTGAGCTTTTCAGGCGCCTTTTTAGCGTGAAAGAGCATGCAAAGCGCCTCAGTGTGAAAGGGTTCTTAGGCTCGACTCACCCCCATGCATTTCCAGCATCCCCGCATCCCGCAGACCCACACCACAAAACATGTTCCATAGGAAACAACGCCAAATAGACTGTAGTGCAGATCCACAAAATGCACCAAAAACGCACAGGTGTGAATCAGGCCCAAAGAAGGAATCAAGGAAAAATCAAATGCATGAGTTTCCATGAGCGTGGCTGCATGGAGTGGACACAACATTCATGTTGACATTCATGTTGATCCCGCATGCACAAGATCCTTGGCTCTGTCACAAAGGACCAGCGACAAACACAGAGAGGGGACAAGCAAGTCTGCAGTCATCTTGTCTCCATAAAGACACCTTTGATATACTGGAGTCCGGTCTGCAATGGATTTGTGAAGGGGGTTCTGTGCCGCTGGAAATACGATCCATATACAGCCTGTCACTTGGATTAAGCATTACTGACCCCCAGGCTGAAAAGCTGGGGGTCCATTAATTCTGGTGAGTGGGGTCACCTAAGGGGATCGTCACTGAACAGCACGGAGCACCTTTAATATTTTGTTTTCACGTTTTTGAGCACGGAGCACTTTATATGGACTATATAATGATTATTAACACAGAGCACTTTAATGGATGGACTATTTAATATTTTTCTTATTATATTAATATGGTTTATACACATGCATTTTTAACCTACTGGATTTTGCTTGTCAATCCATAGGGAATTCATACTGGCCTCTCAAGCCAGTTTGCATATATACATAAGTCATATAGATGTGTTGACTTAATTTGGGGTGCACATATATATATACATTTTTTAATTTCCTTCAGTATTTATTAGCACTGGTTTATATTGTTATAATA
Source organism: Glandirana rugosa (assembly GCA_018402905.1). Classification (NCBI taxonomy): domain Eukaryota; kingdom Metazoa; phylum Chordata; class Amphibia; order Anura; family Ranidae; genus Glandirana; species Glandirana rugosa. The sequence goes on along the minus strand of BLSH010258308.1, from coordinate 76,921 downwards.
ACAGCTCTTCACATATTATTTTGACACATTATTTTTAGGGTGGCGCAGTTGATCTATTGTGTGAATACCAGTATAGGTACCCCAGCGGCACCTGTTTAAACAGCAGCCCCCAGGATACCTCACTTCCCCTTAAACTGTAACAAGTTGAGGAGAGAGCTGAGTGCCTAAATAAAAAGGTATAATTAGGAACCGTAGCGCGGATAAAATAATAACATACTGGTTCCAGATCTAACCTAGAATCATCTGAATGTTCATCTGAACTGTAGCGATATGTAGCATCTGGCTCTGATTCTGAAGCGGATGAGTGCCGCCTAGGCCGAGATCTCTTATAAACGGTTTTCAAGCCACCTTTGACTGCAGCCTTAATATAGTGCTTCACCTGGCATGCATCTGCTGCATTATCACACGCGGCTTCCTTCCCAGAGAAATATACACACCTCCGTGTTAGGGAGTTTGCCCCGCATGCCCAGCCAGCCTTCTCCTCTTCCCGGGCCGAGGCCCTTCCAGAAGATGAAGAGGATCTGTGTCTTTGCTTATGCACATGCTAGCGCTTAGTGGTCGCTCTTTGGTGTTACAACAGCAATTGGCCTGGGCTCAAGGCACTGCAATGAGGCACCGATGAGGGTGATCTGGAGTGGCGTTCAACATGGATTTTATCCTGCCGCTGACCACTCCTCTGACCCTATTTATCACGCTTTGTGCACTTCTTTCTTTGCGGGTGATGCGGCTCTTTAGTACTTCCCTGCGGGCATTCATCCTGTATCTGGGTCTTCTCTCTGTGTAGAGAAGAAGAATGCACTCTTTTAAAAACAAAACAAAACAAATAAAAACAACAAAAACAAAACACAAAAAAACCTTTCCATGCGTTCTTCAGTGCTATAGAGGCAGGCGGGAGGACCAAGGATACCTGGGAACACATAGACAGCCAGAGATCTATCCAGCAACCCAAGGCAGCAGCCATGTTAAGATCCCACATCACTCACCACAGAGGCAGTGTTTTTGAGACAAGCTGAAGCAACAGGTGCTGTAATCACAGCAAGGAAGCAGGAACCAGAGCATGGGAGAGGGCGTTCCTGTCATACCAGGAAGTGGCCACTCTGAGCAATCTTCTGAGAGTTTCTGTGGGACTACAAGCCTCAGCCTGCCTGCTGTTTCACCAATTCACCGCACAGCCCATACCAGCAGTGTTTAACTGCTCTCTAGAGGCTGGTGTACACATGCAGTCATTTATACTGCTGAACTGAGACTCTGCCTGCCTGCTGTTTCACCAATTCGCCGCACAGCCCAAACCAGCAGTGTTTAACTGCTCTCTATAGGCCGGTGTACACACGCAGTCATTTATACTGCTTCACTGAGACCAAGCACCAAGGGTACCCCACAAGGGGAGATTTACAGCCCAGACAGGGGTCTTCTGAACTCAGGAGAGTGCATGAACCTGAGCAGGATCGCATGGACATTACAAGGTTTTGCAGTAAGTCTCCTACCATGCTTCTTCTTGTGTGTGTGTGTGTATATATATATTTTTTTTTATTTTTTTTTTAAGAGAGGTCCGGAGCAAGGACGAAAAAAGAGCACTGCATAGAGGCATACAGCCGCCTCTTATAGGCTTGGAAAGAGGTTGTCCTGATGGGGTCAGAGGGGGTATAGCTGACCCATAGTAGGCTGACATGAGGAGGTCCAGGAAAACTTGTTGTTATGACAATTTTGTGCAAAAAAAAAATAATAATTTCTTAATTTTCCCAAGACTTGTGGGAAAAAAGTACAACTTCAAAAAATTTGCCATGCCTCTTACTAAATACATTGGAATGTCTACTTTTCAAAATGGGGTAATTTGGGGCGTATTTGCACATTCCTGAC
>BLSH010258308.1:53509-70421 GCA_018402905.1 Glandirana rugosa | reverse complement strand
GCCAATATTATTGGCTCTTTACCGTGATCGGGGTTGGGCTTTGTCCGAGGGACAAGCCCGCCCCCCCGATCGCCGCGCTGCGCACCCCCGGGGGCGTGCACGAGCGGCGTGCACGCCGCTCTGTCAGTGTTGTTGTTAGTGACCGGCTGTGATAGGACACAGCCGGTCACGTGGTAAAGAGCCAATTTTATTGGCTCTTTACCCCCATCACGGAAGGCCGGGGTCCCGAGGGACACGGCCGGTCCCCGATCGCCGCGATGCGGGCCCCTGGGGGCCCGCAAAGCGGCGAAAACAAGAGGACGTCATATGACGTCCACTTAGGATGGGGAGTGCACCTTGCCGACGTATATTTACTATACGCCGGTAAGGAAGTGGTTAAAAAACACCAAATGAAAGCTCTATTTGTGTGAAAAAATGATAAAAATTTTATTTGGGTACAGTGTAGCATGAGAGAGTAATTGTCATTCAAAGTGTGAGAGCGCTGAAAGATGAAAATTGGTCTGGGCAGGAGGGGGGTATAAACGTCCTATATTGAAGTGGTTAAGGAATTTTTCATTTTTTTCCACTTTAAGCATTATTAAAATCACTGCTCCTGAAAAAAAGATTGTTTAAAAAAAATATGTTTTCATTGATACATGTCCCCTAGGGCAGGACCCGGGTCCCCATACACTTTTTAGGGCAATAACATTGCATATAAGTCTTTAAAATGAGCACTTTTGATTTGTCATGTTCACGTCCCATAGACTTTAATGGTGTTCGGATGTTCTCCCTGAACTTTTTGTCTGTTCACATGTTCCGGTGCGAACTGAACCGGGGGGTGTTCGGCTCATCCCTAGCTCTGACAAAGAAACCTTGAAGCTGAAGGTTTCTGTGTAGAACTGCACCAGATTTTGCACTTTCAGCTTTAGTAAATCAACCCCAAAGTGTTCACCTAATACATCTAGTGATCAAATAATTATAGTCCATATATATCGAACATTTTTCAAATCATTCTCCAGCTGTCCACTAGTGAGACAAAATGCACCATGATGTAGAATGATGAACACCTTATGCCCTCCACCCAGCACTCAAGAGCCTCTTACCGAATGATATTGATCCCTTATATGACAGAGATCAATACAGCATGTTGTAAATAAGCCAAGTCAGGAGCTCAGCAGCAGCCTAGAATATGCTGCCCGATGTCAGATCTGTCATATCTATTGTTTATCATCTAGTATTCAGATGTTTTAAGGTGCAACTCCTGGCACAGATTATTACATTGAGTGCAAAAAAGGGATTTTATTATAACTTACCGTAAAATTCTTTTCTCTGAGTTCACTGACAGACGCAGCTCTTCTTATGACACGTGGGTTATGCTCATATCACTAGGAGTAGACTAGGCAAAAAATAAAACAAAAGCATAGGTTGGCCCCTCCTGCGTCTGTCAGTGAACTCAGAGAAAAGGATTTTACGGTAAGTTATAATAAAATCCCTTTTACTCTTACGTTCACTGACAGACGCAGCTCTTCTTATGACACGTGGGGATGTCCCAAAGCTGTGCCAATCAAGAGGGGTGGGCAAACTATAACAACTGTACCCAACAAAAAAGCCCTCTCAGGCGGCGCCATCCGCGCCTACACTGCCACCTGTAATACTTTGCGGCCAAAGACAGCATCCGAAGATACTGAAACATCAATTTTGTAAAACTTAGTAAACGTGTGCACTGAGGCCCAAGTAGCCGCTTTGCACACCTGAGACACCGAGGCCTGGTGTCTAAACGCCCAGGAAGTACTAACTGCCCTGGTGGAATGAGTCGTGACTGGAAACGGGGGAACCTTGCCCCGCACCTCATATGCATGAGTCACGGTCTTCCTGATCCAATGAGAAATGGTAGCTGACGAGGCCACTATGCCTTTGCGCGACCCTTCCTTCAGCACAAATAAAGAATCAGACTTCCGAAAAGAAGCTGTAGAAATCAAATACACCCGCAAAGCCCTCACCACATCCAAAGAATGCAGTTCAACTTCTTTGGGATACGACGGGTGCGGGCACAATGAGGGAAGAACAATATCCTCATTCAAATGAAAAGACGAAACCACCTTCGGAAGAAATGGAAGGGGAAGGTCGCAAAACTGCCTTGTCCTTATGAAGGACCAAGTAAGGTGACTTGCAGGATAATGCTGCCAACTCGGACACCCGCCTAGCGGATGTAACAACCACCAGAAAGGCCACTTTCTGCGACAACAGTCACAAGGGAATGTCCCTGATCTTTTCATATGATGGCTTCTGCAGCACAGAAAGCACCAGATTCAAATCCCACGGTGGCAGAGGTGACCGTATCTGAGGAGCCACATGACGTACACCCTGTACAAATGTACGGATCAATGAACGTGACACCAAGGGCCGTTGAAAAAGAACCGCCAGGGCCGAAATCTGACCCTTAAGCGTCCTTAACGCCAGGTTCTTGTCCAGTCCCTGCTGTAAAAAAGTCAGTACTCTGGACACTGTATAAGAGAGGGGTTCCAACCCCCTGTCTCGCACCAGGCAATATAGGCCTTCCAGGTCCTATGATAAATCTTACGTGAAGTACCCTTACGTGCTTCAATCATAGTAGGGATCACGGAGTCCGAGACACCCCTATCCCTCAACACGTGGGACTCAATAGCCAAGCCATCAAAGCCAGCGAGGGTAAAGCAGGGTGCAATATGGGCCCCTGAGACAGCAGGTCTCCGCAAAGCGGAAGACTCCACGGAACATCTGTCACCATCCACACCATGTCGGCGTTCCAAGGACGCCGAGGCCAATCTGGAGCTACCAGGATTGTCGGTATTCCCTCTGCTTCTATCCTGCGCAGAACCCGCGGTAGAAGCTTTAGAGGAGGAAAGATGTACAGTAGCCGATACTGACACCAGTGTGCTACCAGCACGTCCGAGGCGACCGCCAATGGATCTCTTGTTGTACACACAAAGGTCTGTACCTTGTGATTGAACCTGGAGGCCATGAGGTCCACCTCTGGCGTGCCCCACTTGAGGCAAATCTGGCGGAACACTTCTCGATGTAGGGACCATTCCTCCTGATCCAGAGTCCGGCACTGAGAAAGTTCGCCTGCCAGTTTTCCACGCCTGAGATGTAGATTGCGGAGAGAGCTGGCACGTGAAGTTCTGCCCACCGAAGGATCATAGCCGCCTCCGTGGCTGCTGCCGAGCTTCTCGTTCCGCCCTGATGGTTCACATATGCCACAGCCGTGGCATTGTCCGACTAAACCCGGACAGGGAGACCTCGCAGCCTTGCCAACCAATGGGACAGACAAAGCCTGATCGCTCTCAGTATCAGTACATTTATCGGAAGGCAAGCTTCCTGAACTGACCAACGACCCTGGGCAGAGAACTGCCCCAGGACCCCACCCCAGCCCGATATTGACCTATTGAGGGGGAGGAAACATTTTCCCAACTTTAGGGCTGGAGCCCGAATCCCCCAAACCAAGGATCCCCGGGACTGATGATCCAACCTGATCAGTCTGTCTAGGGATAGGGGAGATTTGTCCCATTGCGACAAAATCGTTTTCTGCAGGAGCCGAGTGTGACTCTGGGCGTAAGGTATCGCTTCGAAAGTCGACACCATGAGCCCCAACACTCACATACAGAACCGTAAGGAGGACCACTGGCGTGATAACAGGGTTCGCATTGCTGCCTGTAATGTCAGGAGCTTGTTCGGCGGTAAAAACACCCTTGCCTGCACTGTGTCCAGAACCAGACCCAGGTATTCCAGCCGGTAGGATGGAGTCAATGATGACTTCTGCAGGTTGATCAGCCAACTGAATTCTTTTAACGTGGATACCGTGATTATCACGTTCTCCTCCAGAGCCGCAGCTGACTCCGCTCTCAGGAGTAAATCGTCGAGGTATGCTACCACCCCGATACCTCTCTGTCTCAACAGCGCCAGCATCGGGGCCACCACCTTGGTGAACACCCGGGGAGACGAAGCCAGACAGGAGGGAAATGCCACAAACTGGTAATGCAGGTCTCCCACTGCGAAGCGTAGAAAATGCTGGTGACTGCGACAAACTGGAACGTGGAGATACGCGTCCCTGATATCCAGGGACGCCATGAATTCTCCTTGGTGCAGGGCGGCCACGACCGAGCGGATGGACTCCATCCTGAATCTCTTTGTCTTTACAAAGCAGTTTAGTGCCTTTAGGTCCAGAACTGGCCTGACACCGCCCTTTTTGGGCACCACAAAGAGGTTTGAGTGAAACCCGTGAAACCTTTCCACCGTGGGTACCGGTACAATCGCCCCCTGTTCGGCAAACGCCCGAACGACGCCCAGAAGCGCCTCCCGACACCCCTGAGGGAGTCTTAAGTTCAAAGGGAAGAACCTTTCTGGGGGGTAGAGAGATGAATTCTATCTTGTACCCGGAGGACACCACCTCCAGCACCCACCGATCGGTGATGCGGGTAGCCCATCTGTCTGCGAACCCCAGCAACTGGCCCCCCACCCATGAGTTGGGCGGGGGCAACCCATCATGTGGAGGTTGACTTATCGTTCGTCTTTTTGGACTTATGTTGCCAGGGCCTTCTACTGGGCCCAGTGGAAGCCTTACCGGACTTGAAGCCCTTACCCGCTGAGTCGGGCGAACAAAAAAACTTCTTTTGACCTGAAGAAACAGGACCCTGCCTACGGCGAAAATCCTGCCGTTTTGGCTCCGGAAGGAAAGTACTCTTCCCTCCCGTAAAATCCTTAATGATTTCATCCAACAGCCAAACAGACGCCCTCCCTGAAATGAAAGATCTGTAAGAGCTTTCTTTGAAGCCTGGTCGCCCGACCAAGAGCGGAGCCACAGCACCCGACTGATAACAATTGCAAAAACAGACATTTTTGACAGTATGGGAAGCAGGTCCAATGCAGCATCGCATATGTAGCGGGGACTCTCTGCCAAGTGTTGTGCGCATTGCACCTCAGCCTGTGCACACTCACCAGTTAAACCGGTGTGTAATGTGGCAGCGTGCTCGTGGAGAGATTGCGCCGGCATAGCAGCCGCCAGAGCTGGCCGCATGGCTGACCCAGCCAACAAGAACAGTGCCTTAGACACTGCCTCCGTGTGGCGATCGGCCGCCTCCTTAAAAGACGGAGACCCCTCCAAGGGAATGGTCATTGCCTTATTTAGACGGGCCACCAGTGGGTCCACCGCTGGGGAAGCCCATCTCTTAGTAAAGCTATCCTCAAAGGGGTAGCGAACAGCAAAGCTTTTGTATAAAGCAAAGGAATTTTGCGGCCGTAGCCATTCCTTGAACACCGCCTGTTCAAACACCTGATCATAAGGGTAGACCCTAGGGGACCTAGGGTGTTTCAGCGATCCACAAAAATATTCGGACTCATGCGGCTCCCCTGCTTGGTCAATCCGCATGGAGTCGCGAATATCAGTGATCAGAGCGGCCACTATCGCTTTGTCGCACGAAAATGGAGCCTCCTGTTCACCTTCACCGTCTGAGGGTACCAGTTCACCCTCCGATAGGTCCACTGGGGGTTCCCATGACCACCGAGGTGCTCTCTGGTTCCGAATCCTCCCCCGAAGAATGACGGGGGGCAGGCGTTTTTTGGGGTCCCCCAGAGTGGGGTCCCCCGCTCAGGGAAAGAACTCCCCAAATACCGCCCTCAGCTGTTCCAAGGACACCAAGGTTCCCGGGGTGGATTGTTGCACCGCAGGTACCCCTGCCATAGCACTGCCAGCCTCTGACATCCCAGACTTCCGGCACCCCCATTATGTGACCACCACCTCTACCCCATCAATCAGCCAGGGAGACCCGGGAGGATTGCACCCACCGCTACCAGCACCAGCACTTGCTGTTTTAATGCCTCAGCACTGTGACCAGAATGAGCAATGCCAAAAATCCACTGCACTTCAAGAGCCTGCACCGCTGTCTGTCAGCCACATTGTCCAAGCGAAAGCGGAAGTACTTCTGCAGCTTTTATCACTTCCCGTGGCCGCTGCCATCAGCACAAGCCGATCTACGGCAAAATGGCACGGTTGGCGGAAGAACAAACGGTGATCCACACCGAATGGCGGTGAACCGCCTAATGCAGTGCTCCGAACTGTCAGTGCAGGGTGCGGTACTGCGGGGGGGAGTGGGGGGGACGTCCCCATTAACAGGTCCCCACCGGCCGGCTACCTTAGAAGCTGCCCAGGTGCCCACTCTCCGCGTCCTAGGACGGAAGAGGGGTCCACTTACCGATCCGACGGGCGCAGCGGGTAGCCACCCGGAGAATACTTACCTCCCTACGGAGAGGAATGCTGCTGGCCAGGCCTCTGGACAGGAACAAAACCAGTCACTGGGCTCTAGTGGGCTTAGCCACTGGCCGCCCGCACGGAACGGGCGCTATGCGACGTGCCCCCGCTAAGGGTAGCTTGCATAGACGTTGGCCGGACTGGGGAAAGCTTTTGGATACTAGATATCCTCTATACCACCAGCCGGCTTCTTGATAGCAGTCTTCATCAGAAAAAACCTTCAGGAGACCGCAGATCCCATAGGCAAACAGGTCTACTCCTTGCACTAGGCAATTAAAAACTGATGTGCTATGCAGAGAAGGGGGATTATATGTTAAGGTGAGGATGGCCCCCTGGGAGGAGCCAACCTATGCTTTTGTTTTATTTTTGCCTAGTCTACTCCTAGTGATATGAGCATAATCCACGTGTCATAAGAAGAGCTGCGTCTGTCAGTGAACGTAAGAGTAATAATTGTTTATGTTTACTTGAAAAAAACACTTATTTTGTTGGTAACTGGGAGAAGCCTTTCACCTGTCAGAGAACAATCTGTCCTGTTTAGTTAGTGTCTGGATTGAGAGGATTTATTTTCTGTTTTGTATTGTTTGTTTTGCAGCCTTCTAAAATATGTTGTAAAACTGACTAAAATTTAGCCTTTAAGAAAGAACTGGAGTTTGGATTGCCTTTTTCCTGGCAGTACATACACTCTGAAAACAGCACCTAAGTAATTGACAGATATTATTCTTTCACCATGATGGAGAGTAGGGTAACCTTCCTATGTTCTTAATCCTTTAGTTCCTCTACCTAAAAGTGCTTTGAGATTACAAGAAGTATTCTCTTCTGGGAATATGTTGTCCCCAAGTAGTTTACTTACTTGCTCTTGTTCAAACTCATGCATGCCAATCTTACAGATTTGGTTACGAACTCTATATTTAAAAACCTGAAGGGGCACAGGAGGAGGTGAATTACCCAAACTCTTTAAGGGCTTCTACGGCACAGTGGGCTTGTAGTTGTTGGGTACATCTAACTATCCGGGAACTCACACACCATCCACTGGAGCATCACAGCACCAAAAAAGGAGGTTCTAATGTTACTCAATTCAAGCTCTTTGGCTTTACCAGGAATCACTTCCAGCTGACATGACCTTCAGACATTTTGTCAACCCATTGATGTCAAACTTACCAGGGGCTGGCCAGCTGACAACACAGACAGATCTCCCAGTACCACACCACTGTCATGGAACTATGTAACCTCCTCATACGAGTCTGCCAACTATTATAGCAAAACACTTTAACACAGCACAGCTGTTATGGAAACACATTGCTACAAAAGCTTACCCATTCCTGTATTCATTTTTTTAAAGATCTGCATAACTTTTGCATAACTTTTATTATAGTATGCATAACTTTTTTTCTGGTTTCTCTCCTCTCCTCTAGTAATAGGTGGTCTTTATTATTACACAGAGCATCCATCATAAAGTTACATGTGAGTGCTGTTCTGTGCAGCAGTACAGTGAACCACAATCAGAGTGATGCTGCAACTTCATGGTGTGTGTTGATGATAGCTGGGTCTAACAGGAAGTGGATGAATGATGTTGGATAACCAGAGAAAAATATATATATACAGTATCGCGCAAAGTGAGTACACCCCTCACATTTTTGTACATATTTTATTATACCTTTACATGTGACAACACTGAAGAAATTACACTTTGCTGCAATGTAAAGTAGTGAGTGCACAGCTTGTATAACAGTGTCAATTTGCTGTACCCCCAAAATAACTCAACACACAGCAATTAATGTCTAAACTGCTGGCAACAAAAGTTCACCCCTAAGTGAAAATGTCCAAATTGGGCCAAAGTGTCAATATTTTGTGTGGCCACCATTATTTTCCAGAACTGTCTTAACCCTCTTGGGCATGGGGTTCACCAGAGCTTCGCAAGTTGCCACTCGAGTCCTCTTTCACACCTCCATGACAACATCATGGAGCTGGTGGATGTTAGAGACCTTGTGCTCCTCCACCTTCCATTTGAGGATGCCCCACAGATGCTCAATAGGCTTTAGGTCTGCAGATATGCTTGGCTAGTCTATTGCCTTTACCCTCAGCTTCTTTAGCAAGGCAATGGTCACCTTGGAGGTGTATTTGGGGTCGTTATCATGTTGGGATACTGCCCTGCAGCACAGTCTCCGAAAGGAGGAGATCATGCTCTGCTTCAGTATGTCAAAATACATGTTTGCATTCAAGATTTCCTCAATGAACTGTAGCTCCCAAGTGCCGGCAGCACTTATGCAGCCCCAGACCATGACACTTTCACCACCATGCTTGACTGTAGGCAAGACACAGTTGTCTTTGTACTCCTCACCTGGTTTCTGCCACACACTTGATACCATCTGGACCAAATAAGTTTATGTTTGTCTCATCAGACCACAGGACGTGGTTCCAGTAATCCATGTCCTTAGTCTGCTTGTCTTCAGCACACTGTTTGTGGGCTTTCTTGTGCATCATATTTGGAAGAGGCTTCCTTCTGGGACAATAGCAATGCAGACCAATTTGATGCAGTGTGCAGCATATGGTCTGAGCACTGACAGGCTGACCCCCCACCCCTTCAACCTCTGCAATAATGCTGGCAGCACTCATAAGTCTATCTCCCAAAGACAACCTCTGGATATGACGCTGAGCACATGCACTCAACTTCTTTGGTCGACCATGGCGAGGCCTGTTCTGAGTGGAACCTGTCCTGTTAAACCTCTGTATGGTCATGGCCACCATACTGCAGCTCAGGTTTAGGGTCTTGGCAATCTTCTTATAGCCTAGGCTAGAGCAACAATTTGTTTTTCAGATCCTCAGAGAGTTCTTTGTCATGAGGTGCCATGTTGAACTTACAGTGACCAGTATGAGAGAGTGAGAATGATAGCACCAAATTTAACACACCTGCTCCCCATTCACACCTGAGACCTTGTAACACTAATGAGTCACATGACATAGGGGAGATAAAATGGCTAATTGGGCCCAATTTGGACATTTTCACTTAGGGGTGTACTCACTTTTGTTGCCAGCGGTTTAGACATTAATGGCTGTGTGTAGAGTTATTTTGAGGGGACAGCAAATTTACACTGTTATACAAGCTGTACACCCACTACTTTAAATTGTAGCAAAGTGTAATTTCTTCAGTGCTGTCACATAAAAAGATATAATAAAATATTTATAAAAATGTGAGGGGTGTACTCACTTTTGTGAGATACTATATATATATATGTGAATATGTAGGTTTGGCCTTGAAAGTTTTGACCTTATTTTAACCAGATGACCCTACTGGTAACACTGACCTAGCACATGACAACACTCATTTCGTGTTGTCATGCTAGGTCAGTAGCTGGAAACAGTATAACTGAGTCCAGTAACAGTCAAAATGCACAGAAAGTTGACACATTGACAATATATCTTGCATTATCAACAGGTCATTTCTGCAAATATCAAAAAGAAATAACACTTTCTATGGTATTTTTAACAGACCAAAGGTGAAGAAAGAGTAAATGTTGAGTGTTAGGGTTTATATGCCCTTAAAATACGTTATCATGAGTAGTGATGAGTGAACTGGCCTAGATTTGATTTGTGGGAGGATCTGCAAACCCAACCCGAAGCCCACGAGCTCTAAACATAGTGCTCTAAACTCCTGAAAAGTATATAAGAGCCAAATATTGCTATGTATTTTTCAAAACCAATTTGCAAGCCTTGGTTAAAAAAGGTCACAGGTAGTTGACCCATCCAGGGAGCAATTTTTCTAACACTTAAAATTCAACATTAAAAATATACAATCACTTTAACAACGTGAGCTCTTTGGACATGTTCAGTATATCTAGAGCTCAATTGATCAGACAAGCTCACCAACGCTTTTGTGCTGTTGACTCTTGGATTTTATGTAAAAGTCAGGTACAGCCCATCACTTTTAGTCAATGACATCAGCTGGGATGCCCATCTGTGGGTGGGGTCAAGAATAGGGTACCCAATGTAAGGAAGCAGGGCGCACAGGGGTTGATTTACTAATAGAGTTGAGCGGACACCTGGATGTTCGGGTTCGGTGGGTTTGGCCGAACTTCGTGAAAAAGTACGGGTTTGGTACCAAACTTGACCCGAACTTGACCCCGGACCCCGAACCCCATTGAAGTCAATGGGGACCCAAACTTTTCAGCTCAAAAATGGCTGTAAAAAGTCCTGGCAAGTGCTAGAGGGCTGCAAAAGCAGTAGGCAATGATTTTAGAACAATAATCTCTCCCTTACAGCAACAGCAGGAACCTGACCCTATAGGCGTAGGCAATGATTTTAGAACAATAATCTGTCCCTACAGCAACAGCAGGAACCTGACCTTATAGGAGTAGGCGATGATTTTAGAACAAGAATCTGTCCCTTAAAGCAACAGCAGGAACCTGACCCTATAGGAGTAGGCGATGATTTTAGAACAATAATCTGTCCCTCAGGGCCATCTTAATAGCGTCATGGGCCCCTGGGCAAAGTAATGCACTGGGACCCCTGCCAGTCTGCCGCAATTTATGCACCTACTCTCACAGTACATACTGTAGGGGGGAGTCAGGAGGGCAAAATACTGGGATCAGGAGGGCACCGTACAGGTACTGGGACGCTGCCCAGGACACGGCCATCCCAGGACCGCTTAGTAAAAAGCGTGACTGTCCCGGCAAATCCAGAAAAGTTGGCAAGTATGATGTAATACAAGATTATCATGGGGCCCCCATGCATCTGGGGCCCCTGGGCAGTGCCCAGGGGTGCCCATGCATTAAGACAGCTCTGCTGTCCCTTACAGCAACAGCAGGAACCTAACCCTATAGGAGTAGGCGATTATTTTAGAACAATAATCGGTCCCTTACAGCAACAGCAGGAACCTGACCCTATAGGAGTAGGCAATGATTTTAGAACAATAATCTGTCCCTTACAGCAACAGCAGGAACCTGACCCTATAGGAGTAGACGATGATTTTAGAACAATAATCTGTCCCTCAAAGCAGTAGACTCTACCTAGTCCAGTATCAGATTGTTCTGTAATGCAGGATGAGATGTTATTAGATCTGCAATCTGTCCCTAAAAGCAGGAGTAGTAAACTCTACCTAGTCCAGAATCAGATAGTTCTGTAATGCAGGAGGAGATCTGCAATCTGTCCCTCAAAGCAGTAGAAGTAGTAATCTCTACCTAGTCCAGAATCAGATAGTTCTGTAATGCAGGATGAGATGTTATTATATTTGCAATCTGCCCTTCACAGCACCGGCAGCATCCACTCCCTACACTAGCCTGAGAGCATGTGACATGCAGCACTACGTGACTCCAGATTATACAGAGGCTGGGTCACATGATGCACTGGCCAATCACAGCCATGCCATTAGTAGGCATGGCTGTGATGGCTTCTAAGGGCAAACCAGTGAAACGCTTGTTGATTGGCTGCCCTGCAGCTATTCAACAGGCGGGATCAAATACCCGAACCCCGAACCCAAACTTTTTTTCAAATGTCCGGGTTCGGGTCCGGGTCATGGACACCCCAAAGTTCGGTACGGAGTGAAAAATCTGGTGCAGCTCTCCATAAAAACCAATCAGCTTCTAGGTTTTTTATTTGTCAAAGCTTAAATGAACAAGCTGAAGTTAGAAGCTGACTGGCTACCATGCACAGCTCCACTCTCCAGTTTTAGTAAATCAACTCCACAGGGTCCATGGAGCGCTAGCATATTCCCTGATGGCAACAGATGCAGAACACTTGCAGTAGAGGAATAGCAACACTTGTGATAACAGTCACAAGAATACTTGCAGGAATAGCCACAGCAACTCTTGCAGAACAGGTGCAATTCATGTTCAGTAACAGGCACTGTAACCTTTTCTTATAGAGTGCTGGTACAGTCCTTAAAGAGTAAGTTCAACTTTTCACAAACAAAATGAAAAGGTGAACTAACTCCAAATATCCTGGCCACCCCTCTGGACCCCTTGCACATAGTGGCTGTGATGCCAGTGTACAGTAGCTGTCCATACACTGTACATGCAATGCTCAGCCCTGGAGTATCCATCATAATGCTTGCAATGGCAAACGTTCATGGGTCAGCATGACCACATGACTGTACTGACAAATGACAAGCACTTCTTTCTTCTAAAACACTTTATGGGAAGAAGCCTCGGGTCCACCCTGCACGTGGGGGTACCTTTCTCACGTGTGCATTTATCAATGCCCAGGACTAGGTAGGTACCGTGCTCATGTAAAAATCAAACATTATGATGGTTTCCTGACTTAGAGATGAGCTGTGTGCAGTAATAAAAGTACAGAGTTTCTCTGAAAAGTACTGTCCTGTATCACTACACGCTTATGCCTGATGTATGTTGCATTAGGAAGGACACCGTGGAGCCCATGCCTTCTCCACCAGTCCAGTATACCTAACAGAATGGGGTCCCGCCATGCACATAGCACGTCATGCATGCTCTTGTTAGCTCTTTCCTTCCTGTAATATGTGGCCAGTCTATGGGTCCTGGTTGCTACGGCAGACCTACTGCTGGGGAAGGATCACTGACCCCCCCCGTCACCAGTGGTAGGTACCACGCTTTATTACCAGCTGCAATGCTACCCATAGCAACTGCATTACTCCTTTTTTTTTTACACTTTTTTGGTGAATGTACCTGATACTAATTCACATGGGGGGCGGGATCTGGGGGCCCCCTTGTTAAAGGGGGCTTCCAGATTCCAATAAGCCCCCCGCTCACATACCCAGACAACCATCAGCCAGGGTTGTTGGGAAGAGGCCCTTGTCCCCATCAACATGGGGACAAGGTGCTTTCAGGGGGACCCCAAAACACCCTTCCCATGTCGAAGGTATGTGGCCTGGTATAGTTCAGGAGGGTCGCTCGCTCGCCCCCACTATCCTGACCGGCCAGATTGCATGCTCGGTTAAGGGTCTGGTATGTATATTGGGGGGGCCCTAGCCATTTTTTTTATTTGGTGCGGGTTCCCCTTAAAATCCATACCAGAACTGAAGGGCCTGGTATGGATTTTGGGGGGACTCCATACCAATTTCTTTTATTCATTTTGGTGTGGAGTTCCCCTTAAAATCTATGCCAGACCCTTGTTCGAACATGCAACCTGGCATGCACTGTATATATAGTCTACACTGAATGCAGAGTATATATATATATATATATATATATATATATATATATATATATATATTTATTTATATTAATATATAAATATATATTACACTGTATATGTATATAGATATTGAAGCGGACTCCAAGCCATCCTTGCCCCTTTAATTACATCCTGCTGTAAGCCAGGAATCCCCAGCTGACAGATGAATGGGCTGGGCAGGGATGAGTCATGGTTTCTGTACTCTGGCAGCTGCCAGCTTCTAAGGAGCCAGTCTGAAGGGAAGTTGTCACATTTAGCAGCAGTAGTAATACGCTTCCAAATCAGTTCCAACTGCCACCGGAGGTTCAGCCTGGATGAAGGTTAATTTAGTTCTGCCATTTGCCATACCTCTAAATGACAATTCACTGATTTAGAAAGTGATGAAGTCAAAGAATAAGCCAAGCTAATTAGCGTTTTCAAAAGGAAGTTAGTATTTGCAGCTCCCATATTTCTTTTAACATGGACTTTCTCAAGAGGATGCTCTTGAGAAAGTCCCCGGTGGACAAAACCTGTCGAGGAGTGGCGTAAATGGTGTGTGTGTAAGCTGTCAGAGGAGCCAAATTTGAAGGAAAACCCTGTCTGTGAGCATAATTTTGATCTATGTATTAACTGGCAATTGTATGCGGAGGGGGCAGCGGAGATCCAGCAACTTTGAGATATGCTGTTTACTCTTCTGAGTTTGTGAGTTTTTTTTTTTTAAATATATGTAATTGTGTGTATGGTATTACAAGATAGGGTTCTTTTTTATATGCTGGCCATCATCACGCATGAGTGGGCAGGGCTATGCTGTGTGCACTAGGGCCAGGAGATCCTCATTAGCACGGGGCAGCCGATGCTATGATGAGCGGCCTAAGTATTACCTTATTGGCAGCCATCTTGGCTAATTACCAAATCCTCTCCTCGATTGACCGCATTCTAAGCCTATTAGGCATTTAAAACTGCCTCTTGTTTAGCATTCAGCACTGGTGCTTCCAGGCGCCATGTACTGTATGCTAGCTAAACGCTGGCCAAGGTAACCACCCATTACTGGATTTTTAGCTAACTTACTACCTCTATGAACCACTTTATGTTTTATTTTCTTATATCCTATTTCTTATACCTTTCTCCTTACTACTGTGTTTTGTATTCAGCCCTACAGATTACCTCTTGTGAGGAATATTATTTATGCATAGAGATATCTATACTTAGGGATATACCAGCCTGTCATCTATGGCCACCTAGACTTGGCTCTCAGTGCAAGACGTAAGCGACTCTCATATATATATATATATATATATATATATATATATATACATTCTTTTTTTGGCATTATATGGGTGGAATTAGGCATACGATAATATTCTTGCAAGATACATAGTAAACGTTTTATCTCTTATACATTTTCAGCCCCCTCCACTACAAGAGGTTTTTTGTCCTAATATCTTCAACACAAGGCTTGCGGTTATAGTCCCGTGTCCCCTTTGAGGGAACTTAGTAGACCATCCCTTTTGGGGTCTCTCACGGTCTGGTGGTTTGGCATTCAGTGGGGGAAGCATTGGCATATCAATTCTTGGTTTTAACGCTTAGTGACATCTGTATTGGGTACATCCTTTTTTGTACTTGAAAGGTTAGTATAATATCAATAAACTGGAAGCTTGTTACAAATATGACATATGTGTCATTATGTGTACTTATATTTGCACTTATATTGCAGATAGCAATTCATGCCATCTTGTGACACCTCTGAAAAAGAGTCCTCGAAATGCATTAGTGGTCATGTAGTATATCTCTAAGTATTAGTATCAATTTATCTGTATTCCTTATGCTGCCATACATGTACTCTGAGATGTGTTTTATCTTTTGTGTATCAATAAATGTTATCTTTTAATTATTACTTTACAAATTCTTGGATAGTGCCTTTATAGTCCCAATCTCAGAGGGTTATTTGCTCGCAATTGTTAGAGATTACGGCACAATACAAATTTAGGCATGGTATTTTTTAAATGCATACCTAAATTTGAAGCTGTAAATAGAGCCGATCAACGGATTGCAGGGAGAAGGAAGAAATTCATTGATGATTACCTTAATAGAAATCTTGAGCTCTATTTGTCAATCTAAATATTGTATAGAGAGGCTATATGATTTGGTGAGTTTGCCCGCTGAATGGCATGGGTCACATAGCACCCTTTTAAGCACAGATTTAAAGTGTGCAAAATAATCACACAGCACACTGACCACCGAGTGAAGATTTAATGTTCATTTATGCAATGAAGTGGGCCTATTTTATTTTATTCTATGTTGGAGAACACTTGACATTTTATGTTGAATATAGAGTATGCATCACTGTAGGACCATGTATGTTTTTGTTTGATGAGTTTGATGTCATTAGTTGTATTTATAGCACTACACAGTCGTGACTGATATTGGTATTCATCATATAGTGAAACATTATATTAGATTTTGAATGGCTTGTATGGTTGAGGCAGTCATACAAAAACCACACATATGTGTCAATTTTACCATTGTGTAATCAGCATTGCTATTCTACAAACAGTTTTGGACACTCTAAGACTGTCAGAAGACATTTTCGTCATATTCAAATGTTTGCAACAGAACTTAAATAAATATTTTGAGGAAGAAAATATACAATTAGTATTAGTACATTGAACAATATTGTGTTAAATATGGCAATCAATGTGTATTATATTTGCCACAGTAAAAATATTATGTTTGTTAGGTTATTGCATGTTTAGATGTGTCACAAAATGAATCTTTAATTAGGGGATAATAATACCAAGACTGTTTGTCTATCTGTTCTAATAATCCTTAATGACTTTGAATTGTAATTTAATTAAATTCTTTTCTCTATCGTTATGAGTTGATATAATTTTGCAATATGTTTTTAAGGCTTGTATCTCTAGAGGCCAGCTGTTCAAAATGAAAACCAGTATGAAAGACTGTGCTCATTATAAGGTTTATTACCTTTTATTAGCTTCAAAATCATGGAAATTATATTAAAAAGAAAGACATTCATCAATTCAAAGGGAAATCAACGCGGTGTTGCTTTAAAAATTAACAATATGTATTAAGTAGTGTTGAGCGAACCCGGACTGTAACGTTCGGGTCCGTACCGAACTTTCGGGTGTCCGTGGCACGGACCCGGACCCGGACATTTCAAAAATCGTTCGGGTTCATGCCTGGGCTTGCAATGTCAGGCCCAAGCGAGTTGTGATGAATTATGTATAACAATTAAAAATTTCGTTGTGGCGCAACTAAAGGGAAACTTAACTACTTACAGAAAGAAAAATTATATTAAAGGTACTAAAACTTCGATTATTTTCCATTATTTGGAATATTACTCGTGTCAGAAAGTATGACCAAAAGTAAAACTTGTCGACCGGAGATCTCTATGTTCGGAATTTTTGTATAACGTTTTAATATAGTTGAGTATTGCTATCTCTTTTCTTAAATTAATTTAATGTTAAGTTTCAGTAATTCCTAATAATCTTGTCTATCTGTTTGTCAGAA
>BLSH010258308.1:26021-40111 GCA_018402905.1 Glandirana rugosa | reverse complement strand
TCCACCTACACTGCCACGGTCACGGCCTAGTCAACCTCTAGGCTCCTACTCCACATCCACCCCCCTTCCTGTTATTTTACTTGATTTTAATTTATTTTCCCTATCCCCATTTATTTGTAGGGCACTTGCCCTAGTTTGAAGATGATTTTAGAACAGTTATATGGCTTCTACCGTTAATTAATACTTTTCAGACACAGTTTGAAGATGATCCACATTCACCTCCATTTTTGCTTTTTTTATGTTTTTATTTTTTTAAAAATATTTACAGTTATTTCCCTGTCCCCATTTTTTTGTAGGGCACTTGCCCTACCCTTACCCCCATTTTACTTCCTTTTGCAGCCCTCTGGGGCTTTCCAGGACTTTCCTACAGCCATTTTTGTGCCTAAAAGTTCGGGTCCCCATTGATTTCAATGGGGTTCGTTGTCCGTGCGATCGTTCGGGTTCCGTCCGGACCCGGACCCGGACTTTGTCCCGAAGTTCGGACGGACCAGCAGAACCCGAACTTCCAGGTGTTCGCTCAACTCTAATGCCAACGTGTACTGTGACATACTGAAGCAGAGCACGATTCCCTCCCATAGGAAGACTGGGCCGCAGGGCAGTAATCCAACATGATAACACCCAAACACACCTCCAAGATGACCATTGCCTTGCTAAAGAAGCTGCGGGTAAAGGTGATGGACTGGCCAAGCATGTCTCCAGACCTAAACCCTATTGAGCATCTGTGGGGCATTCTCAAACAGAAATTGGAGGAGCGCAAGGTCTCTAACATCCGCCAGCTCTGTGATGTCGTCACGGAAGAGTGGAAGAGGACTCCAGTGGCAACCTGTGAAGCTCTGGTGAACGCCATGCCCAAGAGGGTTAAGGAGGCCCCCAGATCCCGTCGCCCCTATGTGAATGGGTGATAGATAGCTGCCATAATCCCGATATTTTATTCAACGGCAGTCAGTCCACTACTTGCCAGATCCGTTGGCAGTGACGGAGACCATCCAATCCATTCCCCTGTTGGGCAGGAAGCCGAGTAAGGGCATGATAGCCCCGACTCGACTCTGACCTTGGAGGACCGCAGCAATGTCAAATGTCACTTCTGCCCTCTGGCCTTAAAGGGCCAATTTTTTTTTAAAAAAGACCTTTTTTATTGCTTTTAACCACTTCAGCGCGGAAGGATTTACCCCCTTAATGATCAGAGCAATTTTATTGTACCCAAACAAAATTGAGGTCCTTTTTTCCCCACAAATAGAGCTTTCTTTTGGTTGTATTTGATCACCTCTGCGTCAATTATGATCACCGCTATAAACAAAAAAAGAGTGACAATTTTGAAAAAAAAACAATATTTTTTACTTTTTGCTATAATAAATGTCCAAAAAAATTATAAAAAAACAAATGTATTCATCAGTTTTGGCTCATATATATTCCTCTACATATTTATGGTAAAAAAATTGCAATCAGCGTTTATTGATTGGTTTGCGCAAAAGTTACCACGTTTACAAACCATGAGAATTCATTCATGGTGTTTTTACTATTTTTTTTTCACTAGCAATGGTGGTGATCTGCGATTTTTAGTGGGACTGCGATATTGCGGCAGACAGATCGGACATTTTTTACACTTTTTTGGGACCATTGACATTTATACAGCGGTCAGAGCTAAAAATAGCCACTGATTACTGTGTAAATGCAACTGCCAAGGAAGGGTTTAACCTGCAGGGGGCAATAAAGGGGTTAACTGTGTTCCCTAGGCATGTTCTAACTGTGTGGGGCTGGGCTGGGAGGGGCATGACAGATCTAACTGATCCAGATGACAGGGATCACTAGATCATGCCGCCAGACAGAGCGGGGAACCACTGTGTTTACATCAGCGGTTCCCCGCTTTTCTTCTGTAGTAGGCAATTGCGGGTTGCCGCGCATCGAGTTCGCACAACCCGCGGCCCCACTCAGGGAGTGTGGGCCCCCCCCTAGCTGTGGGTGCATGAATCATCATTTATAGACGGCGATCTGCGCTATGCTGCCAACTTGCAGCAGTAAATGTACACAAACCGGTCAGGAACCGGTTAAGTGTACATTTGAGATCTGAGGTCTTTATAACCCCAGATCTCACATTAAAGAGGTCCTGTCCTGTTTATTTCCATTACAAGAGATGTTTACATTCCTTGTAATAGGAATACAAGTGATCCAAGATTTTATTTTAAAAGGACAGTGTAAAAATAAAAAGTAATATAAATAAGTAAAAAAAAAATTTAAAGCGCCCCAGTCCCACCGAGCTAGAGTGCAGAAGCAAACGCATATGTAAGTCGCACCCACATGTGAAAACGGTGTTCAAACCACACATGTGAGGTGTCGCCGCGATTGTTAGAATGAGAGCAATACTTCTAGCACCAGAACTCCTCTGTAAATCAAAACTGGCAACCTGTAGAAATTTTTAAATGTTGCCTATGGAGATTTTTAAGTGTCAAAGTGTGTCGCCATTCCATGAGCAGGTGCAATTTTGAAGCTTGACATGTTGGGTATCAATTTATTTGACGTAACATTATCTTTCACAATATAGAAAAAATTGGGATAACTTTACTGCTTTCTTATTTTTTAATTCAAAAAAGTGTATTTTAAAAAAAAAATGTGTTTGTAAGACTAAGACCGCTGCGCAAATACGGTGTGACATAAAGTATTGCAATGACCGCCATTTTATTCACTAGTGTATCTGAAAGAAATATATATAATGTTTGGGGGTTCTAAGTAATTTTATAGCAAAATGATTTTAACTTGTAAACAACAGATATCAAAAATAGGCTTGATCCTTAAGTGGTTAAAGGAATATTTAATTTTTCTTGTTTCAATTTAAGCATCATTAAAATCACTGCTCCTTTAAAACCGATAGTTTTAAAAACTTTTTTTTTCATTGATATATGTCCCTCGGGGTAGTACCCATGTCCCCATACACCTTTTATGGCAATAACTTGCATATAAGCTTTTAAAATAAGGACTTTTCATGTTTGTGTCCCATAGACTTTAATGGAGTTCGCATGTTCGGTAGAACTTTTTGCCTGTTCAAGATGTTATGGTGCAAACCGAATCAGGGGGTGTTTGGCCCACCCTACTTCCCACCCCTACATCCCTGGAATTCATAAAGAGTATTTATGATGCAGGTGCATGTGTATGACCGATTCATGTACCTGTCAGAAATTTAGATTTAGAGGCTGGCACTGACACTGGAGTCTTCATCCTTAGAGCAGCTCAGTATAATGAGCCTTTAAAATCACAGGCTCAGCATAGCCGAGCTCCCTGCTTAGCCACTGCACCTTTCACCCAGAGAGGGGCAGCGACCAAGAAGTTAAGCTGTGGGGTGGGTGGAGCATGCTGTTGAAACACTGCTTCCCCATCAGTTCCACCTGCTCTGAGATTTACAGAGAGCACAGCCTGATAAGAAATGCTGAGATACTAGTTCCAAACTTCCAATAAGGTCTGCCTTCCTTGTAATGTAAGGGGGTGGATTTCATAGCTGTTAGACAGCACAATAGAAGAAACACAGCACTTCTAAGTGCAATAGTATGGATGCAAAAAAAAGTCAGCTACTCACAAGAAAACTAAAATCAGAGCTTTGTATGACTTGGCAGTCCCACTCTAGGTAACGCAAGGACATTCACACTGTGTATGCACTGGCTGGACAAACAGAGACGCATGCACAGCAGGATTGTCCTTGGGTTACCTAAAGCAGGACTGCCATGTCATACACTTAGAGGTGCTGTGTTTTCTCGCTTCACTTGTTTGCAGAGTCCCCTTCTAGCTCCTCCCCACTGGCTGCTTCTACTGTACTCTACCCTTAACATGGGTTGCATTATAATCAGAGACTGCAATATCTGCATATACTGCCTATATACGCTGATCACTCCCCATTGCCCATATACTGTTGTGGCAATATAGCTTTGTGGCCAGCCATACCTTACCATCAGAGTTTTCCCCCTCTGTGCACTACACCCATTTGTTAGACAGCACAATAGCCACTAAAGAATCTGTCAATCACAGTGGAGGCGGATCTGATAGGGAACTAGTTTTCAGCATGTCCCACAGCCATTGCACACTGTCAATGTTCAGCCTTGCATCACTGGTTGCTAGGATAGTGGCAGTCTGCATCCTACCAACCAATGAAGCTGTACAGTTAACAGACAACAGTGTCTTAGCAACCAGTGACAGGCAAAGGGTGGTTCAAGCAAACATGACCTGCTTTTTGCTACACAGAGAACCCATGCTGACCCCTGTTGACTAGTCTGACCCATTATATTCTAATTCTCCCCTCAATCCCCCTTCAGTCCTAGTTTAAATAGTCCTCCAGCCTTTCCATAAACTTCTCCCCCCACACAGCAGACCCATGCTCACACGCAAAGGTGAATGCACGTGTAAGTCCCGCACACGTATGTAAAAGGTGATTGCACGACTCATGTGAAATTTTGAGGTAATGTAGTTTGGCGCCATTCCATGGGGTAAAAAATGTATCAAAGAGTGTTTTTTCCAAAATAATTCCATTGGAAAAACCCCTGCACAAATACTGTGTGACAACACCCACCCACCATTTTATTATCTAGGGCCTCTGCTTAAGAAATATATAATGTTTGGGGGTTCTAAGTAATTTTCTAGCAAAAAAAATGATATTTACGTGTATGTCAAAAGTGTCAGAATTGGCCCAGTAGTGAAGTAGTTAAGAAATAAATGTATGTGTTACATACGTTTCTTTCACAGTTGCAAGCAGAAAATGATCTATTATAGACCTTTAATGTCAAATCTTGCTGCATTAGATATATTTGAAAAGTGTTTCTGGATATGCTTCTGATTTGTATTGGTAAACTGCTATAGAATGTAGCTCAGAATTAATGAACTTTAAAATTTCTATATAAATTATTTTGTTAATAGAAACTGATTACTGCATGAACATCAATTTACAGCCCTTTACTACATATGCGTAACAATTAACACATTTACATATTATTCAAAATAAGTAGGCAAAAATGTTAAATTATACAAAAATGCTGGATATTTCAAACAGTTTCTATGAGTTTAAACAATAACATTTCCATGCATTGGATTATTGCAGGGGGGAATAAACTTCACCTTTTCCACTTGAATGAGTTTTTGATTTTAAGCTTTTCCTGAACAAATCAGTACTTTTTTTAGCTTTGACAAGTACAATGCACACATTAAAAAGTCACAAGCTAAAAGGCCTGAATGTCACAGAAGCAGTATTTTTGAAATCACTGATCACTGACACGTTATGCACTGGTGGAAAAAGTCATGCTCTTTAAATGATATACGATAATAAATCATGTTAAATTGTTGAATATTTCATATTACGCTTGAGATGGAAAAAAATTACCCGCAAATGCAATAATATTTAACATTTGGCTAAACAAAAGCTTAAAACAAGAAAATGTTTACCGTACTTTGCTCTTTGTAACTGCAACCATGTGTGTGCTTAGATGTCATAAAAATAGGTAAGAAAATTTTACTTGGTTGAAGATCCACAGCTGCCAATTTATTGAAAAAAACTGGTAAAAGGTGGGACATAAATGAAGATCAGAATAGATAGAACATGTGTGGCATGGCATGATTACTTTTGATGCTCATCTTCAGCTGCTTCTGCTTATGAAGGGAAGCCAAGATTGAAAATGTTCATTTTGCCAAATTATTAGTAAAGCAAGTGTGGCAAAATAATTCAGAAAAATGTTGCCATTTGGTAAACTCACCAGAGTCAAGAGAGAGTGTAGAATGCACAATTAAGGTGGCTGTTGGTGATTTTTAAGGGTGCAATGGGGTTTAAATGTTTTTTGAGAGTTTGAAAAGCTTGTTTTAAGTATCTTGGACCTGTGTTTTTGAGAAATGTATTTCTGGGTATACACTAGTAGAATTTTGCTCAGATTTTTTATTTTAAAAATGTTTGTTCCATTTTCTAATCATTAATGGGGTCAAATTGACATTGGTTTTCAACAAAAGCTACAAAAAATTGTACAGTTGATGCACAACACGTAAGAAGTCATGCAGGAAAAATTCCAGTTATGAATAAGAACAGTGACACTGATACCTATGTGTTAAACTTTGTGAAAAAGTGTAGTCAGTACCACTTTGGAGAGAGGCAGTGGGCTGATATTGAAATGTGGAGTGGAAGCCAAGGAGGATGTTATATCTATGAAGTATCAACTGACCGTAGAGGCTTACCACAAAAATTCAGGTGGTTGTAGAAAGGACTTACACCTACATGGATGGGGTAAGCAACCTAAGCACTTTATTCCAGCAACGGACTAAATCATTGAAAAAGATTCCTATGAGTACTTAGAGGACTTGATGATCCAGATAAACTCCTATACATCTATCCTACAGAAGTTCAGATGGAGAGCAAGCCTGTATCTTGTAAAGTGGTAGTAGAATTAGCAGCTACTTACATAAACACCCGGGTGCCTCAAGGCTCACTGTAGTAACTGGAAAGGAAAATAACTACCAACAGAAACCCCTGCTACATATGTGAGACAAACCTCCCAGGACTAGCACCTGGAACCCATAATAAATATCCATCATCAGCTGATACCCACAGTTGTTACACTTGTGCCAGGCCAGATTCTCATCTCTGTGCTAAGTAGTCAGACAATGTGATATATTTTACATAACACGGGGCAGCCAATAAAGAATACAGAACTTCAAACCTCCACTTGAGGGTCCTCAAAAGACTTCTAATGAGTCCCAGTCATAAATGACCAGGTAGTAAATAGTCCAAATGAACTGTTTTTTTCTATACTGACCTACAGCTGAACTGCTCAGACTTTAATTTTATGCAAATTCTGCACTGGTATAATTGGCATCAACCTGAAATAACATGTTAAAACAAAAATGTATTATATGTGTGACAGCTGCCCCTTTAAGTATAAAACACACTAAATGAGCGAAACCTTATAAATAAAGTGGGCGATATTCCTCCTTAAGTGGTTAAACAATATGTAAACATTAACAATACCCAAAACAAGAAATGTGCCTAGTTTTACAAGTAAAAAATCAAAACAGCGTGAACAAAATGTGAGCATGATTAAAATTATGAAAAATCTGGAGAGTGGGGAACCCTAGGATAAAGCAGAAAAACAAGACCTGAGGTGTATCACACCATGGCAAAATGGTGGTCATGGTCGGGTTGCATCTAACAGAGGGAGTGGCTTAACCACTTCAGTCCCGGAAAGTTTTACCCCCTTCCTGACCAATTCAGCACTGCGTCGCTTTAACTGACAATTGTGCGGTCGTGCGACATTGTACCCAAACAAAATTTGCGTCCTTTTTTCCCATAAATATTTGATCACCGCTGCATCATTTCTGATCACCACTATAAACAAAGAAAGCGACAATTTTGCAAAAAAACAATATTTCTTACTTTTTTGCTAAAATTCAAATCCAAAAAAAATATAAAAAAACATTTTTTTCATCGGTTTTGGCCAATTTATATTCTTCCTCATATTTTTGGTAAAAAAAATCGCAATCGGCATTTATTGATTGGTTTGCATAAAAGTTGCCGTGTTTATGGATGATGAGAATTCATTTCTGGGGTTTTTAGTTTTTTTTATTTTTTACTAGTAATGGCGGCGATCTGCAATTTTTAGCGGTACTGCGATATTGGGGCAGACATGTCGGACATTTTTTACACTTTTTTGGGACCAATGACATGTATACAGCGATCAAAAATTTAAATGTCCACTGATTACTGTGTAAATGTCATTGGCAGTGAAGGGGTTAACCTGCAGGGGGCGATCTAGGGGTTAACTGTGTTCCCTGGGCGTGTTCTAACTGTGGGGGGGCTGGGCCACCATGGGCATAAGAGATCTAACTGATCCCAGTGACAGGAATCAGTAGATCTTTTATGTCCCCATTGAAAGAGCGGGGAGCCACCGTGTTTACATCGGCGGTTCCCCGCTCTTTGGCTCTAGCAGCTCATCGCGGCTCGCCGGCGGACATCAGGTCCACCCGAGCTGCGGGCACACTCCTCCGGATCGCTCCCCCCCCCCCCCAGCTGTGCCTGCGCGAATCGCCGCCTTTTTGCGGCGTTTTGCGCTAAGCGCCCACACCGCCACAGCAAATATACTGTGCGCAGTGTGGAACCAGTTAAAGAAGGCTGTTTAAATATAACCAGAGCCTAGTCACTATGTACAATGCATGCATATGCCAATTACTGAGCCACAAGTGATAGTTTCACAGACACTCATAAACCTCAGGAAAAAGGATCCATAAAAAAAAAAACTGTTTCCAATTACATTTGCTTTCTGCACTCAAAAAGATATCACTTTTTGGCTACATCTTCAATAGGTTTTCCAGTTCTGGTTACCAATTCTCAGGAAGGATGTGCTGGAACTGGACAGGTTCTAAGTCTGTCAGATGGTAAGTTTGCCATCTTTTGTGTCTGTAACATTCCACAAAGTTTACGGCAGATAACACACTTGAAAAAGAACCTGCTCACTCATCTCTTAGCTCCAACTATCCACAGTCCAGCAGCTTGTAAAGCCCATACTGCAGCACAAAGTTCCAATCTAGGTATGGTGTGTTTAGGGAGTGTTGCAAGTTTTGCTTTACCCATTACAAAGCCCACATGGCATTGCCCTTTAGTGTCTATGGTTCTGAGGTAGGCTACGGCAGCAATTGCTTTAACAGAAGCATCGGAAAACACACAAAGTCTTTGCATCTGAACTTCTGTAGGGGAGAGGGTTGTCCCAGTCTAATTTCTCTAAGTAGTGCTTTACCCCGGATGGTAACAGGTGTTGCAAAGCCTAAAGGATTATAGAGGCTGTTTATGGTAGACAGGACACCTCTACAGGTAAAGGGTTTTTCCTCTGTGTTTACTTGGAACATAAAAGTGTCAGATTTTAAATACCAAAGCAAACCAAGGCTGCATTGTATAGGAAGTGAGCCTGTGCCCAAATCTAAGTCTTTTAACTCACTAGAATTATCTTTGGCGGGAAAGGCTTCTATAACTTCCTGGAAGAGCCTATCCTGTGCACCAAGTCGTGTTGGTCAGTGTCATAGGTATTGCTGTCACAGGGTGAACTTGTGAAAGGAAGAGATACAGGGTTGCTGTGTGGTAGCTTCTTTATGCGGATGTGATTTTGACAGGGCTGGAAAAGAGAAGGACGACCATTCTCTAGTGTATTAGAGAGCAAGTTATTGACAGATGTCGGTTTGTGTGCTCCTCCCAGGCAAACATCACAGATAA
Organism: Glandirana rugosa; assembly: GCA_018402905.1. Lineage (NCBI taxonomy): Eukaryota > Metazoa > Chordata > Amphibia > Anura > Ranidae > Glandirana > Glandirana rugosa. Next base: position 30,897 of record BLSH010258308.1, on the reverse strand, counting down.
TGACCCACCTAAGATTTTTGAGCATATGGGACGATGTGACGGCCATTGATCTGCTTCCTTGCTTTGTGGGCTTGCAAGATATCTCTCCCTAGGAGGAAGATTATCTGAGCCTGATCATCTAGTTCTGGTATGAGATGTGCTATCTGGTATGGTGAACTGCTGCATCTGGTATGGGGATTTCAGATCTGTTGTCTGGGATCTGATTGCATTCTATTAGGGTCGGTAAGGGTAGATTTGTCTTACCATCCATAAATTCTATTTGTAGGCCATCAGCCCTTCTATCCATCGCCTCCACTGTACCTGCACAGGTCCTAAGGGAGTAAGGACTGCTGGGGCCCTTAATCTTTAGAATGTCAAAAAGCACAGATCTAACTAGTGACTTATTACTCTGATCATCCAAGATGGTATAGAGCTTGACTGCTTTGTCTCTGCATCCATTTGGGTAAAGTCTTACTAGGCAGATTTTGGATCTGCCACCTATAATTGCTTTGCAGACTTCAGTGCACTGTTAAGTGATTGCTATTGCATCTGTACTAGAGTCCTTGGCCTCCCCGTCATGCTCATGGTCACTATGGGCAGCCAGGAAGGTTCTTGGAGCTGGTCATGGGTGCAGAGCTGTGTTGTGATCTGTGCTGCCACATTCTCTAGACTTAACACTGACCTTACAGTCCTTGGCAAAGTGTGTTGACAAAGAGCAGGACTTGTAACAGAAGTTGTTCTCTTTAATGAAGGCATTGTGATCCCGCATGGTCTTTGCTCTGAAGGTTCTGCATTTCAGAAAGGGATGTGGCACCTTATGCAGAGGGTATAATTTAGCAGGGTCACTGTCTTAATCCTCTGGCTGAGACTGCAGATCTGTGGCTAGAAATGTTAGTTTTGTGCACTGCTAATGGAGCCCTATGCTGCTTAGGGCCAGAAAGAGTGACATAAGACACTGAAAAAATTAAGCTGGTATCATCTTTTGTTCCTACTTGTATGTCTACAAAGTCCACATAACCTCTGAAGGATGGAAAAGGTACATTGTGTTTTCGCCTGTAGTTACAGCAATGAGGCCTATTTCAGGGTGGTTTATATTAATATATCTGATTGGCATGCTCAGCAGAATGATTGCCAAGCCACTTTTCAAGGAGATCTATCTGTTCCTGGAGGATAGATCTAGACCTTTGCTGGCTCTCTGGAAAGAAGATCGTCATGCTCTGTAATGTTGGGGGCGATCACTGAATTTGGCAAGTCCTTGGGTAAATAACTCACGTTTTGCAACGAACTTGGTAAGGTCTACAGTAGCCTGATTAGCATTGGGATAAGCTGCTGGTGTATTGTGGTGTGGCGTATTGGCATACCAGGTAGGAGTCTTTTCTTTAGGCAGGCTGGTGTCATACTTGTATAAGGTTGGCGGCTTGCACCAGCTTGTTTCATACTCCCTTGGAGTGAAACCAAGTGTTTGATGCTTGTAGGAAAGCTGAGTACCTTGCTCAGTAGAAGGTTTGGTTGAAGCTGGATAACCTGGATCTCGGTCAGATTTTTCTTGTAGCATTGGGGTTCAAGGTCGGCCTCCTGCTGCTTTGCTTGATGTGACTCACTAACATTATATTTTATTTATTGCTGTGGAGTACTGCTTGGGTTAGAGAGCTGGTAGATATAATCTAAAGTGTGCTGCATGGAATCTTGGTGGTCCTCCTCTGGACTCTGCTGCTACCTGCTCTTGACTCACCGTAGGCAGCTGCTTCTAATGCTTCTGCTTCTGCAATGGCAGCAGCAGTTTCTTTTTCCACTGCCAGCCTCTCCATGTTGGCTTCTAGGACAGCCTGCTGCATTTTTCAGAGAAGTCTCTTGTTGAGCTAGTTCAGCGTCCAGGCGTACTTTTTGACATTCTCTCTCTTGTTCCAGGCGTACTTTTTTCTTTCTCATCTGTAACTCTGGGTCTGCGAATGCGGTCCTGGCCCTTGCTGCTTCGGCTATTGAATGGGCGATTGCTGCTGCATTTGTGATAGATGACTTGGATGAGTTTGCTCACGATTGTGTTTTGTAAGAGGATGCTTGACTGTGAGACATGGCTGTGGTGGAGAAGCTGTCCTGCTGTGTAGAGACGGCTGTAGTGCGAGTGTGGGGATGCTGCGTGACAGAGCGCGTCTCTGTGTAACCTGGCTGCTTGCTTCACCTGCTGAAGGCCTGTTTCATCTAAGGCAGTGGTTCTCAACTCCTGTCCTCGGGACCCACTAACAGGCCAGGTTTGCAGGATAACTGAAATACGTCACAGGTGATATAATTTGCTGCTCAGTGATTGCAGTAATCTAGTCTGCATCTCCCCAAGGTAATACTTAAAATATGGCCTGTTGGTGGGTCCTGAGGACAGGAGTTGAGAACCACTGATCTAAGGCATCTGACTATATGGACACAAAATTTTACTGTTCTGTCTCAAGGACAGAGTGCTAAACCTTGCTGCTCCATAAACTCCAGATACCATATTTCTTTGATCTTAAATTTATTGGAACAAGCCAGGTGAAACTACAAATAGATAAAATAAACATCAATCAGTACAATTTTGCATACAACAAAGAAACAATGCTCTATAACACAGAACATGATCATAAGAACTCACTTTTTAAGCTAGCTGAGGGGTGATGGCGAGAGATGAAAAACATGACCTCCTATCTTGTTGTAGGTTCTTAAAATGGTGGCTGACTCACTACATCTAGAGCATTCTCCCAGAATGCACTGGTTCCTATCAACTTTATTAACACATTCTAATAGAATACAATATGTAACTAATGCTATACCAGAAAGGGAACAGTAGGTGGTGCCTGTGCTCTGCATATAACAAGCTTAGTGTAAATGAAGAAAGTCCATTGTGTTATATTAAGCACATAAACACAAGTAAACTGAATATAAGCCCGGTGGGCAGAACATTTAGTGCATGTGAGATGAAAACAAGGGAACAGATATACTGTACATCTGTTGCCAATCTTTAGATATTAAGTATACCCAAAAGTTTATAAAAATAGTAAACTACTAAACATAACAGAAGCAATTGCCTAATAACCCCTGCTTCTGGCCTGGATTTAACAGCAGCTTTACCATGAACATGTGATCTCAGCTCCTCTTTGTCTCTCTCACCTGGTGTCCTCTTCCTCTCGACTCCCGATTCCCTCTGTGTCCGCTTCCGCGTGGCTCACGCAAACCAGGGTGGTGTGTCAGTCCGCAGACCTGTTGCAAGAGGCAGATGTTAAACAGCGCGGTGAGCTGATGATATGCTTGTTATTTATGTAGCCGTGAGAAGCTACGTGAGTGTTTTTAATCCCAATGTCTGGCTTTAGTAAATGATTTGTAGCAGAGAGCACTATGGTTTTCCATTTTGTTTTTATGGCTATACATGGATGATCGAGTGCGTGGAAGTGGAATCACGTGGTTCCTAGGCGTTCTCTGCAGGAGAATGCCATAATTATACCAAAAGACATCTTATCAGGTGAATTTGACTCTGTAATAGTGTCATTGCTGGAACTGAGCAGGCATTTTGTCTATTGGTGGTGGTCACTAAATGCACTGGATCAATTTGAACTATCACGTGGAGTTATCACATAGGAGGAATAGGAATTTACTGTACAGATTTTATATGACACGAATGTACATGGACTTATGTTTTGAATTACCATCATTAATGTTTTGATTTCATCACAATTTCCTTATAGTTGCACTGCACTTATATTGTGTTATTTATTGTATCTTATAGAGTCACTGATGGACATAACTCAGTGTTTCTCATCTCCAGTCCTCAACTCCAGTCCTCAAGGCGCACCAACAGGTTGTGTTTTCAGGATTTCCCTCAGATGAAACGGCTGTGGTAATTACTAAGGCAATGAAACTGATCAAATCACCTGTGCAAAATAATGAAAATCCTGAAAACATGACCTGTTGGTGTGCCTTGAGGACTGGAGTTGAGAAACACTAATCTAACTAGTGTTGACAGTAGGGATGGGCCTAACACCCCACCCCCGTTCGGTTCACACAAGAACATCCGAACACACAAAAAATTTGTCCACAAATTCAAACAGCATTAAAATCTATGGGACATGAAAAATCAAAAGCGCTCATTTTAAAAAGGTTATATGCAAGTTATTGCATTAAAAAGTATATGTGGACCCGGGTCCCTGCCCTAGGGGACATGTATCAATGCAAAAAACAATTTTTAAATTGATTGTTTCTTCAGGAGCAGTGATTTTAATAATGCCTAAAGTGAAAAAAAAAATGAAATTTTCCTTTAAATATCGTGCCTGATGGGTCTCCTTAGTCTGCTTGTAAAAGGGCGCACCTCTTTGATGTGTAGAACATAGCCAGAGCAAAATGACATTTTCAAAGGAAAAATTGTCATTTAAAATTGTGGCTGTAACGTATTACCGGCTCCCGGCAATATACATAAAAATCTGTGAAAAAATTTGCCTGGTGTCCCCCCCCCCCCCCAGTCCATACCAGGCGTTTAAAAAAGTGTCTAAAAATACATATAACGGCCCTCGGCCATTATGCAATGTCGGTGTTAAAATTTACTGTTAAAAAGGAAACTTTTACAGTAAAACGAGACCGATACAAGATGTGTAGTTTCTCCACGCGGGAAAATGTTCGTCTGATTCCTCTGGGTAGTCCGTGCTATAAATTTCCTTTTAAAGTAAAAAAAAAAGTGAAATCCGTAATAATTTTAGTGACGAGGACTTCTTTGTTAGTTAAATTTTTAACAAAAAACGTAACTATGTACAGGGGATCCCGTCCCTGGGCCCAGGTGTATATGAAAAATTACGTTATTGAACGTATATTGGAAAAATTTTACTCGCGAAAACTAAAAAGTACAGGGTATCTAAAATTACGACAAACTTAAACACCTGTTTAA
>BLSH010258308.1:12731-26011 GCA_018402905.1 Glandirana rugosa | reverse complement strand
AACATCCGAACACACAAAAAATTTGTCCAAAAAATTCAAACAGCATTAAAGTCTATGGAACCCGAACATGAAAAATCAAAAGCGCTCATTTTAAAAAGATTATATGCAAGTTATTTCCATAAAAAGTGTATGGGGACCCGGGTCCTGCCCTAGGGGACATGTATCAATGCAAAAAACAGTTTTTAAATCAATTGTTTCTTCAGGAGCAGTGATTTTAATAATGCCTAAAGTGAAAAAAAAAATGAAATTTTCTTTCAATATCGTGCCTGATGGGTCTCCTTAGTCTGCTTGTAAAAGGGCACACCTCTTTGATGTGTAGAACATAGCCAGAGCAAAATTACATTTTCAAAGGAAAAATTGTCATTTAAAATCGCGGCTGTAACGTATTACCGGCTCCCGGCAATATACATAAAAATCTGTGAAGAAATTTGCCTGGTGTCCCCCCCCCAGTCCATACCAGGCTCTTCAGGTCTGGTTTGGATTTTAAAGGGAACCCCATGTCAAATTTAAAAAAAATTGACATGGGGTCCCCCCTAAAATCCAAGCCAGACTCTTATCCAAGCATGCAACCTGGCTGGCCAGGATGGGGGGGCGAGCGAGCGCCCACCCTCCCTCCTGAACCATACCAGGCTACATGCTCTCAGCATGGGGAGTATGGGTGCTTTGGGGCAGGGGGGGCTCTGCGCCCCCCCCACCCCAAAGCACCTTGCCCCTATGTTGATGGGGACAGGAGCCTCTTCCCCACAACCGTGGGGTTGTGTGGGCAGGGGGCTTATCAGAATCTGGAAGCCCCCTTTAATAAGGGGGCCACCAGATCCCGCCCCCCCATGTGAATTGGTATCGGGTACATCGTACCCCTACTAATTCACCAAAAAAGAAAACACCACAGGAGACAATTAGGGACAAGTCCTTTATTAAAAAAGGAAAAAAATGAGTGTCCCCCGTTGTAATCCATCATCAATCACGGCAAGCAATGACCCGAAAAAAAAAAAATGGACAGCTCCTCCTCCATGGGAGGGCTCCAGCCGACTGAGCTCTCTTTCTTTTCATGTTTTATTTATAGTGAATGGCGGGGCCATCCTGTGACATAATTGAGTGACCCTCCCCTCTGACGTCACATGATGTCAGAAGGGGGCATGGCCACCCGGTGACGTATGGATGACCTATAATTAAAATGTCAAAACAAAGCAAACACAGACGGTGGCAGTCCTCCCATGGAGGAGGAGCTGTGCAAGCCATTTGCAGGCATGACGGGTGGGTGATTGCGGGCATGGCAGGCGGGCGAATATGGGGTGTTCAGTGGCACCGAAGTTGCACCAAACACCCCATAAAGTTCTAAATTTGGGGAGCGGGCAAACAGTAAATGTTCAGCTCGAACGTATGCTCTGGCCGAACCATTCGCCCATCCCTAGTTGACAGCAATCATGTTAGGCCGAATATATTGGCCATTGATTATTAATGATGAATATTTTTTCACTATATTTTTTCACTTTATTTTAGATATATTTGCGCTGATTATATATGTATTCACTATGTGTTCATATGTTGCCCACCAGGGATGGAGTATGGAGAGGGAACAAAGAATGGGAGCAAATCCAGCCTTTGTCCTCTTCATGTAGGTAATTGTGCTGTGCAACAGAAGAAGGTAACAGACAGGCTGCAGCCAGCCTCTGTATTTTCACCAACAGCTTCACCCATTTACAGAATGTTATGGGCAGAAGAAATCAGGGTGTTGTTTTACAAACCGCCCATGAATATTGTGGGCAGTTGGCAACACTGGTCGAAATAGGTTGTAGTAAACCAAGGTGAACCTAGGTTTTGACAAAAACTTCTCTAATCTCCACAACTTGAAGTAATCAAATGGAACTATATTAAATATGGAAAATGGTGGATATATTTCATGATTTAGCTAAATTAATTTATATACTGTATATATATTTTTGCAAGGAAACTTAAGGATCATTCCACCCAAAAGCAGTATGTTTCTTTAATAAATGATAGAAGAGGGAGTGGAGTCTCAATCATCCATTGATTTCCTAAATCTCTTTTTATTACATTATGTCTGATGTGCGTCGGAACTGGAAGAATTCAAAGTAGAAGCAGCCAGAGCTACAATCCTCTGAAAGCATATTGTAGTTGGAATATGAAATGATACACATTAGAATGTATCTCTAAGTAATATAACAATTTTAGGTTAGCAGATCCTTTAAGAAAAACAATACCATCTACATTTTTCACAGATCTGTTTGTATTTTGTGAAAGAGCCCCAAAAAAAAATTTGCTCTTTTTGTTTTTTAAAGTTAAATGACTAAACTCAGTTCGGAAACTTGAAGCCTATTTTTGAATCATAATAATAAATCTAATATGGGAGCAAAGTACAAAGTAATATAAGATGGCAATTAGAATGAATCACTTTTGTTATTTTAGATGTGCTAGAACTAATCATTACAGTTAAGTGGTACTGAGATCACAAAGTCAAGAAACCTGAAAAAACACAGAAAAGAAAAGACTGATTATTGAAAAAATAAACACAAGTAGATATATTTAAGTATGATTTTTAGTAGGATTCTCTTTGTGTTAGGAAAAATGCTAAACTTGTCTTAAACATTGCAGATTCAGTTCTGAAACACTAGAATCAAACATCTGTTATGTCCAAGTGTACTGACTGTGGCACCAAAATGTGCTAAAAGCTGTGACACATGCATAATTAGTGGCAATAATGTGTGTATAATTACGTGGCATAGGAAGCCACCATGGTGTGGATTTCCCCTCAATATTCTAAATATATCCTTATTTAGGCATGCAGCCTAGGTGGTCAGGAAGTAGAATGCAGTAAGTATGTGCCCCCCTCCTCCTATAACATACCAGGCCACATGCCTTTCAACATTGGAAGAGATACCTTGAAAGGGAGGGGACCAAAGCCTCTCCCCTTGGAAAGCTCTATTGTCCCAATGTTGTGGTAAAAGGGCCTCTTTCCCTTTTCCATGTGCCCCCCCTCAAAAAGAAGTGGGAGCAATAGAAAAATAGGGGGCATTTATGGTGGAGCCTGGAAATCACATTCAAAATTATGGGATTACCAGATTCATTAATACCCCATACCCATAGCAATACCCCAGGTGAAATCATATTGTCAATTATATCAACCAGGATTTCCCAGCACTATTACAACAGTTGATAATCTGTCATTTAGCTGCAGGAGGGCAGCATATACAGGCCATCTGAACTCTGCCACTATTGACTTCAATAGTGTTCAGAACATGTTCGAGCAACACTAATTTTCATACGTCAGATGGAGCAATCTGGGGGTGGGCAATATTTAAAGGAAGAATAACTTCTTCCTGACCACCACATCCTTTTAAAAGGACCCCCAGGGCTGGAAAGGATCTGCAATCACGTGACCACTGTGATTGGTGGTCATGTGATCGGGAGCAGGTCCCAAAGACTACTGATCATTATTGGGGGGCTGAGAATGTGCTCAGTGAGTGCGCTCTCAGCACAGAAACACCCAGTGGTGCAATTGCGAGGCATGTGTGCATTAAAGCCCACCTTTATGTCTCCACACATATGTGGATGTCAGCAGGTTAATACAGATTTATGAAAGCTGAGTTCCTGAAAAACATATTAATACACAGTAAACGTTATATACAGGATCTTTTTTGTGTTTTTATCCATCCATGTCATTATTATTTATTTTATTTTGAATGGAAAAGTACATCTTTAAAAAAAACTACTGAGCTCTCAGCCTATAAGCCATAAGCCTGTATGACATGGTCTCTGGCTATCAATATTCAGAGACACAAGAATCTATTGTTTTTAGTTAGAAAATCCCTGGCTGACAAACATACAGTGAGAAAAGAGGTTTCTATGCAGAGAGGTTGTTTCAAACTGCAATGCAACAAGCCTTAGAATTCATAAAGAGTTTTGCATACTGATTGACTATATAAGAGTCAGTTTGAGCAGTCAGACAGCAGAGGTGCTCAGTGTCTTTCATTATCAGGGCAGTCCTTGATTATGAAGACCGATCCTTGAAAAAATTCTGCTCTGGAAAAAAAAAAACACAAATACACTATAGCACTGCAAAGATGCAGATGTAATCTCTCCCAAGATTTTTAACACTTGACTTTAATTCTGTTATGATCATCTCATAGGTGCAAACCATGCCAAATTTTAAAGTTTACATTTAACTCCTATCACCTTTTTATTCACTTTGTGTATTCACAGAAAAATGACTCTGTTTCTGGGAACAGATATGTCCTTCTTTTGGCAGCATACAGAGGCATTTTAATTTATGTGAATTATTTAGGAAAATACAGAAAACTGTGACAAATAAACTTCAGTTGCTCTAAAGATATTTGCAAGCAGCCATTTACAGTTCTGCATAAATTGTTTTTTGTTAGCACAGTGAATCTGCACACAAGTAACCAAATAACAATGTATTTTGGTACACAGGAGGCAGATAGCAGAGGGAATCTGGGGGAAAAGTTAGACAGTAGATCTATGACAATATTACTGATTACGGCATAGATCTACAGCCCTTGGATAATAAATAGATTGTATTATAGCTTTGAACACATTTGGTTTATTTATTATAGCCAGGATCAAATAAAATAAATAAAATATAATGTATTAGATAAATATGAAATGTTTATTAAAGTGCGCTGTCCAAAATACACTAATATATTAAAAAATAAACAACCCATTTCATGTGAAATGAAATAAATCAATAGTGCATTAACATCATATAAAGTGCAAAAGGCCATGAGTGAAGAAGTCTAAAAGTGCATGAATGAAAATAAAAATCCAATGAAAGTGCAAAAATAGTGCCCAGTTTATCCTCCACAACAGTGGTATCAAACTGGCGGCCCTCCAGCTGTTGCCATGAGGCATTGCAAGGCTGACAGTTACAAGCATGACTCCCACAGACAGAGGCATGATGGGACTTATAGCTTCATAAAAGCTGGAGGGCCGCCAGTTTGATACCTTTGCTTCCACAGTCTTCTCTCCTTATGTGGAAAATATTAAATCAAATCACACCACCACAAAGTGTCCCTAAAGCCTCTTCACTGCAAACAGTTAAAAAAAGCTCCTTACTAGATTTTCCGATCTCACAGAGTGATTACAGAACTCCTTGCTGCTCTACAGGAAAATGTACCATGATCCAAGGAAATAAGACTCTCCAAGTTCCTGAGGCAAATGTGTTCCAAAAAAGGTATTTGAATGCAAAAGGAGGCCCACATAGTGTAGTATTTACCAAGTCAATTTATTAATAAGAATGCACTTACAAAATATATAGTGACATACAATGTGTAACTCCAACAGCCAGCACATTTGAGCTTCCACCGGCTTTGCGGATTGACGTCACGTGTGAGGAGCAAATTAGGACCAAATGTAGAGTTATGTAACCTATATAGCTTTGGGAATCGTATGCATTTAAATATTTTGTTCTGAGCATAATTTTACTAGCTGATTAACCACTTGACCACTGGGCACTTAAACCCCCTTAACAACCAGACCAATTTTCAGCTTTCAGTGCTCTCACATTTTGAATGACAATTACTCAGTCATGCAGCACTGTGCCCATATGACATTTTTGTCCTTTTTTTCACACAAAGAGAGCTTTCTTTTGGTGGTATTTAATCACCTCTGGGGTTTTTATTTTTTGCGCTATAAATAAAAAAATACCAAAAATGTTGACCAAAAAATGCATCCCTTTTTGGTAAGTAGACATTCCAAGGTATTTAGTAAGAGGCATGGTGAGTTTTTTCACGCTGTTTTCCCACAATTCTTTGCAAAATGAAGATTTTTTTTCACAAAATTGTAATATCAACGGGTTATTTCTCTCACATGGCATATGCATGCCACAAATTACACCCCAAAACACATTCTACTACTCCTCCTGAGTATGGTGATATGTGTGAGGCTTTTACACAGCCTGGCCACATACAGAGGACCAAAATGCAAATAGCACCGTCAGGTGCTCTAGGGACATAAATTACACAATGACGTTGCAATGATATGGTACTGCTGGGCACTGATATGGCATGGATTGGGGCACTGATATGGCACTGCTGGGCACTGATATGGCACGGATTGGGGCACCGATGGGAACTGATATGGCACTGCTGGGCACTGATAGGGGCACTGACTGGGGCACTGCTGGGCACTAATATGACACTGCTGGGCACTGATAAGGGCCCTGCTGGGCACGAATTGGGGCAATTATGGGCACAGATTGGGGCACTTATGAGAACAAATTGGGGCATGGATTGGGGCTGGCACTGGGAGCCTCACGCTACATCTTCTCCCTCCGCTGCTCATTCAATCTGTGTGAGCAGCAGAGAGAACCGGACCTGACGCCGGTTTGTTTACACTGATCGCTCGATTGGATGGAGCGATCAGATGGTAAAGGGCCGCTGTCTTTGGCCCTTTACCGCGATCTGTGACCCGCCAGGGCCCGCGGGAACCCAGCGGGCACAGACAGCCCCATGTGCGCACCCTGGGGGTGCGCAGGGCACACAATTCTAGGAGGACGTCATTGTACATCCTTCCAGAATTAAGCAGCCACGCTGTAGCCGTCATTCAGCTACATCCCATCGTGAAATGGTTAAAGTGTATCTATGGCCAAAATTTTAAATAACTTTCACGTTGTATTTCAGTTATTTCTAGCCTACTCCTTTTAGTCTGAACAATCTTACTTTGTGAAGATCACCCCACTTTTTTCTCCCTCCCTTCATTTTATGCTCTGCGAGTAGGCACTGCTGTGTTACACATTTCCCAGAGCCTGCCTTGTGAATTACAGAGGTGCTTAGAGGACAGTAATCACAGCTTGCAGGCAGCAAGGCACCATGGGACATGTAGTCCTTAGAAATGGAAAGTAAACAGCAGAAAATAAGCTTCAAAGCATGCAGTGAATCCCAGAAGTTGTAGAAGGGACAGACAGCAGACAGGTATAAAGGATACGCTTATTTTGGCTTTTCAATAAAACCTATTGTTTGTTGTGCTATTACAATACTGTCATTATCAAATTAAAGTGTATGTTGTGACTATAGAACTCCTTTAAAAGTGTTTGTTAACCCAAAAAAAAATAAAGATCCTGTTCCTATAAAACAAGTTATACAGCACAGCGATTGTGCTATGTCATTTGGCCCCCTGTATCACCGGTAATAGCTGGCTGATCCTGCCAGTTTCTGCCCTCCACTCTCTGCTCTGACTCCAAAATAATCTGGCTCCCAAGCTGTGATATCGGAGTCAGTGCTTGTCTCCTCATCCGCAGCCTGTTCTGTGTCTCCTGTCTGCTCTCTCCCCCCTATCCTCTCCCCCCTCCCCTCTCTGCCTCACAGCTCCGTGTCCGTGCCACCCTCTCATGTCCCGCTGCTTAAATCAATCATTTTTTACTATAATCCACTCTGTTTATTAATGTAGTGTCCCCCTGTGACTGTCCTTTATAGAAATAATGTTGTATATACATTGTATACTGAGTGCTCATCAGCGCTGACTGAGTCTCTGCTCCCTGTCCGACAGATGCAGTGGGTGGGGCCACCTCTCTCCTCCTCTCTCCTCCCCTGCTGACTGATGTCAGAGGGGAATCTCTGGCCCCACCCACTGCATATATCGGGCAGAGAGAGGAGAGGAGCAACTGATCAATCAGCGCTGATGTGCGCTCAGTATACAATGTATATACAGCATTATTTCCATAAAGAACAGTCAGAGGGGGACATTACATTAATAAACACAGCGAATTATGCAAACATGTACGGTGGGTTAACAGCCACTGTAAGATAAGTGAACATTCACTTTGCTAAATGCCCTACTCCTTTAGTAATTCAATTATTTTGAGCCATTTGATTCAATGAAAACAATGCACTGCTTATGTAACTAACATATTGTCTCAACATTTCATAAAGCTGATCTCTGGAAATCAGACAAACTCTATCCTTGCAGATGTTACCCCCCTCCCCCACAACTGGCACGTGTTTTTATTATAACCATAAACTTGTAAAGATGTGGGTCATATCAAACATTACACTAAATAATGAGATAATAAACTCTAAATATGCTCTTAGGGTACGTTCACACTAGAATACGGTGCAGGAAACCCATGTTCTGTGTTGAAAGCATTGAAAACGCTTTGCAGTTGGGAAAACAATGGTGATAATATTAAGTTAATGACACATAAATGCAGTACCATGCAATGCAGTTGCAGTGAGGTTCCAAAAGTAGTGCATGCACTACTTTGGTGAAGTGTGATTTCAACTGGTTCAAAATGAATGGGCTGAAATTGCAACACACAGAACTGCATGTACTGTAAATGGCAGAGGAATGCACAGCATGTTCCTGTGCGATTCCCAGCCCTTACTGAAAATATGCTATATTTTTCTTTGAGGCTGGGTTCACACTTATGCAAATTGGATGTGGATTTCCCCGCATCCAATTCGCATGACAGGAGATTGTGCTTGGCTCCCAATGGAGCCGGTTCACACAGCTCCAGGGGGGGTCGCAGTCCTCACTGGAAAAGGGTCCTGTGCGTCTTTGGCTCTTTCACATCTGAATTCAGGCAAACATTCAGACCTGATTCACACCTGAAATGGAGAACAGAGATGCACCGAGCCCCCTGCTGTGAGCCGTGGCTGCAGCTAGTGTGAGCCCGGCCTAACTGGTGTAACTTTACTGTTGTCAGAAAATGTTAATATATACATACATAGCAAATGCACACAGCCAGAAATGTTTAAATAATCACCTCCTTAGGCTGGCTCTAGTCAAAGACTATTTAGTTCCATCCCACTGTGTGTTCCTTGCCTCAGTATTTACCTGTGTATATCTTGGACCTGCTTTGATCCTGTAAACCTTCAGTCCCTGATCTGTCTTCTTCCTGTTACTCTGTATACTCCCCTAATCACCCTTCACTTGGTTCCCCTGATTTCCCTTCCTCCTGTGTTGCCATTAGTACATTATTTTGTTTGTTTTTCACTTTATCTATTTGTGGTTCATGGGGTTGTAAATCAGTGGAGGCTGATGTTTTTTTTTTTTTTTTGGAGGGACGGTGACAACTACCACCCCCCGTTGGTTGGTCGGCGACCCCCCCCCATATTTACCCCATCTAGGTGGTGGGCAGGTTGTGGGCTACTATGGGTGGGTTGCGGGCTCCTACAGGCAGCGGACGGATTGCAGACAGTGGCTCCTGTGTCCTCATCTCCCCAGCTTTGGCGGTGGTCAGCTCGGTTCCTGTGTCCTCTCCTCCTCTGCCTTGGCGGCTTCCGCCATGCGGCTCCTTCCTCTTCCTCCTCCTAGGCATCCAATAGGATTGCCTGTCCTTTCAGCCAATTGAGTGATGGGTCTCAAGACCCCCTTCCTGATTAGCTGGGAGGAGGATCAGTGTGGAGATAATGAATATTCATTCGCTATTGTCACACAACTGGGTGGAATCGGGGTGCAAAGCCTGTCCTTTTTTGAAGCCTATTAGAACCTCTGGCTCTAACCACGTGCTTCAAAAAAACACACCCCCACCATTGGAACCCATGCGTCCAGCGCACTGTAGGTAGATCAGGGGGCCAGACGCATGAATTTGCTGCTGCTGTTGTAAATAGGTTCCTGTTTATGTAGCTTGTGTCTGTGCGGTTTTTAATAAAATGTACTGTTGAACTTTGATATTTGAATCTAATATCTCAGTAGTTCCCATATGTCTGTACACAGTAGCAGTGCAGGGTACAAGTGTTTGGTATAATGGCAGTTTTTTTACGCATAAATTGGACTGGGTATACATAGTATTTTTTACTAAGAAGTACAAGTGAAAATGACCATCGGTTTTCCTCAATCTTAGAGTTACCATGTACTGTACTATAGTGAAGAAAAGGCAATAAAAAAGGAAGAGTTGGGTCTGCCATTTTGAATATACAGGACAGAGCAGGTAATAAAAATTGGCAGTTGAGTCAGATATTTTTGGTGATACAGAACAAAGAGCCAGACATACAAAGAACTACAGAGAATTTTTACCGCGGTATTGACCCCACGTATCAATCTATTCTTCTCCTGAGCTCAGGTGTCAGGACTAACTCTGCTGAAAGATCCAGAGCTATTGACAGACAGCAAAGGACCTGACAGGAGACCTGTGCAAGACTCAAAGTTCCTTTTGAAGAATGGATAAACAAGATGGAGTTGTAAGACATACAAATATACCGTATATCTGATTGAAACAGTTACAAAAACACTGAGGAAAAACTGTTAAATACAAGCAGACTAATCTACATAACAGCAATGTGCAGCGACAAAGAGGGTGGGCTTTAACCCCCACACACCAGACATATGCGTCCATGGTAGGCAAAGATTTCTGTGCTCTCAGCCAAGCTGCCATAGACCGCTCTCGGTCTCTCGTTACAGTTTCAAAGTTGGTAGGACAGGCCCCTGATTATGTGGCCACCGTGCCAACCAGTCACAGTGGTCACATTAATTGAAGATTCAGTTCCCCGGACATAGAGACTTTTAGCCTTTCGCTGCCAGAGCCGTGTTTGCATTTTTTGCACACATGTTTAAAAAAATCATTTAGTACTGAAGATTACGCAAAACCCCCAAAGATTATATATTTTCTGGAAGCAGATACCCTAGAAAAGAAGGAGGTGTTGGTCCCAAACCAGATGGAACTATAATGTTTTGTAATGATTTCAGGAACTTAAACAGCATGTCCAAATTTGATGCATACCCAATGCCTCGGGTCGACGAGCATGTTGGCAGATTGGGTAGTGCCCAATACATAACTACTTTAGATCTGACTAAAGGTTATTGGCAGATACGCCTAATGGAATCTGTAAAAGAAAAAACTGTGTTTTCTACCCCTGAGGGGTCCTTCCAGTATAAGCGGATGCCTTTTGGCTTGCACAGTGCTCCTGCCTCATTCCAGAGAATGATGGATAAGACCTTAAGACCATATCGCCAATACGCAGTCGTCTATTTAGATGATGTAGTCATTCGCAGCCCAGATTGGGAATCTCATTTGCCACAGATGTAAGCAGTAGTAGATTCCCTTAGAAAAGCAGGACTCACTGCCAGCATCTGGACTGGACTGGGCTCTAGGTGGTGCTGTTGCAGAGCTTTTTTTGGTACAAAATTGGAATTGGGTGAATGGGAGAAAGTGTGGTAGCGTGGTTGAGCGGGTGTACAGGACCGAACCAGCCCCCGACCAAGAGCGGCAGCCTAGAGAACGGCAGGTGTGGAGTAGCAGAGTGGAGCTGGCAGACCAGACCCCCTCACCCCCGTAAGCGGTGGCAGAGTGGGTAGACCAGACCCCCCCATGACAAAGCAGCGGTAGAGCGGAGCGGGCAGACCGGACCTCCCCGTGACCAAGTGTGGCAGAGCGCACAGACCGGACCCCTCCCCCCGCAACCAAGAGCAGCGGCAGGAGCAGGTCAAAGGAGGCGGGAGTAGATTCAATGGGACTGGGAGGCAGTAAGCTGAAAGGGAGAGGTGGCAGGTAAGTGCTTCTGCAGACCGGAGGGGGAGTGTGACTGACTGGAGAGACAGTGGGACTGAAGGTGACTAACTGATTCCTGCAAGTGTCAGATTACAAGAGGAGGCTGTGCAGAGTGACACAGAGAAACATACAATAAAAACTGACTGGCAGTGTACCTGAGTATAGTGTGAGTACCTGAGTATTGTGTGAGAACCTGAGAATTGTGTGAGTACCTAAGTGTGGCGTGAGTACCTAAGTGTGGCGTGAGTACCTGAGTGTGGCGTGAGTACCTGAGTGTGGTGTGAGTACCTGAGTGTGGTGTGAGTACTTGAGTGCTGTGAGGACACGTGTACTGTGATTAACTGTGTGCTGTAAGGACACGTGTACTGTGAGTATTAGAGGCAGGCAGCCAGCGGTTAGTTAATTGGATAGAGCATAATTCCCAGTCCCCACTAAATCAATAGGTACGATGCCCGGTGGGTGTGGAGAAAAGACTTGATGTACATCTTGTCTCATGTATGCGTTCCTTGATCATGCGATCAAGGGCGAATACTGCTGTACAAGATGTAAGAACGTTGTTTTCCTGGAAGTCCAGGTTCTGAATCTAAAGAAGCAACTGTCAACACTGAGACGACTCTCCATGCTTAAGGAGAGTTGGGATCGTGCTTGGCAGGGGCCAGCACAGAGGCGGGTGGAGACATAGAGATGCAGGCACCAGAACAGAGTAGTTGGGTGACAGTTAGGAAGCGTAGAAGGGAAAGAGTCAGGGAGGTTGATCCTGGGCTGGAGCATCCCAATAGGTACACCCCGTTGTGTGATATTGCGGAAAACAGTCAGGAATCAGCATCGCTGGAGCAGAGTGGTGCCCCTAGCTGCCAGGGGAGTAACTCCTCCAGTGAGGGTGGGGATGAAGCCAGGGGAAAGGAAAGACAGATTGTGGTGGTAGAGGACTCAATTCTTAGAAACACAGAGAGGGAAATCTGTCAAAAAAGACCTGAAGCACCGAACTGAATGCTGCTTACCGGGCGGAACATAACGATTCGGGTGGACAGATTACTGGGAGGGGCTGGGGAAGATCCGGCTGTCATGGTGCATGTTGGCACCAATGACAAAGTTAGAGGTAGGTGGAGTGTCCTAAAAAAAGATTTTAGGGACCTAGGAGTAAAATTTAGGATTAGGACCTCCAAGGTAGTATTCTCAGAAATACTACCGGTACCTCAAGCCACACCAGAGAGGCAGCGGGAGATTAGGGAAGTTAATAAGTGGCTGAGGAGCTGGTGTAGAAAATATGGTTTTGGGTTCCTAAAGAACTGGGCCGATTTCTCAATTGGTTATGAGTAGAGTTGAGCGAACTTCTAGAAGTCCGGGTTCTGCTGGTTCGGCCGAACTTCGGGACAAAGTCCGGGTTCGGGTCCGGACAGAACCAGAACTTTGTCCCGGACCCCGAACCCCATTGAAGTCAATGGAGACCCGGACTTTTAGGTACAAAAAGTGTTGTAAAATAGTCCTGGAAGGTCCTAGAGGTCTGCAAAAGGAAGGCCCAGAGGTAACTGAAGTTACCCCAAGCCCCAGGCCCTGTTTCAAGACCAAGACAGGCCTGGGCTTGGGCCTGAAACAGGGCTTCAAGCCGGCTTGGTCGTCTTGGGCCTGAAGATCTTCAAGCGAGTTGAGATGAGTATTGGTTAACTCTTTAGCCGGGTCAAGAAATCCTTGGGTTTTGGTATAAAAGATGTGGTCGAGGAGTCGGTGAATAATTGAAGGGATTAGAGGGCGACGGAGAGACCACACCGAACTCCATGGCCATCATAAAGACTCTTATGATGGAACCTCCAGGATTAGG
>BLSH010258308.1:0-12163 GCA_018402905.1 Glandirana rugosa | reverse complement strand
ATGCATATGGTTTCGCTCTTCACACACAGTTTCCAGATGTTTTCAGAACAGTGATATCATATCAGTGATATGATGTGTGTGAATAGCAGATGTGCAATGATTGACGTTTTCATTTAAAGTGATACACACATTTTAAAAAGAAGTGTGAATAAAAGATGTGGAATGATTGACGGTTTGATTTAAAGTGACACACACACTTGAAATAATTGTGCAGAAGAGATGTGCAATGTTTGACGGTTTCATTTAAAGTGATACACACATTTTAAAAAGAAGTGTGAATAAAAGATGTGCAATGATTGACGGTTTGATTTAAAGTGACACATACACTTGAAATACTTGTGCAGAAGAGATGTGCACTGATTTCCGGTTTCATTTAAAGTGATACACACATTTTGCAGAACAGTGATATGGGTACACCCGGCTTATTTATACTTTTTTGACACAGTTTGAAGATGATTTTAGAACAGTTCTATGGCCTCTAATGTTAATTAATACTTTTCAGACCCATTTTGAAGATGATCTCCATTTTTGCATTTTTTATGTTTTTATTTTTTTTTTAAATATTTAAAGTTATTTCCCTGTCCCCATTTCTTTGTAGGGCACTTGTCCCACCATTACCCACATTTTCTTTCCTTTTGCAGACCTCTAGGACCTTCCTGGGCTTTTTTACATCATTTTTAAGATTTTTCATTAAAATTACCAGAACCCCGGACCCGAACCCGGACTTTTTTTGAAAAGTCCGGGTCCGGGTCCGGGTCCCGGACACCCCAAAGTTCGGTTACGGACCCAAACTTTACAGTCCGGGTTCGCTCAACTCTAGTTATGAGCTCTATAGAAAGGATGGACTGCACCTAAATGGGGAAGGTGCAGACCGACTGGGAATGAGGATGGCCGAAAAGTTAGAGGGGCTTTTAAACTAGGCAACACTAATACACAAAACCATCTATATGGGACTTTTGGGGCATGAGTTCAACAAACAAGATCAAACGATTATAAAAATCTTTATTTTACGAGAGGTTTAAAATAGGGAAGTACAGAAAATCCCATAAATACAAGAATACAATGATAGTGGTGTCAATAGTACATAATAGAACCAGACCACTTATTGCAACACACTTGTGTAGGAATATATAGAGTGCTACCCAACGTGTTTCGAGGTCATGCGTTGTTCCTCTTCTTCAGGGAAAAAAGTGGCAATACAATGGTTGCTATCGTTAGGAAAAGTTCTTAATAGGCATGGTCTTCTTAGTGAAGATGGATAGTATAAATGGAAAAGCAGTAGCTGCTGTGGCACACTTTGGGCCGTTCACCGGGAGGGGGAGAGTGCCTCAATAAGGTTCCGAGGCTCCACCCATAGATAAGGAGGAAGAGGCTTGTGTCTGGAGGGCCTTGTATAGCCCAACAGGTCAGAACCCCCCACACCCTTAATGGTATGTATCTGTCACTTGATATCGTGAGGTATGCACAAAGAGATAGGATCTGATGTTTACACACAAGTGTTGGTCTGGCATATTAAATAATAAAAAGTATGGGGAAAGAAAATCAAATTTTCTAGGTGAAATTGTAAATTAAAATGATCCCAGAGCAGGGCCAAAGTGACATTCTTCAACGGTCCCTTATAGATACACAGAGACACCAGCACCATCTGTATCTTGTGCGTGTGTGGAGTAAGCCCTCTCCATGGCCTCCGGACAGCAGACAAAGCTTCAATAGTTGATGCAAGCCCTTTGTCACAACCTGTGCTCATGACCCCAGATTTCACAAAGGAATTTGTGGTGCAGACAGACGCCTCTGATGTGGGACTGGGTGCTGTACTGTCCCAAGTCAGAGAAGGGGAAGAGCACCCAGTGGTCTACCTTAGCAGAAAGCTCAACAATACATGAGAAAAACTATGCCATTGTTGAGAAGGAATGTTTAGCTATCAAATGGGCCTTAGATGCCCTGATATATTACCTGTTGGGGAGACCATTCAAACTAGTCACTGATCATGCCCCTCTTAAATGGATGTGTGATAACAAGGAAAAAAACAGTTGGGTGACAAGGTGGCTCCTTGCTCTTCAAGCATTTAATTTCACAGTGGAACATAGAGCTGGGAAACTCCAAAATAATGCAGATGCCCTTCCCCTTGTCCATTGTCTTGTTGGGTCAGTTGCTCAGCCACAGGGGCTTGAGCAGAGGAGGGGGATATGTGACATTATTAAAGGTAAGGTGATCGATGGACATTGTGTTTGACCTCGCATGCATTCATTTGCAGGAAACTAAGGTGGAATCTGGTCCGGGTTTAACCAGCCACCTTGGCAGGATTGGTTCTGGACCAGATTTTGCAGTCTACTTGTGTCCACCAACAGGTGGTATAAAGGAAGCAGGACTGGAGTGGAGAATTGCTCTTGTCCTGGAATTTAGGTAGCCAAATACATGAGAGAGCTGCTCGACTGAAATTTGCTTTGTGACTGAAACAAAATGTTTGCATTATCTTTGTTTTGTGGGTGACTGGGAGAGGCCCTTCACCTCTGAGTTAGGAACCTGGAAATGTTTAGTAAGAGCCTGGATGGCAAGGATTTATTTCTGTTTTGTTTGTTTGATTTTTAATGCAGCCTTTTAAATAAAACTGGCTACAAGTCAGCTTTTAAGAAAGACCTGCTGTCTGGACTACCTTTTTCCCAGGGAAGGTGATCTCCACTTGAGATAACCCCCACAACATGCAAAGCACCCCATGATTCAATTAAGAATACATATGAGTGTCCATAATCCACATTTAGTGCTTGCGGGTGGGGTGTAGCCAGTCTGAGCTTGTTTGTTATTGTTATGTAAGTTTGCCAGTGTTTCTACCTGCTTACTGGGGAATGTTATCTAGTGGCTAGAGTTGGAAAATACAGTGTTGTAGGTTATACATTTGTAACACTGGCCAATCACAAGGAGGTCCATGCCAGTGATGTGAGCTGGGAAGGGGGATACATATTTATGATGACCATCTAGAAGAGTTCTTTCCTTTGCCTGGAGAGCATGCCAGCATGAGGGATCCTGACCCTGGCTTCTGTCAAGAGAGGAGAATCTTTGACTCCCATGCCTGCTGTCTTGGGAGGACATAGGTCCTGGGCCAAGGCCTAAGGATTGGAGGTGTGCCTATACTAGAGCCTGGGAATGCAAGACAGTAGCTACCGAGGGAGCATCTTTAGAAGAGCCCTGCTCAGTTCATTGCTGGCCTAAGCTTAAAGTTTCACAACCACAAATTGCCAGTCTCAGCTTCAAGCCTCTGAGAGGGGAAAAAAATACATTACCTAGAATGCACTGCTGTCCTGAGGGAATGTCATTGCTGCTTTTGAGAATCTTATAACCCTGAGCAAATAAAATCTGCAAAGAGAAGATAGACAGAGTGGATGTGTGTTTTTGGGTCGCTGCTGGTGTTTTGGGGCACATGTAGGTCAGATTACCGATAGAAAAGCTAGAAGAACCTGTAAAATCTAGCAGCTCCTGAGGGGGTCAGCATTACACAAAGTAGTGAATACATGTGATATCAGTTTTGGTTTTCCACATTTGTTGTTCTCCTGTCCACATCTCTTGTTTAGCTAAAAAAATGTTTCTCGTCAGTACCTAGAGAAAAAAAAACCAGAAAACGCCATGAGGTTGATTTACTAAAGGTAAAGAGGCTGTTCATTTTGCAAGGGAAGTTGCATTTTGCAAGGGAATTTCTCCCAGAGCTCAATGAATGTTAAATTTCACTTTGCAAGAGAATACCCAAGCACGTGCAAGGCAGATAAAAGGAAACAACATTTTTGCTTGGACATGATTGGATCATGGAAGCCAGCAGAGCTTCATGTCATTAATTGAGCCTCGGGGAAAATTTTCCTTAGCCAAGTGAACAGTCTATTAGCCTTAAGTGATATTAAAGGTTGACTTTGTTTTCTTTAAAAAAACAAACATGCCATACTTATCTGCTCCGTGCAATGGTTTTGCACAGAGCAGCTCTGATTGTCCTCTTCTCGGGTCCCCCGATGGTGCTCCTGGCCCCTCCCTCCTGCTGAGTGCTCCCATGGCATGCAGCTTGCCATGGGAGCACCCAGGCAGGCTCGCTCCCGAGCGGTTGCTCTGTCTGTCCATTCAGACACAGAGTGCAGCTCAGCCCCACCCTCGCTCTCTCCTCATTGGCTCACTCTATGTGATTGACAATGGCAATGAGGAGGCAGAGACTCCATAGATACATAGTTAGTGGGGTGGAGATCTTGGCCAGTAACACACCTCGTGTATTATACAGACACTACTCTGGATTTTATCTGAGAATCGCTAAACTGCAATATATTAAATGTTTGCTTTTGGGTTTAATACTGCTTTAAAAAGATGTGTTCTGGGTCCCCAAATGTCATATAAAGCCTGGGTTTGGGCCTATATTGTGCTATAAATGTGCACAGTAATATGTGACATTTTTCTGATTTTTATTTAAGGTCTGCCAGATTTGGTATTTATAACTGAAGCTGAGCTGACATACTTGACATGCAAAAAGTGACTAAAGGTATGATGTTTCTGCCAAATAGAGTCAGTTTACTGCCTTTGTACTAAAATCGTAGTCTATTCATTTTAGACAGCAGAGCAAAAGAAAGTGTCATCTGATCTATGTCTCAGATTCAATCAACAGAAACAAAGCCCCTCAATATACCTGTAATGTCAGTGGTATGAAAACTTCCTGTCTGCTCCTGCAGAACGCATACAAAGGCAGTCCTGTAATTACATCTGATCCTAATTTACACATGTAGTTGTGTAATTAATACTTCCTCTGTGAAGCAAGGGGATCATTTGAGCAATGAGCTTCCAACTATAATTTGAGGAAAGTGATAGAACTTGTGTGCTCACTTCTGAAACAGGAAAGCACTGTTTGGCTGCATTTGATTATAGTGTTTGTAATTGTGTGTTCAGAGCAGGCTTTGTGCAGTCAAGAGAAAATAATATATTATCCCATCCTTACATAAAATATGACTGTGTTTGCACTTGTCTAGACATGGGAGAAGAACAATAGTAGGATCACATAACATTTGATTTTAAGTTAAGTTATGCACTTCATATATTAGCATTAGAAAATGCTGGTGAATTCAAGTAGCGTGTACGTTTTAAAGGAGTAGAATGTTCACTTCACCCAATAAAGCTGTGTTTACATTGAATACCCAATCATGTACACTGAAATCAAGCAAAAAAAAGAATTGACATTGAATCATTGTGAATGTGAATTGTGAACATGAACGTGGCCTTGCTGGGTGTGAATATTCCAATCATTGAAGGTCTGTTTACACCAGTGAATTATGGTAATGTATATTACATGCGTTGGGGCACTATAGTGTCATTCATTTTTAAATGGCATCTTGATCCACCTCCATAAGACATCTGTATTGGAGAAGACTGGAATGGTAGGGCATTACCATTTTTTGTGCTGTACTGCATTACCAGAAATTCAGCAGGCACATTATTTTATCCATTGTGGTGCTTTAGGTAGCCCATTCAGATTTTAACAGGCTTCCTTCAAGCGGAACTACTCATACCAAAGTGATAAAAATAATGTTCTTTAGCAAAGTGCATACATTCCACATTAATAATTATGCTACCAAAATGAGTATGTGCTTAAAATTGCCTCCAGCATTGTTCCTGTTTCTTCTTGCTGGAGGCTGCAATTTTGCTGAAGCCCAGAGCCCCTGAACAGTAGTAAATCCTAAAGCGGAACTAAGCCCATCAATTTAGCACAAGAACAAGAAGATAGTAGGGACTTTTAGGGTGCTATTACATCACAAAGACACTGCGTAATCCATCATTTATTTATTTTTATTTATTTATTTGTTTTAAGTACTTATATGGTGCCATCAATTTACCCAGCGCTTTACATATACATTGTTCATTCACATCAGTCCCTGCCCTCAGGGAGCTTACAATCTAAGGTCCCTAACTCACATTCACACATACTAGGGCCGATTTAGACAGGATCCAATTAACCTACCAGCATGTCTTTGGAGTGTGAGAGGAAATGGGAGTACCCGGAAGAAACCCACGCAGGCACAGAGAGAACATGAAAACTCCAGGCAGGTAGTTTCGTGGTTGGGATTCGAACCAGTGACTCTTTTGCTGCTAAGCGAAAGTGCTATCCACTACACCACAGCATTAAAAAATGTAAGTATCAAAAAAGGGGGAGAAGATAAGAAATACATGTTTATTACACTTAAAACATCAATTCATACTGTTCCTGTTTGTCATGATTGGCAGAATTCTGACATGTTTCGCCCAGCTGGGCTTCCTTAGGGGATGTGCTTGTCCGCTATAAGTCATGCCATTCTAACAAGTAAACATATAACATAAGTATACATGCATGTTTATCAAAAAAAAAGAAACATTTTTTTCATAACACATTACATTCAGGATATTATGTTCACATGCTTACACCCTAGTGCTCAATATATTACTTCAAAAGATTATATGTTCTGAGATAATATTTGCTATCATCCAGCCTAATATTGGAGTTCAGTGGGATCACAGAATACTTCTCCATCAATTTAGCTGTTTCAAAAAATAGTTACATTCCTGGAATGCAGGGATTGCTAACTGTCACATTTGCCTCAACCAAACTGTCAAACCATCAAATGTCTGGTTTCATAACTGATCAACTGACCTACAAATGCCTAAAATTGGGAGCATTTGCAGAGCAGGATAAGACAGTGTATTACTGGTTTTTAATCAATATAGGCACTTATTTTAAATGTTTTGACTTAATTTCCTGACTTAAGTTCTACAGTAACAATGCACATTAATGCACATCTGTTAACCACTTTAAGACCAGGATTTTTCTGAAGTAAAAATCTGTATTTTTTGCTAGAAAATTACTTAGAACATTATATATTTTTTAGCAGAGACCCTAGAGAATAAAATGGTGGTTGTTGCAATTTGTTATGTCACACTCTATTTGTGCAGCAGTCTTTCAAATGCAATTTTTTGGGAAAGATACACTTTAATGCACATGTGTCAAACACAAGGCCCGCGGGCCGAATCCGGCCCTCCAGGCCATTTTATGTGGCCCTTGCACCTCTCAGAGCTGCAGTAGAGCTCCAGTCCTCCTACAGACCCTGCACTTTCTGCTTTCCATTTCCACCCCAGCTTCTTCCCAGCAGCAACACAAGGTAAGGGGTGCACTTTGATGCAAGGGACATCTGATGTAAGGGGGGTGGGATACTCTGGACATCCAGTATTAGAGATACAACCGGCCCTTTGAGGGCAATCATAATGCTGACGCGGCCCTCAATGAAGTTGAGTTTGACACCCCTGTAATGAATTAAAAACTAAAAACCAAACAGTAAAGTTAGCACATTTTTTTTGTATAATGTGAATGATGATGCTACGCCAAGTAAATAAATACCTAGCATGCCATGCTTTAAAATTGCGCACGCTCTGGAATGGCAAGAAACTACGGTACTTGAAATCTCCATAGGTGATGCTTTAACATTTTTTACAGGTTACCTGTTTAGAGTTACAGTGGAGTTATGGCTCTAGAATTATTGCTCTTGCCCTAGGGATCGCTGCGATACCTCACATGTGTGAGTTGAACACCGTTTACAAATGCAGGCGCGACTTATGTATGTGTTTACTGTGTGCGAGCTCGGAGGGATGGGGCGCATTAAATGTTTTCTTCTTATTTATTTTACTTTTTATTTATACACTGTCCCTGTCCCTTTCATTTTTTTTTTTTTAAATCACTTTTATTCCTATTACAAGGAATGTAAACATCCCTCGTAATAAAAATAAGCATGACACGTCCTCTTTATTGAGAGACCTGGGGTCAAAAAGATCTCAGATCTCTCACTTACCATTAAAAGAAAAAAAATGTAATTTTGACTTTAACCACTTCAGCCCCGGAAGGATTTACCCCCTACCTGACCAGAGCACTTTTTGCTATTCAGCACTGCGTCACTTTAACTGACAATTGCGCAGTCGTGCGATTTAGTACCCAAACAAAATTCACGTCCTTTTTTTTCCCATAAATAGAGCTTTCTTTTGGTGCCATTTGATCACCTTTGCGTTTTTTATTTTTTGCGCTATAAACAAAAAAAATGTCAATTTTGAAAAAAAAATGTATTTTTTACTTTTTGCTATAATACATATCCAAAAAAAATATAAAAAAACTAATTTATTCATCAGTTATATATTCTTCTACATATTTGTGGTAATAAAAAATCGCAGTCTGCATTTATTGATTGGTTTGTGCAAAAGATGCCGTGTTTACAAACCATTAGAATTAATTTATGGCATTTTTATTGGGACTGCGATATTGCGGCAGTCAGATCAGACATGTTTGACACTTTTTTGGGACCATTGACATTTATACAGCAATCAGATCTAAAAATAGCCACTTATTACTGTGTAAATGTCACTGGCAGGGAAGGGGTTAACCTGTAGGGGGCAATCAAGAGGTTAACTGTGTTCCCTAGGAGTGTTTTAACTGTGTGGGGGCCGGGCTGGTAGGGGCATGACAGATCTAACTGATCCCGATGACAGGGATCAGTAGATCACTGTCATGCCACCTGAGAGAGCAGGGAACCGCCATGTTTACATCAGCGGTTCCCAGCTTTTCTGCTGTACCAAGAAATCGAGTCCACCCGACCCACAGCCACACTCACAGAGCGCACGGTGGGCACAAGACGTGCTGGTGGTGGCGCATCCGTCTGCAGCTGCGGCTGCATGGATCGCTGTTTATAGATGGCGATCTGCACAGGGGAGCCAACTTGCTGCCGTCTTTCTACGTGGGGCGGTCAGCAAGTGGTTAAGAAAGAATAATCCTGTTTATCTGCCCGAGGACCGGAAGTGATGGAGGAGGTATTGATTAGACTACAAGCATTACATGCAAATCTTTTGTCAGCTGAGGACTCCCAACTGAAAGATTTACAAAGAGAAGAGAGTGTTCTGGTGGTAAATTTGCCTTAAGGGGAAGATGCATTGGGGTTGATTTACTAAAACTGGAGAGTGCAAAAGCTGGTGCAGCTGTGCATTGTAGCCAATCAACTTCTAACTTCATTTTGTTCAATGAAAGTGGTTCGAAAGCCTTAAGTTTTTCCACCTTAAAGCATTCTGTGCATTAAGGTGAAAAACCTTTAACCTCCCTGGCGGTATGATTATGTCAGATTTTTGTGTCTCAGAGGGGTACATTTTTTCTCATAGAAATTTGTCATTTTGTATTGTAGGCCTGTAATTCCTAGGAATAACTCACTTAAATCTGTCCAAACAAGAGTCTAGTAGACATCCCGGGTATGACAAAGTTTGAAACAACAAAATCATAAATTATAATATAATAAATAATTATCAAAAAATGAATATAATAATAATAACATTTATTCAATAATTTAATCAAATCAAAATACTGAAATGTGCTCAATTGCAGAATTGCCGCTGTCATCACTTTCAGTGTCTGATGACGAATTTCCCCACAAATCAGTATCACTAAATTCTGCAAATGATTCTTATTTACTATCGCTGTTTTCTAGCTGGTCAAAAAAAGTTTTTGACGTAAAGGGATGCTTTTTGGATGCCATGGACATTCTCAAGTTTCCAGGTAGAAAGAATGGCAGATATAATATAAAAGTGCACGCAGGGCACTGGGCAAACCACTAGGGACAAAGGGGGTGTGAAATGATTTGATACAGAAATGTAATCTTACAGATTACAGTGTACTGTATGTGTTGTGTGTGTTTCACTTTTTGAATTTGCCTCTGGGCTCCTCCTGCATACGATGCAACGCTCGCAGGGAACGGAGCCCGGAACCCAGGGGCATCGGGCGAAAATTCTGCCAGAGGACACAGTGGGAGACATTGTAGGATCCTGGGGACAAGGTAAGTAACTTTGCCTGGATCCTGCGATGCGATCCCGAGTGTGGCTCGGGGTTACCACTTTTGGTAGTGAAAATTCACCCCGAGCCACACTCGGGACAACCGCTAAGGAGGCTTCGCTTTGACAAAAAAAAACTGGAAGCTGATTGGTTTCTATGCAGAGCTGCACCAGATCTTGCACTCTCCAGTTTTAGTAAATCAACCCCATTGTGATCTATTTACAGTATAAACATAGGTCAACATCTCCAGGTGAGAGCCCAGGATGAAATGTGGTGGAGGACATATGGCCAATGGTGGCTGTCTGCCAGTTGCTCCAGCACTTACCCCATTTAGGCAGCGCACATCGGTCAGTGGTCAGAGGGCATCTGGCAGTGGACATCGGGAAGTGGGCATCGGGCAGCAGGCATTGGGTAGCGAGCATCGGGCAGCGGCTCCTTTGTCCTTCCCTCCATCACAGCGGCCGTGCGTCTCCTCCTAGGCATTCAATAGGATTGCCTGTCTTTTCAGCCAATCAGGTGATGGGTCTCAGACCCGCTTCCTGATTGGCTGGGAGGATGACCAGTGTAAAAATAGCGAATATTCATTCGCTATTGTAACACACCTGGGCCCTGCGCCCCAATCCCACCCTATTTTGAAGCCTATTAGAGCTTCTGACTCTAATCAGGTGCTTCAAAAAAACACTCCCCCCATTGGAATGAATGCATCCGCCATCCTGCAAGGGGCCGGATGCATGGATAGGGGGGGCACCGCCTGTGCGCCCTTAATGGACGGGTCGCCCCCTGCATGTGGCATATATCAGATGAAAAAGTATTCACAAGCACATATGCGGAGAATGGTTCATTTTCACAGCTAAGGAAAAAAACACTATTAAGAATTTTCTTGGTGTTTACATGCTGCTTTTGGGCACAGTATGAATATTCATTAAATAATGTGGATCATATATGTGTATTTATTTTGCTCTTTTCACTATAGAGGTATTTTTTTGGCAATTTTATGTTTGTTGACTTATGTAATAGTGTCAACAGGGACAATTATAAAGAATGTGATTTTGCATGGTCAAGTGTAGTAAAGCATGGTCAGGTGTAGGGGAATTAATCACTTGCTTACTGGGCACTTAGACCCCCCTCCTGCCCAGACCATTTTTTTTCATCTTTCAGCGCTGTTGCATTTTGAATGACAATTGCGCCGTCATGCTACACTGTACCCAAATTCATTTTTTATCATTTTTTCCCACAAATAGAGGTTTCTTTTGGTAGTATTTAATCACAGCTGGGGTTTTAATTTTTTGTTAAAAAAAAATAAAAAAAGACAGTAAATTTTAAAAAAAAACAAAAAACAAAACAGTTTCATAGTTTGTTATAAATTTTTGAAAACAGGTAATTTTTCTCCTTCATTGATGTGTGCTGATGAGGCTGCACTGATGGGCACTGATAGGCTGCACTACTGGGCAATGATAGGCTGCACTAATGGGCGCTGATAGGCTACACTGATGGGCACTGATAAGGTGGCACTGATAGATGGTGCTGATGGGCACTGATGAGGTGGCACTGATGGGCCCTGAGAGGTGGCACTGATGGTTGGCACTGGTTGGCACTGATGGGCGGCACTGATGGGCATTGATGGGTGGCACTGAAGAACAATGATAGGTGGCACTGATGGGCACTGATGGGTGGCACTGATGGGCACTGGTAGGTGACACTGATAGGCAGCACTGATTGGTGGCATTGATGACGAGGAACTGATGGACATTGATTGGCAGCACTGGTGGGCATTGATAGGCAGCACTGGTGGGCATTGATAGGTGGCACTGTGAGCACTGGTAGGTGGCACTGTGGGCACTGGTAGGTGGCACTGTGGGCACTGGTAGGTGACATTGGTGGGAAATGATAGGTGGCACTGGCAGGGGGCACTGGTGGCCACAGACAGCCATCCGCGGCTCTCTGTGCAAGGGGCCAATGTCCCTCTAAAAGTAGCCAGCAGTGATTGGCTTTTTTCCCCTCATGCTGTCAGCACGAGGGAAGAAAAAAACAATCACAGATCTTTTGTTTACATCACGTGAGCAGCCGTCATAGGCGGACAGCTGATCACGTGGTAAGGGGCCGGGATCTGTGATCAGCCGAGTCTCATAATCTCAAATAGCGCATGCTGACGGCCTCCCGGCAAAGTAGATCCACGCTGTAGCCGTCATTTGGGTATAGCGCAGATATGAAGGCGTTAACCACTTCAGCCCCGGAAGGATTTCCAGCTTTAGGACCGGAGCCCTTTTTTCAATTTGGCACTTCGCCGCTTCAAATGGTAATTGCGCGGTCATGCAATGCAGT
>BLSH010258281.1:39559-51633 GCA_018402905.1 Glandirana rugosa | reverse complement strand
GGGGTATACTGTATTATAACTAGGTGGGGATGGTCCAGGGCTGAGGGAACATTAGAAAATACCCGTGGGGGCTCAGGAGGCATACCGCAACTAATTTAGTCATCCCGCTCCCTTATATAATTCATGTCCCACTCTGGATCTCCTTCATACCATGGGATTGCTTTCTTATCTCCTAGACATAGTCCCTTAATCATATCAATATGAAAGGATCATTTGCTCAATTCCGGAAAAGGGATTACTACTTCCCATACTCACAGTCCATCCTGCTAAATTATCCACATACATGGGCGACATAATCTTTCCAAGTTTCTCCTTGATTGGGGGGAGGGACCTCTTTACCATGCTCTTGACCCATATTGTTATAACAGTGGCCACACAACAAATTATCTTATACTTCTATGCAACAGAAAGAATAAGCAAAAGTAAGATGGATCCTATTGGTCTCCTATTTCTCTCTTCCCAAAAGAGAGTGACTGCAGTTACAGGTAAATATATAATATATCTGGTCTCCCAAAGACCTTGGATCTCCCAAAGATCCTAACACTTTAGGCTACCCGTTATTCACTTTCCCCATGTAAAACAAACTTAGTTAGATGTCAGAGCCAAGGCAAGGAAAATTGTGTCAAAAATAGTAGATCTACTTACCAAGGATGACTTGTCTTATCCCCACCGCACTGCCACCATTTGAAAGGAATATAGACTCATGACTATCACCAGGCTAGCCTTAGGCCGACCAATAGAATCCTCAGATCACCCATTGAGACACAGGAAACACACACGGTACGTGTTCAAAAGATGTCCGTTTATTAAAAACTAGCATGGCTCTTTTATTACAAAAAGGAAGGCGGGGTTAATTAATGCAGGCATGAATCAATAAACAATAGAACAAAACGTAGTACTTTTCTAATCACGGTTGGTCATGCGGTGAGTAATAGCCCCCACCCTTGGAATTAGTAATTTCTCTAAAACAGATACATATTCTAGAATCAGCTTAGCTACAAATATAACTCCAAGGACATATGACTTCTATTGTAAACAAACAAATAAACATCAATATTCCTTCACCCTTGAAAGGGTGGATCTATTCATTTCTTTGGAACTTTTATAGGCAATCTGCAAGACTTCGTATCCTTAACCACTTCAGCCCCGGAAGGATTGCCCACTTTAGGACCAGAGCACTTTTTGTGATTCGGCACTGCGTCGCTTTAACTGACAATTGCGCGGTCGTGCGACATTGTACCCAAACTAAATTTGCGTCCTTCTTTCCCCACAAATAGAGCTTTCTTTTGGTGGTATTTGATCCCCTCTGCGTCATTTCTGATCGCCGCTATAAACAAAAGAAGAGCAACAATTTTGCAAAAAAAACCCAAATTCATTACTTTTTGCTAAAACAAAAATCAAAAAAAAAAAAAATTAAAAAACATTTTTTTCCATCGGTTTTGGCTGACTTATATTCTTCCTCATATTTTTGGTAAAAAAACCCGCAATCAGCGTTTATTGATTGGTTTGCGCAAAAGTTGCATTTACGGATGACGAGAATTCATTTCTGGGGTTTTTATTATTTTTTACTAGAAATGGCGGCGATCTGCGATTTTTAGCGGTACTGCGATATTGCAGCAGACAGGTTGGACCATTTTGACACTTTTTTGGGACCATTGGCATTTATACAGCGATCAGTGCTATAAAAATGCACTGATTACTGTGTAAATGCCATTGGCAGTGAAGGGGTTAACCTGCAGGGGACGCTCTAAGGGTTAACTGTGTTCCCTGGGCGTGTTCTAACTGTGTGTGGGCTGCCCTGGCTGGGGAAAGGGATGATCACAGCTTCCATATACAGGAAGCCTGTGATCACCGCCCTTCCCCCTCTAACAGAACGGAGATCCGTGTTTATATACATGGACCTCTGTTCTTTCACTGCGGGGGGGCATCGCGGGTAGCCGGTGGCGATCGAGTCCGCCATACCTGCTCCCTGGCCCCCCAACACAGTGAGCGCGCGAGCGCGCCTCCGGCGGTGCACGCATGCTCACAGTGAGTGATATCGGGTTGCGATATCGAGCCACTTTGCCGCCGTCAGACGCCAGTCGGCAAATGGTTAAGCTTGTAGTACGACACCAAACCATATTCTTGTAATAGCGAATGCACTCTGGTCAGAGAAGAAGCCAGATTGGTAAGTGTGAGGACTACATCACCAATCCCAGTCCCAATCACCAATCTCCGATACGGTTTTTCACTTCTGATGGCCTCCGCCAGGGGTTGATATAAAATTTATCATATATGGCATTAGACATAAAGACTGTAGCTGAAAGGGTAGTGTATAATGCTGAGACTGCCAAAAGAATAAATCCTTGGAGTCCAAATTTTTGAAGATTTGCACGAAGATACCCCCAGTGCACTCTATCAAATGCCTTTTCGGCATCAAGTGTGAGGATCACTATGGGCATTTTTCTGGTCTCCACTGATCAGACAATATCCAACAAGATAGGGTCTGTAGGTTCGTTCTAAGTCAGAACAGGTACATTTTTTTAAGTGCTCCAGCCAAAAAAATATTTTTTAAGCTTTTTGGATAGCATAGGGAAGGGGTAACACCCCTGAAAGGTTTGTTTAGCTGTCTGTGCTTCTGTTTAGAAGATTTTGACTCACTTTCTGTAACTTTGAAAATTGAATTTTGAAAATTTTGAGTTGTTGTGGAAACAAGGATTGGTGATAAAGAGTGAATTTCCCTTTCTAGGGGGAGATTTCCTCTCACTTCCTGTTGTCTCCCTCCGTTTGTAAGTAGGAGTCGTTTGTAAGTCGGATGTTTGTAACTAGGGGACCACTTGTATTGTTAAAAAATGAAACAGTCTCTGGGTGCCATCGGGGCCTGTCTGCTCTTAACGAAGCCCAACTGGTCTGCTTTAACTAGAGAAGGGGTTACTTTGGCCAGTCTATTTGCAAAGACTTTTGCATATAACTTTAAGTTTGTATTTAACAGAGATATAGGCCTAAAGTTTTGCGGGCTGTCCAGCTTCTTCCCTGGCGTCCCCTGGCAAAGCTATAATGGTGGCCTGTAACATTTCCTCGGGGAAATAAGCAGATGAGGCAACCTTGTTGAATTTGCCATAAAGTGTGTCTGTTGGGTGCATAGGACATCTCCTTTCAGCTTTTTTAATTCTTGCCACATAGAGTTCCTCTTGAATGGGCAATTTAACTCATGTACATTTAGAGAGATTACTGAGAGCGTCATGAGTACATTGAAATTAAAGAGGAACTGCAGTCTGCTCACATAATTTGTAATAAAAACATCTTTGCCATTCTGAAGTTTCCCTCCAACCACTTTGCATATTATTTTACTT
This sequence comes from Glandirana rugosa, assembly GCA_018402905.1. Taxonomy (NCBI): domain Eukaryota; kingdom Metazoa; phylum Chordata; class Amphibia; order Anura; family Ranidae; genus Glandirana; species Glandirana rugosa. Next base: position 48,301 of record BLSH010258281.1, on the reverse strand, counting down.
TCAAAGATTTTTATTTTGAAATAGTACAAACAGATCAATGTAGTACAACAGCATAAATGTCAGTAAAACAGAAAATGGGATAATCCACCGTCTACGTTACCTTGCTTGACTTTCCCTATTTTAAACCAGCAGAAACTAGATGGTCTAGGGCAGTGATGGCGAACCTTGGCACCCCAGATGTTTTCGAACTACATTTCCCATGATGCTCAACTACACTGCAGAGTGCATGAGCATCATGGGAAATGTAGTTCCAAAACATCTGGGGTGCCAAGGTTTGCCATCACTGGTCTAGGGTCTAGAGCAGAACATTGGCAAATGACCTGACAAGCAAGGATGATATGCTAATTAATTCCCACCCTCCAGGTACCCCATAACGGGATCAAGCTGTGCATGGAAAGGAGAAAAAGCTTTAATACGAATACTTAGGTTATTAGCCTGCTTCCTATTGCAGAAGGAGGTACTTTAATAGGGAAGGTGAAGATAATGAACCCCTGTTGGGGGCACCATCTACATTAGGGTAACAACTCAAATAGGAACCGTTAGAAACAAAAGCCAAGTTAAGTCTGAAGTACTAGGAAGGAGAAGAAGAGGGGAAGGTAAGATAGGGGAAGGGGAGGGGAGAAGCACCTTGTATTAGTTATAGATAGCTCTATCTGGATGTGGGTTATTTCCTGGAATGAAAGAGATCCCTATGTATTCGGCCCAGGGTTCCGAAATTCCCTCGAACCGTTTGGTGGTGTCCGATAGGATACTGGCCAACCTTTCCTGGGACATAATCCAGGAAATTTTCTGTACTGTTGCTGCGAAGGACACCCTTGGTTTTTTCCAGGATTTGGCTATAGAGAGTTTGGCTCCGGTCAAGATGAAGTGAACCAATTTCCTGTTGGGCTTGTGTGCATTAAGCAAGGCAATCTCTGGGGTCCTAGGTACCTGGGACTTGGTCAATTTCTCAATGAGGCTATATATTTTCCTCCAAAAGGGTCTAATCCTTGGGCATTCCCACCAGATGTGTGGCATTGAGCCAAGAAGGGAGCAGCCCCTGAAGCACTGAGGATTGGCTGAGGGATATATGTGGGCCAGTTTAGAAGGGGTGAGGTACCACCTAGTGATGACCTTTAGGTTCACCTCCATGAGTACAGTGTTTAGAATGCCTCTGGAGGACTCGGCGAGAGCTCCGTGCCATGATTCTAGGTCCCATGAAATCTGGAGGTCCTCCTCCCACTGCTTCATATATGGGGCCTTTTCCTTCGTTTGAGTGAGGGCTGCATAAACTACTGAGATGCCTCCCCTTTGCTCCGTGGCTTGGCCACACCATGTTTCATAAGCTGTTATTCTAGGAGGAAGAGGCTTCTCTTTCCAGATATGTTTCAGGAAGTGAGAAATTTGTTGGAATCTGAATTTTTCAGAGGCAGGAATGTCCAGTTTGCTTATGCAGTAACCCAAAAAAATGGGTCCCGAGGGGGAGAAGTAATGCCCTATGCGGTACAGCCCCTTGTCTAGCCATCATTGAACCGCTTTAATATCTAAGCCAGGGGGGAAATCTGGGTTATGGCATATATGTGCTCATGGAGTCAGAGTAGACACCAATTCAGAATGGTTGCGTAGTTAATCCCAAAGGGCAAAGGAGCGTGAGAGGGTCGGGGATAATATAGGGGGTCTCTTCTTCGGATGAGTCCAAAGGAGGAAGTCTATAGTATAATGCGGGAATGCCTGTCGTTTGATCTGAATCCAATCCGGTTTCTCGGTCCTCGAGTAAACTCGGGAGAGTTGGGCTAATCTAGCTGCTTGGAAGTATTTAAGGAGCGAGGGTAATCCCAGACCTCCTTTCTTCCTATGGCGATATAACATACTTTGGGGAAACCTGAAGCCAGAGCCATCCCAAATAAACTTGAGAATCTTACTCTGGAGGGATCTAAGATGGTGTCTTCTAATGGGTATCGGTAGGGCTCTAAAAAGGTATAGAATCCGTGGGAGGAGAGTCATTTTGACTGCTTTAATTTTGACTGCTTTAATTCTACCCAACCAGGAGAGATTATTTTTGGACCATGTTTTTAGATCGTTCTCTAATTTACGGTAAATGGAGGGGAAATTACTAATATATAAGTCCTCTATCTTGGGCGTCAGGTTAATGCCCAAGTATCGGATAAAAGATCGGCTCCACTTGTAAGAGAATGAGTGTTGTAGGGAATCGACTATATCCTGCGAGAGGGAGATGTTCATCGCTTGGGATTTGGAGTAGTTAACTGCTAGTCCTGAATGTTTACCAAAGGCGTCTAATAGTTGGTTAAGATTGGGAAGAGATGTATGGGGGAAATCAGGAACAACAGTATGTCGTCTGCAAAGAGGCCACACTTATGAGTCTGGGTGAACAGGAGACTCCTTGGATATCCGGGTTTTGGTGGATAGCAATTGCCAGGGTTTCAATAGCTATGGCAAAGATAAGTGGTGATAGAGGACAACCCTGTCTTGTTCCTCTGGCTATGGCTATCGGGTCAGAGAGATATCCCTGTAACCTTATTTGGGCTGAGGGACGGGAGTATAGGGCCCTAATGACCCCAAGAAGCGCTGGCCGAATCCCCAGACCTCCAGAATCTTAAGTATATAGTTCCAGGAAACAGAGTCGAAGGCTTTCTGGAGGTCTAGGGAAAGGACCATGCCTCGTTGTTTAATGCTGCCCTCCCAGTTGGATTGGAGAATGGAGATCAGGTCGATGGCCCTGCGTATCTGGTCTGGACCCTGTCTGCCCGGGATAAACCCTGCCTGGTCTTTATGGATATAGGAGTTGATAAACTAGAATAGTCTATTAGCCAGGATCTTCATTAAGATTTTGATGTCGTTGTTAATCAACGATATGGGTCTATAGTTACCGACTTCTTCGGGGTTCTTGTCTGGTTTAGGGATGACCGTTATGTGGGCCATATTAAATTGGGGGTCCAGGGGAGTGCCCTGTGTTTTATAATTAAAAAACGTAGACATATAGGGGGTGAGTGTCTCGGCAAAAGTCTTGTAATAGGGTATAGATAGGCCATCAGGATCCCCATCATGATCCCCCTCTCAGGTTCCTGATGGCATCCCCCACCTCTGCCTCTGAGAATTGAGCTTCCAAAATCTGTTTGTGTTCGGGTGAAAGGGAGGGGAGGGGGATATCCTGCAGGAATGTGGCCAGGGAGTTGGTTGGTGTCGCTTATGAGTGCCGTATTGATCTGAGTAAAACTTGTGGAAGGTTTCCAGAATTTTCTGTTAAAAATTTTTCTGTTTTCGGTTAGTGGTGAGGCCAGGTACTCTAATTTTAGGGAGTTGATTTAGGCGACATCACGGGGAATGTCTAGTTGCTAACAGTGTGCCTGGTTTGTCGTTTTGTTTGACCACTCCAGCGGATTGATTTCTCCGCTTTGGTTGTTAGTGCCATATTAAGCTCTAACCTGGCTTTGTCGAGTTGGGTGGTAAGGGTTTTGGAGGGGTTGATCTTATGCGCCGCCTGTAGGGACATATACGATTTTTCCAACTTGATCAGGTCCGGTGCCCTCTCTTTTTTAATTCGCGAAGCTAACTGTATCAGCTTTCCCCTGATGAAAACCTTATGAGCTGCCCATAGGACTTCCGCCGAGGTCCCATCTCTGTCATTTAGAAGAAAGTATTCCTTGAGAGAATTATTGATTTCAGAGACTCTGATAGGCTCAGCTAGCAAATATTCATTTATTCTCCACTGTGGGTGTTTTGCAAAGAGGGGGTCGGAACGAATTTGCATGAGGACGAGGGAATTATCGGAGAGTGGGGTGTCAATTATCCGAGAATTCATTACCAGGGGGGTCTCATGGGCCTCCATTAATAGGTGATCTATTCGTGCGTATGAATTGTGGGGATGCGAGAACTGAGTGTAATCTCTCCTGGTTGGGTTCAGTTCTCGCCAAACGTCTGATGAATTAAATGAATGAAGTAATTTGGCTAGTTTTAAGCTCGCCTTGGTCGGGTGTATTAGCTGGTGCCCCAGAGGTTTAGATTTATCGAGCCCTTGATCAAGTGCGACATTAGAGTCTCCTCCCAGGATGATCCTGCCTTCCAGATGAGGCTGAATGGAGTCTAACATTGCGTTAAAGAAATTGAGTTGATTTTTATTAGGGGCATAATATGATACGAATGTGTGTATAATCCCGTCAATGGTACCTTTGACTAAGATATATCTTCCCTCTGGGTCTTTGATTTCCTTAAGGAGAGAGAAGCCTGAGGTTTTGGAAAATAGGACCGCCACCCCTTTAGTTTTGGAGTCCACGTTGGCCAGGAAGAAAACAGGAAAGTGTGTGTGGAGGAATTTGGGGCTGTACCGCAAGGGGAAGTGGGTTTCTTGTAGCAAAACTACATCTATATTAAGTGATTTGTAGTGGGAGAATATTCTCCTTCTCTAGAGTTTAGCCCTTGGGCATTGTGGGTAGCTATTTGGAGGCGTTTAATGGGAGCCTTAGCCATGGAGTTAGTGGAAAACGTAGCTTATGTCTGCAGCAGCACTCACCCTCGAGTCGGAGGTCCCCGTACGGTTGGAGGAGCGTCCAAGGAGGATCAGGAACCCTGGGCCGCAGCTGACTAACCCGGAGAAATCTGGAACATGAAAAGAAGTTAGGTGCTTCAACCAGAGGATGAGGAAGAGGAGAGAGGAGGAAGAGAGAGGGGAGAAACAACTAAAACAAATACATCTACAAATTGCTGGTGGGGGCGGTGTCAGGGGGGAGAATAGCCCCCCTGACCCGTCGGCCCTGCCCTCCTAGGAGGGGTACAAGCAACAATAAGGTAAAAAGAAATCGTAATTGTCTGACCCAATAAGATCAGACGTCTTATCCCGAGGAAGTCCGAAAAGAAGACCTCGGGGTAAGTGGAGGCGCATGGGGACTTACCCCGGCCAAGTCACCCCTAGATTAGGCTTAAACCGTACAACATAAATAGTAGGGACTTAAGACATATACACTAAGTGAGAACGTTATGAGGTGTCCTCTAGCTTAAGTCCTAACTGGGGGAATGCAGACTTCTGACTGCATCAAGGGTATAACTTGAACATGAACTCTGTAAAACTAATGAACTAATAGGAGTATAATCAGAAACCTCTGATCAATAAACAAAGAGGGGGAGCTGAGAAGCTCCAATCACTTGCCTTTTTTCTTGAGCAAGTGAAGCTATCTTCCAAAGCCCAAAAGGATTCCAAGTCTATGAAGCGAGGGAAAAAGGCCTCTATCCAGGCGGGCCCTTTGGTGGATTATGGAGGTCTGTTGCCTTTCGCCTTTTTACTCTTAGACTTGGACCAGAGTGGGGATACAGGGCTGGATGGGAGAGGTCTCTTAGTGTGGGATCCAGAAGGGTTGGTGAGGTCCATTGATGCTTCTTGGGATATTAGCTTAAGGTGGAGAAGGAGTTTTTCCCCCTCTGCAAGACTGGAGAAGGAGTATGTTTTCCCTTTCAGGTTAAATTTGACGGCAAACGGGAAAGCCACCCAGTATTTAAGCTCTGCTCGTTGCAAGATCGAGAGGAGTGGTTTGAGAGTTCTTCTTTTTTGGATGGTATTGGGGGATAAATCAGCAAAGATTTAGACTTGGTGACCCATACAGGAGATGTGGGAGTTGGAACGAGAGGCTCTCATTAGCTCCTCTTTAATGGCGTAAAAATGTGATTTAACTATGATGTCCCTGTGGGAGCCATCTTTTCTTGGGGGTCCCAAGGCTCTGTGGGCTCTGTCCAACTCTAATCTGTGTTTAGGAACATTTGGGATAACAGATTGAATCATATCTTGGATCGCAGGGGAGACTTCGGTGATGTTCTCCGGGAGGCCTCTCACTCTAAAGTTGTATCGATGTGACCTGTTTTCCAGGTCGTCTATTCTTGCTAGGGCGGTATTCAGTTGGTCCTGTAGCACTTGTAAGTGGTCAGAATTTTGGTTGGTTCTGGCTAAAGTAAAGTCTAATTTCTGTTCGATAGCGTCCATCCTGGAACCTAAACTGTTAAAATCTGCTTTTAAATCACCCTTGATTATCGCGGCCGTGTTCGCTAGTCCCCTTTCTAGGAGATTAGAGAATTTGATGAACAAATCCACCGTATTGAGTGCGGGATCCTGGACTGATGGGTTAGGAAAGTTCATCTCTTGCTGACGTGAAAGGGGAAGAGCTGTTGGGGTAAAAGGAGAGTCAACCATTGTGCGTCTAAGGAGCGATTCAGTAGAGGCAGGGGAAATGAATTGAGGCTGTTGAACTGGCAAGTTGGGCCCCGGTGTAAGGGTGAGGGTAGCCGGGGATATGATAGGTCTTTGTTCCAAGGCAGTTTCCTGGGATGACGAGGGCGAGAGGGCCCCAGATGAAGCCATCTCTGGGAGAGGAGTGAAGTCAGGGTCTGTGGCAGGGTATGACAGTGTTCTCCTGGCCGACGTTCCCTGCATGCGGTGGGCTTTTAGGGTACCTGAACAGTGGGAGGCTTTGCTGACACCCTGCTGTTCCAAGCGTGTGTAAAAGTTCTGGGGAGGTATGATATCCTCTGGTATTGAAGGAGCCTTCTTGTCTTGGTTGATCTGCGCTTAGAGACCTTAAGGGTGTGAAACCCTATGCTGAATGTGCTGGTTAGGGGCCTGATCCCAGGGGTCTTTGTTTGGGCCTTTATGGGGGAGATCCCCTCTCTGGAGACTCTTCTGGGTGGAGGATGGGTGGGCGAATAGCTTGCGGGGCTTATTTGGCCTTATCGGCGGCCATCTTGGTCCACCCGGTTCTGTCAAAGTCCTCCTTAAAAGCAGTGGGCCACCCTGGGGAAAGCCTTCCTCCGCCTTATAGGCGCTGTAGGGTCAGGTCGGGGTGGAGTGAGGGACCCAGAAGCCTGAACCGGCGCTGTGGGGGCCTTGCTCCGTGCTAGGCCGCGGCCATGTTGGTACACCCAGGGAGAGGGGGAGCAGAATACTTTGATCTTGGGGAGTGTCCTCCTGGACTTTCTCGAGGCTACCTCAGTGTTCCCTCTGCTTGGGGGGTAGACCCCTTTCGTAGCAGGTCCCTCCTAGAGAAGCTGGCGGGGATAGCGGTGCCTTTAGCCGGGGTAAGCGCGGAGCTCCAGGATCAACTGTCCATCTCGGAGCTCCCGTGCATGCGCACTCCCACTTTGCATATTATTTTATAAATACTGTGGTTCTGTACTTGAAAAAATATGCTGCAGAAATCTCCCCCACTAAGTCTGGCTGCAGCCATTTTAAGTGTGGGCAGCTGAAGCTGCTGCCTCTTCACTTCCTGGATTTACACAGAGGCACGCCTCCAGCTCTACAGCCCTCATTTGCCCTCTTATGACTCATCCCTCCTCCCTTCCTGGCAAACTCTCACGAGAGTGACAGAGAGAACTGTGCATGATGTCATAAGCCTAGGCTAATGACCAGACAAGAAACAGGAAGTGGGTTGTATAAGGTATTTACTAGCAGAAAAAAAATGTTTTATTATTCAAAGTTAAAACAACAAGGGCAGAAGATTAAATAGATGGAAAGATGAAAAAATGACTGAAGGTCCGCTTTAAGATGCAGGTTATGGAAAGTTACGGCGCCACATGGAGAGGAGCTAGAGGACACCAGCTCCTGCCATGCTCCTCTGAAATCCAGCCACTGAGCCTGCTTCTACCTGAGGTAACCCCCTTCCCAACCTCCCATTCACTTGGGGATACTGATGGATTTCTTAGTTGAGTGATCGGTGGCACGGCCACCCTAGGCTCCGTGCGGGGGCGGCGGAGACAGTCCACAGGTCGCGGCCATGGCTGACATGGCGCCCGCTCTCACTAACATGAGCTGCGTTACACTCAGCCCTCCCTGTCAGCACAGCACACGTGGAACACACAATGCTCACCCAGCAAGACCCTGCATCTCCAGTGGGCATAGCCCAAGCGGTGGTGGCTCTCTTTACCCCTATGGTTACTGAGGCAGTGGACATTGCAGTGATTAAAGGGCTAGAGCAACTACACAGGGCACTTCAATTACAATCCTTACGGATCGATCAAGCAGAGGAGTGGATCTCAGGTGTGGAGGATGACGCCACTGCTCTCTCCGCTGGGGTAGCCAAACTATCTTCACTATACCATGACTTTCAGGACAAGGTCGATGACCTTGAAAATAGGTCAAGGAGAAATAATGTACCCATTATTGGCCTCCCAGAGACAGTCACACAAGCTTCCCTGGTAACTATTCGCTCCACCATTATTCCGGAGCAGTTAGGCCTGCGCACCCACTGTATAGTGGAGTGTGCCCACCGTATAGGCCAGCAGACTGAAACACATTCTAAGCCTAAACGTGTTATTGTTCAGTACTAGAGTTGAGCGAACCTCTGGAAGTTCGGGTTCTGCTGGTCCGTCTGAACTTCGGGACAAAGTCCGGGTCCGGGTCCGGGTCCGGACGGAACCCGAACGATCGCACGGACATGTGCAAATCCGAATCTTACACAAAGTCAGACGACCGGATATGCCACCCGTGTGAGGTGATATGTCACCCACGCGTCCGGATTGACGAGGCCTTATTACCACCTCGCTTATCAATGGTCCCTTCGAACACACTGACAGAGACCCTCCGGTTATTACCCATGTAATAAAGAGGAACTGGATAAAAGTTCCAGTAGCTGGAACAGGACTTTCAGTACCATATCACTTCTATCAAACCGATGGGGTCGCCTCTCTCGTCACCGCAGTAGGAGGTGTGGACTCTAGGTGAGGAGACGAACTAGCTAGGCATTCCTAACATTAACTTCACGGGACACA
>BLSH010258249.1:828180-835680 GCA_018402905.1 Glandirana rugosa | reverse complement strand
CCAGCCCATCAGCGTACCCGAGTACCTGTCACCTGCCCACCTGAGTACCCGAGTACCTGTCACCTGCCCTTCAGATTACCCAAGTACCTGTCACCAACCCGTCTGAGTAACCGAGTACTTATCTGCAGCCCATCAGAGTACCCAAGTACCTTTTACCAGTCCATCAGATTACCCGAGTACCTGTCTCCAGCCCATCAAAGTACCCAAGTACCTATCTGCAGCCCATCAGAATACCTGAGTACCTATCTGCAGCCCATCAGAGTACTCGAGTACCTATCTGCAGCCCATGCCTCATAGAATATACCTCTGGTGTTTGCTTTCCAAAATGGGGTCATTTTGTGGGTAATTCCACTGTCCTGGTGCTCCAGGGCCTTCAAAAGTGTGATAGGTATGAATGAAATTTTATGTGCAATTTATGCTCCTAGAACGCCTGACGGTGCTCCCTGTATGTTCGGCCTCTGTATGTGGCCAGAGTGTGAAAAAGTCTCACACATGTGGTATTGCCATACTTGGGACAAGTAGCAGAATATATTTTGGGGGTTAATTTTTGCTATGTACATGCTATGTGTTAGAAATATCTTATAAATTGACCCCTGTGTAAAAATAAAAGCGTTTTCATTTTCTTTCCACGTTTTCCGAAGACTTGTGGAAAAAAATTAACCATTCAATAGACTCATAATGCATCATAGATTATACGTTGGGGTGTTTGCTTTCCAAAATGGGGTCATTTTGTGGGTAATTCCATTGTCCTGGTGCTCCAGGGCCTTCAAAATGTAATAAGTCGTTAGGAAATTTGATGTGAAAATTCTGCTCCTAGAATGCATGACGGTGCTCCCTGCATGTTGGACCTCTCTATGTGGCCAGGCTGTGAAAAAGTCTCACACATGTGGTATCGCCATACTCGGGGCGAGTAGCAGAATGTATTTTGGGGTGTAATTGGAAGTATGCATATGCTGTGTGTGAGAAATAACTTGTTGTTATGACAATTTTGTGCAAAAAAAAAATAATAATAATAATTTCTTAATTTTCCCAAGAATTCTGGGAAAAAAAGTACAACTTCAAAAAACTCGCCATGCCTCTTACTAAATACCTTGGAATGTCTACTTTTCAAAAGGGGGTAATTTGGGGGGTATTTGTACATTCCTGACATTTCAGGACCTCAAGAAATGAGATAGGCCATCAGCGCATCAGGTGTGATCAATTTTCAATGATTGGCTTGTAGACTCTCTAACTTTCACACAGAGCAAATAATATACACTTATTTGGGTTATTGTTATTGTTATTGTCAAAGATAGGTAGCAGTATAGGTTTTGGCCCAAATTTATGAACAAAAATAACTTATTTGCAAAATTTTATCACAGAAACTAAAAAAAAGTGTTTTGTTTTCAAAGTTTTCACAATTTTTTCACTTATGTCGCAAAAAATAAAAAACCCAGAGGTTCCTAAATACCACCAAAAGAAAGCTCTATTTGTGTGAAAAAAAAATCATAAAAATTTTGTTTGGGTGCAGTGTAGCATGAGAAATTGTCATTCAAAATGTGAGAGCGCTGAAAGCTGAAAATTGGTCTGGGCAGGAAGGGGGTATAAACATTCTGTATTGAAGTGGTTAATATCAAAGACTGGGCCTCACAAGCTGCCAAATAGTACAAATTACTAACAATTCATTTGCTGCAAGTTGCTAAAAATGAACATGTCTGCAGTATGCAACTAATGACTGTTAGAACATTTGACACGTAGAAACATGCCTATATTGTAAATATTAACAAATAATAATGAATCAATTATTATTATGGCTATTGTGGAAACAAGAGTTAGCAGGTGTAGAAAGTAACCTTCCCCAAAAGAATTCTCAAACAACTTTGATTCTTTTTTACACAGTGCGTTTATTGCATCCTAGCAACAGATGACAAATCCAGTAGAGAAATTGTAGTGTTAATGGCAGGTTAAAATTAAAGCGGTTGTGGAGGGGCGTGGCCACACTGTAGCTGAGCTTGTGTCCTGTGAGGAGCTCCGGAGCGGCCCAAAGCGACTAATAACCAGCCTGAGGTCCCGATCTAACACCGCAGGTGACGGTCCATCAGCAGCAACAATGGAGAAGAGAAAGGAGCTGGGGGCACCCCGCAAATTGGCAGAGTTTAAAAGCTCAGCAGGAGGACAGGAGTCCCAAGATGGCGCCGGTGATGGCACCGTGCATAACGACGATCACACTGCAGGTGACAAGCATAGTGCACATTAAGCAGGAGGAAGCAGCAAGCTTAATGATGCATCTCTGGGGAATTTAAATGCAGAAAAATTCAATAGCCCTATGAAACAGAGAAGGAAACTGTCACCAGCAGAGGAACAAGTAAGTGGCTCTGATTTAAAGGGGGAGTGCTCCCAAATATATAACAATCCACATGCTGACAAATTGCAGGCACTTCCCACATCTGGTCAACCCATAATCGACACAGACATGAAGGAGATGCTATTATCTCTGAGAGGAGCAACCCAACAGGACATACAGTCCTTCATGTACAAAACAAAAGTGGAAATAGAAAAATTAACAGAAAGGGTGGACTATACTGAAACTAAAATGACGGAATTTACAGAGGCTCATAATGAATTGGTAGATGCCCATTTTGAGCTAGAAGAAGAAGTCAGGAACCTCAGATTAAAAGTCTCAGACCTGGAAGACAGGTCCAGACGAAACAATATAAAATTCAGAGGCATCCCAGAGAATATCAAAAACTCAGAGTTAAACCAGTTCCTTAAAAAAATGCTTTCCACCTTTCTACCCACCATACCAAAACACAAATTGGTTGTTGATAGAGTCCATAGACTACCAAAACCGACACATATTCCTGAGAAGCTCCCAAGAGTTGTAATTGCAAGATTTCATTTTTATCATGTAAAGGATCTCCTGATGCAATTCACACGACATAATTCACCCCTGCCAGACCCCTATGCAGGTATACTCCTTTACTCAGATCTGTCTCAAGCAACAATCGAGGCGAGGGAACATCTAAATTCTCTCACAAAAATTCTAAGAAATCACAAAGTAATATACAAGTGGGATTTCCCAACAAAACTTATCATTGAATGGAATAACAAAACCTACTATCTATACTCACTGGATGAAGGCCTAAACTTACTGGAAAAATGGGGTCTTCTTCCCATCGAAACAGATACAATAAGAAATCCCCATCCAGAAAGGTTGTCCCATCAATGGCAACAGAAATAAGGAATTAAAGGTCTTCAAGCAAGATTAACAATAACACCCTCACCTCCTGTCAGCAAATGGCACTTGTTCTTTTAAGAACAAGTAAATACGGTTTCTCATTATCTCCTCCAGGAAGTTTACTGTTTTAAGTGCTCCAGATCTTTTGGAAGTTTCCCCCCAAGTTCTTAGTGCAAGATGTCGCACAAACCAGTTGTACTACAACTTCTTTCCCTTTTTTATAATTTCTGTTTTAACTTCTATTACTTTGTTCTCCATACTGTTTCGAACTCAACCTTTCCATTCAATTTCAAAAATGATACAAATTCAACACCTTCACCATCCCATAAAAGGATAAAAAACAACCTAATAGAAGCACGGCTATATCCAGGCACCGGAACCCCAACAGATAACAACTACATAAAGACCAATGTCGCATATCAAACTCTTATCGATTAATGCAAGGGGACTGAATAGTCCACATAAGAGGAGGGCTCTATGGAACGATGCTATAAAACTCAACGCCGACATTGTTTGCATTCAAGAATCACACTTCGCCGCCGACAAACCACCTACATTTTCTCACCCCAGATTCCCGCATGTTTTTAGCTTGAGTGGACCCAAGAAGAAGAACGGAGTGATCATCGCTATTAAAAACTCAGTAGCCTTTCAACCAATTGAAGTACAAATAGATCCGGAAGGTCGCTATATCATTTTAGTGGCATTAATTCATAATATATGCTATACATTGACCAATGTATACGCACCAAGTAAACATCCTCACAGATTCATCAAAAGGATCCTAAAAACACGAAGGAAAAGAAAAACGGAAACATGATTTTTTTGTGGAGACTTTAATGCAGTGATGGACCCTGCCATAGACACTACAAATTCAAACTACTCATCTAGAGTCGGTCTTAGTAGCTTTTTTCTACAGAAAGACTTATTTGATTTTTGGAGATGTCTAAACTCCAATGAAAAGGATTTCACTTTCTCTTCTAGATTCATATTCTAGAATCGACCATTTCATGGTGGACAGGTCTCACCAAAACGCAAAAAGCCCAAATACACAACATCACTTGGTCCGACCATGCACCAATAACCCTTGAACTAATGAACAGCCCAATCTACAACAACTCCATGATCTGGAGAAATAACACCTACCTATTTGCAAAAGAGGGAGACAGGTCCACAATGAAAAGCAAACTAATAGAATTCTTTGAAATTAACAACGATAAATCAACCTCGCTAAGGAATGTTTGGTGTACTCATACAGCATATGCTAGAGGGCTATTAATTCAATTAGCTGCTAGGGATAAAAGGAAAATGACCAAAAAAGTCAATGAGCACCTAATGAGAATAGCAGAACTAGAAAAAACACATAAAAAGGATCCAAATAACAATAATACATACCAACAATTAATAACCAAAGAAATGAACTTAGAAACATACTGATAACTAATCAAGACATATATCTGAAAAAACGTAAACTCTACTACTCACAAAATAATAGATCAGGGAAACTTTTAGCCAGTATACTCCGTATTAAACAGAATAAACAAAAAATACAAATGTTAAATCATCATAAATCCAACAAAACTCTTTATAACACACAAGAAATAGCTGATGCGTTTGCAGACTACTGCAAAGACCTATACAATATAAAAAAAGACATTACAACACCTCAACCAACCACAGCAAAAATAAACTAATTTTTAGGGAGTATTAACGTACCAAAATTAGACCCTGCTACATTAGCTAAACTTAACCTCCCTATTAAAGACGAAGAAACAGCCAAATAATCCACTCTTTACCCCTACATAAATTGCCAGGAATAGATGGCCTATCCAGTGAATATTATAAAACATTTAGTCCTATACTTATACCTCATTTAACGGAAATGTACAACAAAACTATAGCTAGAAAAGAACTCCCTAAAGAAATGCTAGAAGCAATCATTGTTACCATCCCAAAGCCAGATAAAGACTCAACATCTCCCCTAAATTACAGACCAATTTCTTTACTTAACTCAGATCTAAAGATCTATGCAAAAATTTATAGAGAACCGATTATTAGAACTGTCATCACTTCTCATCAATCCAGACCAAGTAGGGTTCGTAAAAGGAAGACAGGCATCAGACAGTACAAGGCGAGCCCCTTCTCTGCTTCTGGCTTTAGATGTAGAGAAGGTGTTCGACAGGGTCCACTGGATCTATATATCAGAATCCTTAAAGAGCTTCGACCTCATTCACGAAGCCATAATGACATTATATTCAAACCCAACAGCTAAAGTAATGAGATCCCAGGGAGGTCCACATATAATCTTTTTGTTTCAGTCACAAAGCAAAGTCCAGTTCAACAGCTCTCTCAGGCTTTCGCTTCCTTAGTCCAGATCAAGAGCCCTGGGCATGAAGGACTGACCCGAGGGGTCCCCCCTGTGTGACGGAGTATACGGGAGCAAGCAGGTTCACGGAGGTGCTGGCTTCACTATCCTCCATTCAGCAGACCTTCACTCCCACCTGGTGATCTAGGGAGTATACCTGTGAGGTTTGGAATCTCTTGCTTTTTGCACGTTTGCACTTTTGATTATTTGCACATTTTTGTTTTTACCTGACTGTCTTAAATATAATTGGCACATTATTAATAATTTTAAATCTGGTGGATGTTAAGACCAAAAACATCTCGGGAAATATCCCTGTTGTTTCAGAATATATACGATTTTAGATCTCAGTACAGAGACATAGCAGCAGCACTTATTGATCTCACTTGAGAGTAACACCGCTTTCTTTGGAAACACATAATTATAGACAGCGCCATACTCACTTCTTTTAATATATTTTTTACATATCCAAAACCCATGGGTGTTCTAGTGAGGGCAGCAGTCTTGGTTTTTTTCAACCCATCACTGGCGCATGTGCGGATGCGCCTGGGGCAGCGCCGCACCACATTTTCTGCATGCTTGATAATGAAAATAAATGCTTTGTCCTACCCATGAATATATCCAATGAATCGATTATATCTCTAAAATCAACTTCGAACTACAACTGGGACTCATCAGAAATAACATATTTAGGTATCAAACCCACTTTCCCCACAAATAAACTATATAACGCCAACCATCCCAATCTTCTGAAACAAATCAAGAAAGATGCCCAGAATATCCAAAAGACACACCTGTCATGGATAGGAAGAATAGCAGCATTTAAAATGCAATCCCTACCAAAAATATTATATATATTTAGAACCCTGCCTATTCCAATCCCTCCCATATTCTTTAAACACACTAAGAAGATACTTAGGGAACTTATTTGGAATGGAAAAAAAACAAGAATAGCATTATCCATAATGAACCTTACCAAAAACAAAGGGGGTATGAATTCACCTGATATACAAAAGTACTATTATGCCTCCTTACTGGACCAATGGAAATATTGGATTAAACGCATAGAAGACAAAACTTGGCTCTCTATAGTAAGAGAATATACTAAAAATTATGATCTACTAGCCCTAACAATAGCTTCCCTTAGCCTAACCAAAATAGACATACCAAAACTACTATCCATTAAAACTACCCTAACAGCCATAAAACAGTTAAGTACGCAATTTCACAATTATGAAGAAACACATAGAATGGCCTTGCCCATAAATGTCCTACAGTATTCTAAAGCTAGAATATCTACTAAGAATTGGCTTAAACAAGGTATGATTTTTTATGATTCACTCAACAAGACAGACAAGGACCTCATATACCATACACTACAAAAATCCAAACATAACAAGGAATTCAACCCAGAAATGGGGTGGAAAGTACCGACCCTCATATGGGACTTTATAAATAACAAGAAATTTTCTAGTTTGAAAGGTATCACCTTTTTCTACAAAAAACTATCACATCATCCTGAAGAATTTAAAAACCCTAACATCTTAAAATGGGAAAAAGATCTGAAAGAAACATACAGCATAGATAAATGGAACAAAGCCCTTCTTATTAGTAATAAAGACTCCTCATGCATTGAGCATTGGGATAATTATCAGAAAATAATCAATAGATGGTATCTCACTCCATGTAGAATTGCAAAGATTTATCCACCTGCCTCGTCAGTCTGTTGGAGATGTAACAATAACTTAGGTTCACTACTCCATATGCTATGGGAGTGTAAAAACCTATAAATAGATACGACATACAAAGAAAGTCTAGAAAAAGGGTAAAATTCTACAATCCCAAAAATTTAAGAAGTCCTACTACACTATCAAAAAACATCTTTTTCCACTATGGAAAGTTTGATCTTTTAAAGAACAATAAA
>BLSH010258249.1:782426-795613 GCA_018402905.1 Glandirana rugosa | reverse complement strand
CAAGGCTGCCTACACCCCGTTCTGGGAGTCCCCACATCTACCCCCTCCCGCAGCAGACCCCACTCTCCCTGGGCAACCGCAAGATATACACAGTTCCAGTTATCACGAATGTGTGGGTGGCACAAGACAGTACGAGGTTTCCCCCCTTTAACCACATGCACCCCGATTCTGGCTCAACCCATGTTGGATACTGTGGTGAAGCTGGTGGGTGGCTTAGGCTCCCGCCAGTGACCAGCAACTTACCAACATTGCCTGCCCCCATGTACGGCCACACTGATGTCCAGAGGAACACCCTCCTATAAACATTAAGTGACTGGTACATAGGTTGCCCAGGCTGCTATGGGAGCACACTGGATGGATAACGATCTATGGGTTAACTAAGAACGCACTGAACAGGCAGTGTTGACCTGTGGGGGTGGGGGGGGTCTACCAGGGAGGAACTGTATATTAACTGCTCTAGAGCTTCAGTCAGTGAATGATACAGATGTTATATTACCTGTTACAGACGCATGATGTGATGGCTCTGGATTATACTTGATCATTCTAAAAAATTAGCTTGGTTTTGTTTTGTTCTTGTTCTTCATTAATTTGTTTACCTATGATATAGCATACGGTATTTTCACTCTATAAATAAAAGCCGAGATGGACCGGGGGGGGGGGGGGACTGAGCGCTCGCTTGTAGTGCCTGCCCAGCCACTTTCCCACATAGGCCGGTACAACTCTCCCGTTAAGGGACAGACGAGTATTACTGACAAATTATTTGTTTGACTTCTTAGTTTGCTCTCTTCTTTGCCTCCCCTACCCCCTTACTCTCTCATTTCAACTTCCCTTCTACCTCTCTTTTCTTCCCCTACCCCCCCCCCCCTTCCCCTCTACTGTGGGCTGAGGATGGGATCCACTAAGGTCCTATCACTAAACAATAAAGGCTTAAATATGCCGGAAAAGAGGTGCATTCTCCTTTCGGACCTTAAATATGCCTGAATCGATATTGCATTTGTTCAGGAAAACCATTTCAGAGAAGATAAGCTCCCTATGCTCAAAATTAGATTCTATCCTCTGTCCTATCACTTTACGAATGTGACAGCCAAATCCAAAGGGGTCTCTATAGTGCTCTCAGGAAAGCTTCTCTGGAAGCTCCGAGATGTCCTGCCGGACCCTAACGGGCACTATTTATTCATCAAGGGACAGATAGGATAAGTGACAGCGACATTAGGAACCATCTACGTACCTAACGTCCAACAGGACATTTTCCTTACCCATACCCTAGATATCCTCTCAGGGTTCAAAGAAGGCCAATTACTCCTTGGCGGGGATTTCAATATCCCACTAATCCCTCCCGCTGATACTTCCTCTGACGGCTCCTCTTCTCTCCCTGGCACCAGAAATCGCATAGCCAACTCCCTACACAGAGCCCAACTGGTTGATACCTGGAGATTACAACACTCAGGGGAGCGTGACTATACGTTCTACTCCTCCCCAATTCTGGCGCCTAAATGAGAGCCTTCTCCAGACGCTGGAAGTGTTAGCAGACGTCACTAAAGAACTGAATTCATAATTCCAGATGAATGACCGAGAAACAAAACTGTCATATGGGGGGTGTTCATTAAACACGGTGCCCGAATTAAAAGGAAAGGAATGAACAGCTCATCTCTCTCTTAGGAAAGCTGCACATCCTTGAATCTCGAATCTTGAATCACAAACATGCCTCTACCCCTGCGCTGGACACTGAACTCATACTCCTTTGCAAACAAATAACTGACCTCTTGTACTACAAGGCGAAGTCGACATTGCAAATAATCCGCAAAATTGGATACGAGTCCAGTGACAAATGCAGAAAACTGTTGGCCAGACTAGTGACAGAGCGATGGGCAGCTTCCTACATCCCCACTATAATCACTCCCCAGGGCCAGAAGTAGCACTACCTAAACACATATCCCAAGTATTCTGTAACTACTATGCTACGCTCTACAACTTGCTGGACCCTGCAGCACGCCAAGCAGAGATAGACGACTATATCACTAGATCTCTTCTCCCTTCCTTATCCAGGAAGCGAGAACAGAGCTGAACTCCCCCATAACACTCCTGGAAATCCAACGAGCTGTCGGTTTGGCTAAACCCCAGGTTCTGACGGCCTCACTCTACCCTCTCCTCACGACTTTAGGCCCCTACATGGCGAGACTGTTTAACGCGATAGGGTTAGGTCAATCATTCCCCAGAGACACCCTGAGAGCGCACATATCAGTTATCCCCAAAGAAGGGAAAGACCCCACCCAATGCAGCAGCTATAGACCAATATCACTCCTAAATACAGACCTGAAATTATTCACAAAAATTCTTGCTACCCGACTGGCCCAGCATTTACAATCTCTCATACACCTTGACCAAGTAGGGTTTATCCCTACAAGAGAGGCACGAGATAACACGACTAAAGTGCTAAACCTTATCCACATGGCCTCCTCGACCCATACTCGATGTGTTTTCCTCAATACCGAAAAGGCATTAGATCGGGTAAACTGTAGATTTATGTTCTCCGTACTTCAACATATCAGAGTAGGCGACACGATGACAAACTGGTTTTCCGGAGTATACACAGACCCTTCAGCCCAAGTAAAAGCCAATGGAATCCTTTTCGAGTCCTTTCCCATTAAAAACGGCACACGACAGGGCTGCCCTCTGTCCCCGCTCCTTTTTGCCCTCTACCTTGAACCCTTTCTATGCACTCAGACTGAACCCTGCCATTGTGGGACTGACCATAGGGACTTCACAATACAAAATATCCACATACGCTGATGACCTATGCTTTACAATCACCAACCCAGCTGTCTCCGTTCCCAACCTCCTTAGGGAATTTACGATCTATGGTTCCTTGGCAAATATTAAAATGAATTTCTCCAAATCGGAGGGGATGGGAATAGCAATCCCATCAGCACTTCTCTCGACTCTACAGGCTAGCTTTAGTTTTAGATGGACCTCGATGGCACTGCAGTACCTGGGCACGTCTACACCTCCTGACATCTCCCGCACTTTTGAACTGAATTTCCCACCCCTATTACGCAAAATTTGCAACTTACTAGACCAATGGCACAAAGGGATTCACTCCTGGTTTGGCCGATGTAACATTTTAAAAATGTGTACTCTCCCTAAGCTCCTATACCTGTTTCATGCGCTGCCGATCAAAATCCCCCTGACGTACTTCAAGCAGATTGAATCCCTATGCAATCAATTCATCTGGGCCCACAAGAAAACTAGACTGCCCCATTCCCAACTATCTGTACCGAAACACTTTGGAGGACTAGCACTACCAGACACATGGAAATACTATCAGATGGCTCACCTGAGTAGACTGGTAGACTGGTGCCGCCATGTAGATCTCAAACTGTGGACACAACTTGAACAACAGCAAACGCACATCCCCCTAAAAAGGGCATTATGGTGCTACCAGCATCTAGCCTCCAAACTCAAATCACACCCACTAATTGGCACCACCCTTTCTAACAGCTGGTGCGTCTCTAAACAGATGCACCTTACGACCACTGATTCCTCTTTATATACCATTTTAGATAACCCACGATTCCCGCTGGGCCTCGCCCACGAGATTACCAAATACTACAACTTTCAGGCCGTACCCAAGCTGTAGACTTTATACAGATGGACCACTGGACCTCTATTGCGAACCTGACAGACTCCTCCGGACCCTTTCACCTCCCATTTTGGCCAGCCATCCGACTGCACCACTTCCTCCATTCTCTCCCCAATCCCACAGGATTCAAACGCGCGCTCACTACGCTCGAGGATTGCTGTGCGGACGCAGACATTCTCCCGTGAACCCTATCCAAGGCCTACTCTCAGTTGAACACCCGAACCAAACAACCACACTTGCCCTGCGTGGCAAGATGGAAAACAGATCTTTCCTGCACCTTTACAGCGGCCCAAATACAGAATACTATCCATTTCTCGCTGAAATCCTCTGTATGTACGAAGGTCCAGGAAACAAACTTCAAACTATTGGCCAGGGTGTATTACACGCCGGTTAGACTTCATAAATGTTTCCCCACCTCCTCCGACAGCTGCTGACAATGCCGAGAGAGCAGGGGAACGTTGCTACATATATTTTGGACCTGCCCCAAATTGACAACATACTAGATGATGATTCACAGTGTCGCTCAAAAATTTATGGAATACCAGATACCATGGGACCCTGCCTTTTTCTTCTCCATGTTCATTCATCCAAAAAAGTGACTTCACGCTTGTAAAGTGAGAAAGTGCTCCAAAAGTGCTCCAAACGCTTGAAGGTGCAAGGTGCCAAACCCCTCATGTAACCCCACTCACCAGAAACAATGGACCCTCAGCTTTTCAGTCTGAGGGTCAGAATAGACGTGTTCTGGTGATGGCAGATCCTAAGCTGGGATCTCCTGGTTGGATGATAGTAAGAACCGCCAAGCGAAATAACAAAAAGCCCGCTCTCCAATGAGCTCAAAAAAGCAGAGAGAGGCTCATAGTGCATTACTGTAAAAACACTAGTTTATTGCGCAAAACAGGACCATACTTACAAAATGGCACGATAAAAAGCGTACAGCACAGACAAACGCGGAGCGGCATGCGTTCCACCGCAGGCGGAAGTGACGTCAGTGATCCTATTTAATGCCTAGCGCTTAGACAGAAAAGGAGACACCCACACTCTGGGTGAGGAGGAGAGGACACCCAAGCCCGCCACAAGATCAGTAAGTGCTGGACTGCCCGGGGGGGTGCTGTAAGTGCCCCGCCACCGGGAGGGGGGTGGTTGTTTGCTGCCCCCCAAAAGAAAAACGCACCAGCCACCAATGGCTACATCTATAACTTTCATCCAAAGCATTGGTCCCTTGTAATGTACTGACTATTGCTGACAGCTCCCAGGCTGTCTGTCCTTCATTTAGTCATACTTTATGTTAATGACACATGGGGGAAATTTACTAAAACTGGAGTACTCAGAAACTGGTGCAGCTCTGCATGGTAGTTAATCACCTTCTAACTTCAGCTTGTTCAGTTAAGCTTTAACAATAAAACCTGGAAACTGATTGGTTTCTATGCAGTGATGCACCAGATTTTGCACTGTCCAGCTTTAGTAAATAACTCCTATATTGTCATAGTTGTCATACTGCCAGCTGTTACAGAGACAGTTAGCTGGAGGTTTGTTTTTTTGGGGGAACTATCAAAAAATGTAGCAATGGGAGTCCCATGATTCAAAGTTATGCCCCTGGTTTGAGGATCTGTTATCCAGCACAGTGTTATCCATGCTCTCTCCTGAGTAGGTTGATTGGAGGTACATTAAAATTGAATCTTGGCTTTTGGATGTTGTTTAACCACTTCAGCTCCGGAAGGTTTTACCCCCTTCCTGGCCAGGCCGTTTTTTGTGATACAGTACTGCATTGCTATAACTGACCATTGTGCAGTCATGTGACGCTGTACCCAAATAAAATTGATGTCCTTTTTTTCCCACAAATAGAACTTTCTTTGGGTGGTATTTGGTCACCTCTACAGTTTTTATTTTTTGCGTTATAAACAAAAAAAACAACAATTTTGAAATAAAAAACAATATTTTTTACTTTCTGTTATAAAACATATCCAATAAAAAACATGTAAAAAATTGAATTTCTTCATAAATTTAGGCCAATATGTATTCTGCTACATATTTTTGGTAAAAAATCCCAATAAGCATATATTGATTGGTTTGCACAAACGTTATAGCGTCTACAAACTATGGAATAGATTTATGGACTTTTTATTTTTTTAATATATTTTACTAGTAATGGTGGGGATCAGCGATTTTTAGTAGGACTGTGACATTATGGCAGACTACTCTGACACTAAGTGACACTTTTTGGGGACCAGTGACACCAATATAATAATCAGTGCTAAAAAAAATGCACTGTATCAATGACACTGTCAGGGAAAATGTTAACATCAGTGGCAATCAAAGGGTTAAATGTGTTCCCTATGTGTGCTTTCTAACTGTAGGGGGAGTACTTTGACTAAAGGAAAACAGAGATCCGTGTTTCTCTACAGCAGAAACACAAGATCTCCATTTTCCTCTCTGGCAGAATGGCGGTCTACCTTGTTTCTGCCTCTCTACGAATGATCGCCGGGTCCCACTGTTTCCAATCACAGTGGTAGTGGGGCTCCGGCAGCGCACGCACCCCAGAGCCGATGGAGGAAATCGGGTACAGGTACTTAATTTTGTGCTCAAGGTCCGCCCTGCCACAGTTCATGTACATGGGGTGGTCCTTAAGTGGTTAAAGAATATATCAACCCAACATTTCATATTTTTGATATGTGGCTGCTGTACCAAGTATTTATATGAAAAAGTATCCTGTTCTCTTTATATTACTTCCTTCATGTGAAATTCCTGGTGTTCCTGCCAGTCCCTCTGCTTTCCTATTAAAAACAGACTACACTAGGCATGAGAGCACAGTTTTTTGGCTGTGCTGGGAACTCAGCCCGCTCTCCTCCAATGATCAGACTTGTACTGACAACTCCCACTCCCGCACAGCCACTGGTAAATTCAGTATGCTTCTATTTTCCCACCCTCAGCTCTCTAACCTCCCAATGCAGCTGAGAACAGAGGGTATGTGATCACTTAGGGCCCATTCACACAGTGGCGATCTGACTTCGGCGCGACTTTGCTAGGCGATTTTAAAGGCGATTTCAATGTGACTTCAACGCGACTTTGGGCGACTTACAACACGACTCCATGCCAGGCGACTTTGCCTGTAGCCAATCAGAGAAGAGAGGGAGGGGGGGTTGCCTTCAAAAATTATTTTCTTTTGAACTTTAAAGTCGCTTCAATATAGATGGGGAATCCGACTTGGAGGCGACATCCATTGAATTCTATGGGCACAAGTCGGATAGAAGTCACCTTGAAGTAATACAGGAACCTTTTCTGAAGTCAGGCTGAAGTCGGAGTGACTTCAGTAGTGTACATTAAGTTGGCTCCCATTCACTTCAATGGGATTTCTTATGTCAAGTGACTTGGGGCGACACAAGTCGCCACTGTGTGAACCACCCCTTATAAAAAAGGGGAAACAGGGTATTCATAATGTTTTTACTGTATATGTATACACAAATGTTTTGCCTTTCAGTTCTATTTTAAACCGAAAGGGTTGTTTTACAAGGTGAGGGTTCATATATACTTTAGACCTATTTTTATTTCTTTTCACCTTTTGCTGAAATACATGTTCCATTGAAATTAAAGATCTATATACTATGTAAGAAGTCCCAAGAAATGTCAGGTATGGATAAATTCCAGAATGGTGTCTGCTTAAACTGACACTAAACTTGGGGGGGGGGGGGGGGTTCTGCTGTCATTCTTCTATGTTTCTAAGATTTAGTCCATCCTAATGCTAAGCTCTACATCCTGGTATTTAACTTCTCCGCGACCTGAGTAGCAGAGGCTATAAAATTTGAAGTTTGAATGAGAGGGTGCAAGGCTTAGGACCAGGAAAGGGGTTGGAGCATAATCTCAACAAAATTTAATGTGCCTGTACCTAGGATTCCAAGGGCTCCATAAAGAAACAAGCATTGTTTTAAAGACTAAAAGGCTATTTGCAAGCACTACAAGGCTGAATAATCCACTTTTATATTTTTACCTACATAACTTGCTCTTTAATATGTACTTAATCTTACTAGCTATGTGTGAAGAAAGCTATAAAGAAGTAACTCAATTTTAAAATATGTGTTGAGCATGAATGGTAGGAAATATAGGGAAAACCAGTGTTAAAAAATAAATACATATTTAATACTTTAATTTATACTAATAGACTTTTATTGATTTAAAAGCAATACAAATATATATATCATATTATATATTTTGCTTTTTTTTTTTTTAAAGTAAAATCCTCTAAGTACCCTATTGCTGCAGAGCTGGATGACCTTTCAAATGATGTCCCTGTTCTTTGGCAGCTGCAGGGATGGGCTTCCATTATTTTGCTGATTATCTATGCTCTCTACAGTATGATTCTGTGTCTGAACAGCTCTGATTGGTGCTGTGCCAGGCACATGACTAAAAAAGTTTCAAAATAGCAATTCAAATTAGATTATAAATATCAACTAATTGTTTTACTGTTTCCAATAAATCTTTATTGAACAGCCAATGTGTATTTTTGTGCAGTAATATGGTGTAGGGGGAGCCAAAGAAGATTTCCATCATCTGCATCTAAAGCTCTTTTTCTACTTTACAGGTATTAGCAATTGCATTGGTTATATTTAATACTGATTAATATTAAAACTAAGCATTTTGTGAGTTCCTTAGTGAATGTAATCAATCAGCATACTATATCCCGCCCACATAGTGTTTAGCAATAGGATGACATGGAGGAGAAGGGAGAGAGGGGAGTGTCATACGTCCACATGTGTGGTTCTATAGCCATGTGGGGTACACAGATAAGAAAAATGAGGAAATGAGCTAAGAAGGCAACTGAAATTGGAGCATGTTCAGTAGAGAACAACTGGTCTACACAATCTCAACCTGCAGTGGGGAAACAGAAGAAGATAGGAGGGACAGCTGAAGGCAGGATCAACCTGGGATATTTCACTCTACACCCAACAAATGCTTTAGTGGCTTTGTCAGTATGAACACTCTGTTATATAGCATGTAATGAGAATATTTTATAGTCTAGGTTTAATGTCACTTTAATTAAAATACTAAAATAACAATTCAAGCTGGTCCCTGGGAACAGCAGTTAGTAAATATCTAAATTATCTGATAAAGACAGCAATATACCCTATCATTTCTACAAGCATCACAATGTAAAGTCCAGTAATTTCTTATATCTTAAAGTCCCTACTGTCTCAGAAATGACCATGTGGGTGATGCCAGCTATGTGTTATATTAGACACCATGGTCTTATACCTTCCAATTTTTGTTATTGCAGCATGACGAGTAATGGCAGGAATGTTTCCCGCTTCTACATCACCATTGACACTAATACCCCTCCCCCAGCCATTTTCCATCAGCATTATAACAGCATGTGCGTAGTAATTACCAGGAAAGGTAGTTCTAGAACTGGCAGCTACTTCTAATGCCAGTGGCATAGCGCCACACAGTGCTGCTTGCTTTTCATCACTGGAGCCTGCAGGCACAAAGTTGTTAAATTGAGAAAGCTAGGCGGACCTATTGAAATGCTCCAGAAGTGATGCTGTGAGATTGAATATGCCACCCACTAAGTGTTTTTTTTTTTTTTTACAAAGCCATTTTCCTGTCATTTTGCCCCCATCTTTTCAGCTGAATATTTGAGCTATACAGATGTATTCATGATTATGAGTAAGTAGGGCTATTTTATGTTGTATCTCTGTCATTATTGGACTATGGTCTGAGTTATTTATGCACTAGGTGAGCACTGAGTAATACATTGGTATTGCTTTTTTATACCAGAGAATTGGCTTAATTCAGTTAAAGTGGTTGTAAATTCTCATAAACACACTCCCGTTATCCATTTTTTTATGTGGCAGTAGTAATGGCAGTGTATTTTTTTTTTTTCAAAATCTTCTCTAAGTACCTTTAAATAGGAGCTATTCTGTGAGGTCACATGATTCAGTCTGCTCTTACTCCCGAGCTGAGGGACTCCAGTGGAATGGGCTGTTATTCCTCTCTCCCTCTGACCTTGTAAGAACCGGTATCAGTGTCTACTCGTTAGCATCATAGAGGAGCGGGAGGAACAGCTGTCAGGGAATAGTATTACTCAATGAAGGTAGGAGGAGAGGGGTGTAGAGATCGGCTTCACATGCAGACTACGGAAATCATAGGGAGAGAGGGAAGCAGATGCAGAGACACTGAGGAGAGAGCTGGATGAAGGAGGCATGTAATGTGACCACACTATCATGGATCCGCAGCCATGATAAACGTGGTCAGTTTAAAGAGGGGAACACAGGAACAGGCAGGTATTGTACAACATAGAAAAGGATAATTGACATGACAAAAGCACTATGCTATATCTCACTCCTTAAAGGGACAAGAGCATTTTTTTTTTTAGGGTTACAATTACTTTAAGTTGCTGCCAGAAACATTATTTTTTTTCTCCTAGTGTGTGTCTAATCAGTATGTGTTTTCTAAAAATAAAATTGAGCTCGAACCATTAGAGTGCACATGCTTCCTGAGGGCATAGCAGTGGTAATGCATTTCAGTCTTTCAGCCAAACAGCTGCAAACAGAGTCACAAAGCAGAAAAACAACAACATAAATGAAGTCAGGGGTGATTTAGAATTCCTCTTTGGCACTCGTGTTCTTAGTGGCTTTTCAATTCGGTCCCACTGGGTAAGAATTGCTTCTCGAGCTCCATCCCACTTCGCTGGGCCACTTAAACGAAAGTGGTAAGAATTGAAGGCTCCAAAGACAAGCTTAACAGCCAAAATGGGATCTGTTAGGGACAGCTTCAATATATCTGGCTTTGCACCTATATCTGAAGCAATATCTTCAACGTACGTCATGTAATTTGTTCGTCGAAAATTATTTTTAGATGTGGCAAACCTTAATAGATAAAAAAAGAGTTATTTTATTGGCGTTATTTATTTAAATGCTTTTTTGTTATGGACATGAATGCCATTATCTAACTTAGTATGCTGTGCAGGCTCAGTTCACACTGATGCGACATAGGATCTGTCTTGGGAGACCCCAAGTCGGGTGACGTGAAATTCAAGGTTTCCCTATGAGATCTTTCTTAACTGATACTACACAAGTCTGTCCAACTTTAGAAAAGCTTCCTGCACTACTTTGGTCCGACTTTGATACAACTTCAATGCCATAGAGTGTAAAAAGTCACATAAAATTTGTATTAAAGTCAGACTCCAAAGTTGCACAGAAAAGTTGTGCGACTTTGGAGTCAGGCTAGTGTGAACCGAGCCTTAGATCTGATAAAGCCTATGATCATCAACAGTCTCAATTCTTTGTTTATATAACATGGGAGATAGATTGTAGCTATTTAGGCAATATATTTAAAGCCCAACTTAAAGTGGTTGTAAACCCCATTCATGAAATCTGACCTAGGCATGTATATCTGTAGCGTTTACTTATTTCTCTCCAAAGCTCTAGGTGCTGGGTCTTTCTGCTGCTCCGTTCCTCTGTTATCAGCATGATAACTTCTGGCAAGCTCTCCGACACACGAGATAAAAGCTGCTGAAAAGTTGTGTCGGGTAGGGAGCTTAGAGGTAGATTAGCAGAGAGCTGGTCTATTCAGACTGCAGCTCTGCATGTTTGTTCGTCCTATGTGGAGGGGAGGGATGTGCCTTTCCTCCAATAAGCTCACACACAGTGTAAGCCCAGACTCCCCTCCCACTGCTGGAAGAGGAAAAAGATTTGTAACATGATCTGCACTTTCTAAAGAGTGTAGAAAGCTGAAGACAGCAGATATACATGTAAAACTTTACGTAGGGAGATTTGTTTCATCTCTGTATATCATTTGAGGCTGTTAACTTCACTGGGTATAGGAGAGGGTTTACATCCACTTTAAGACTAACTTGTTTTAAATAGTATCTCAGAAGGTTACAAAACGATTTAGATAACCAGCTTGCTGCAATACTCTCCTCTTTTACAGCACTGTCCCTCCCATTTCTTTTGGCCACTAGATGTCCTCAGTTTTCTGAGTTGAATGATGCCCTGTGAGTGCAGAGCATCATGCGGATATTACCACGGGGCCTTGCACTCACATGCAATGATGCTAAGAGCCACAATAACCTTTTCAAGCCTATGCTATACTTTGTAAAATTGAGGACTGCTCAACCAGAGAGGAAGTGAATAGAAAAAGAACCTTGTGTGTCATGTGACTTGCCTGAAGACTTCTAAAAAATGAAAGTATACAAAAAATAGATGCAAAAAACACAGGAGTATAAACAGGGGAAGGAGTACTCAGAACTGGGAGAATTAAATATTGCATTTTATTTTTAAATCTCAAGCCAGCAGGCAGATCTATAGACTCAGGTTAACACACTTAGCAGGCTACCTGCATAGCCCAACTCCAAAGAAAACTTTTTATTTTCTTTTGCGATTAGAAGATGTGCCCTGTCAGGACTGGAAGTGATGGGAAATTTTTCCAGGAGAGATGCAATTTTATTTTTTATTTTTAGCTGTCTGTGGCTGTCTGTCCTGCTGACAACTGCTGCCCTTTGTTGTGCAAGCATCACAAGAACAGGAAGTGTGGGGAAATCATCTTTCTCACGTTATGTAAACAAAAAACTTGGCTGTAGTTAGGCTATAATTTATACAATTTTATTTACAACATGTTTGTGCTATTCAACTGAAAGAGTGAGTGACTTCTACCTCTTCCTTCCTGCTTTATTGTTCAGCTATAATGATCTGTTACACCAGTGCCATGGGAATTAAAAAAAATGAAGACAGTAAATATACTGTATATATATATATATATGCGTGCGCACATAGGGTGGCACACCCTAATCACCCTGTACTGTGCAGATTCCCCCTGCTGCCTGGCTGCAGAGAAAGGGACTGGGGAATCTCTGGCCCCCTGATATTTCACCAAAGCCCCTCAGCAGGGCTCCTAAAAAAATTGTAACAAAAATAATAAAATATAATATTGTAAAAATAATAAAAAAACAAAATGTTAAAAATAAAAGTAAACTACTGGCACATATCTCTTGTGGTGCACACCCTAATGCAATAGGCTGCGCATACCTATGTATATATATATATGGCTTTTTTTCTGCCATTCCACCACCTCCGGCAGCCCTCTCCTTTTCAGCCTGTCACATAACACAGAAGTCATAATAGGCAGTTTTCTACACCACTCACTTCCTCCCCCGGCTTCTGTATGCTATTGCCAGCACACATGCCACACATCTGTTTCATGGGTGCCCGGGACCAGGTCCAGATTCCACAACTGACAGCATTTAATGGGGAATTCCAGAGGCAGCTTCTATTCTCACCAGCTGCTTATCAGTTCACTGCAGCATGGAGCCCAGTGAAGCGCTCTGAAGCTTTTATTCATCTCTGAGCAACACAGATCTGACAGGTGGAGCTGGACAGATGGGACTGCAGTAGGCTGAGGGGAAGAAAAAGCCCGCTCTGTCCAATAGAATGGAGTCGGGTGCACTGCTCTAATGCAAATGTAGGTGAGAGAGCTGCAAAGAGAAAGGGGGAGGAAATTGGAGGGTGGATGTGCTGAGACACTGTGAAGACTTTGAAGTTGTTCTACAGAGGTCAGAGCG
>BLSH010258249.1:752285-778614 GCA_018402905.1 Glandirana rugosa | reverse complement strand
CTTGCCCTAGTTTGAAGATGATTTTAGAACAGTTATATGGCTTCTACCGTTAATTAATACTTTTCAGACACAGTTTGAAGATGAACCACATTCATCTCCATTTTTGCATTTTTTATGTTTTTATTTTTTTAAAAATATTTAAAGTTATTTCCCTGTCCCCATTTTTTTGTAGGGCGCTTGCCCTACCCTTACCCCCATTTTACTTCCTTTTGCAGCCCTCTGGGGCTTTCCAGGACTTTCCTACAGCCATTTTTGTGCCTAAAAGTTCGGGTCCCCATTGATTTCAATGGGGTTCGTTGTCCGTGCGATCGTTCGGGTTCCGTCCGGACCCGGACCCGGACTTTGTCCCGAAGTTCGGACGGACCAGCAGAACCCGAACTTCCAGGTGTTCGCTCAACTCTACATGTGAGTGTTCTTAATCTTGTATTAATAAATTTTAATGGTTGCTGATTTACACTATGTGAAGTATCTCTTCCTGTTTTGGCTATATCGGTTTGTGGTGAGACATATCCCTCTGTCTTCCTTCATATCATTGCTGATCCAATCAAGGTTGCAAACTCCATCTGTAACATTGAACCAGGAATATTTTTCTGTTGCATTGTGAAGTTGGTCATGTGGAACATCTCCTGTTTCTGATATTGTTAGATCATATGCCTGGCTGACCCATGAGACGTATGTCTCACTGAGTCCATTCAATCTGGTAAGCATTTTACAGTGGGGATCAAAAGTTTGGGCACCCCAGGTAAAAATTTGTATTAATGTGCATAAAGAAACCAAGGAATGATGGAAGAATCTCCAAAAGGCATCAAATTACAGATTAGTCATTCTTATTATATGTCAACAAAAGTTAGATTTTATTTCCATAATTTACACTTTCAAAATAACAGAAAACAAAAAAATGGTGTCTGCAAAAGTTTGGGCACCCTGCAGAGCTAATATCTTGTACTGCCCCCTTTGGCAAGTATCACAGCTTGTAAACGCTTTTTGTAGCCGGCCAAGAGTCTTTCAATTCTTGTTTGAGGTATCTTTGCCCATTCTTCCTTACAAAAGTCTTCCAGTTCTTTGAGATTTCTGGGCTGTCTGTCACGCACTGCTTTTTTAAGGTCTATCCATAGATTTTCAATTATGTTGAGGTCAGGAGATTGTGAAGGCCATGGCAAAACCTTCAGTTTACGCCTCTTGATGTAATCCCCCGTGGATTTCGAGGTGTGTTTAGGATCATTATCCATTTGTAGAAGCCATCCTCTCTTTAACTTCAGCTTTTTCACAGATGGCATCAAGTTACCATCCAAAATGTGCTGAAATTTTATTGAATCCATTTTTCCTTCTACTCGTGAGATGTTCCCTGTCCCACTGGCTGCAATACAACCCCAAAGCATGATTGATCCACCCCCATGCTTAACAGTTGGACAGAGGTTCTTTTCATTAAATTCTGTGCCCCTTCTTCTCCAAACGTACCTTTGCTCATTCCGGCCAAAAAGTTCCATTTTAACCTCATCGGTCCACAGAACTTGTTTCCAAAATGCATCAGGCTTGTCTATATGTTCATTTGCAAAGTTCAAACGCTGATTTATGTGGTGAGGACGTAGAAGAGGTTTTCTTCTGATGACTCTTCCATGAAGACCATATTTGTACAAGTATCTCTTTATAGTGGAATAGTGTACCACAACTCCAGTGTCTGCCAGATCTTTCTGGAGGGATCGTGCAGTTAAACTTGGGTTTTGAATTGTTTTTCTCACAATCCTGCGAGCTGTTCTGTCTGATATTTTTCTTGGTCTTCCAGATCTTGCTTTAACTTCCACTGTTCCTGATGACTGCCATTTCTTAATTACATTCCCAACAGAGGATATTGCCATCTGAAAACGCTTTGCTATCTTCTTATAGCCTTCTCCAGCTTTGTGAGCGTCAACTATTTTCAGTTTCAGGTTTCTAGACAGCTGCTTAGAAGATCCCATGGTGCTGATTGTCGGGGCAAGGTCAGATGAGTCTAGGCATTTAAAACCTTTGAGATTGACATCACCTGGTCTTCCCAGACGATGATTGAGAACAATCCATGACACTGGCAGGTCTCAGCCTTGCAAAGGGGCCGTGCATGCTATAAATTCTGCAGGGTGCCCAAACTTTTGAAGACGCCATTTTTTTGTTTTCTGTAATTTTGAAAGTGTCAACGATGGAAATAAAATCTAACTTTTGTTAACATATTATAAGAATGTCTAATCTGTAATTTGATGTCTTTTGGAGATTTTTCCATCTTTCCTTGGCTTCTTTATGCACATTAATACAAATTTTTACCTGGGGTGCCCAAACTTTCAATCCCCACTGTATATGTCGGTGGTGGCTTCTCTTCTATATACGGAACTATTTGAGTCTATTCTGGATTTTATTCACCATTCACTTTGAACCACATACTAGATTCACAGAATTCTTAGTGACACTCAATAAAATTAAAGAGACATTATAACAATATTTTTATTTTATTTTACGCAAATTTTCATTCGGTTATCACTATAATATTCATCAGTTTGATGTGAATTTTTCATTATTAGCTTGTCAATGATTAAATATTGATGGTGTAATGTAAAGTTATACTGTGTTATCGCTGCACATACTAACCTTTCCAATTGCGATGCATTTATGTCCAATACTGTGCTGGCTGCTATTATCTTACTAGGACGAAAGCGCTGTATTTTTTTGTATATACTGACAAGAGGATAAAAGCTGATCTGTGGATGGGGGGGGGGGGAGAGTGAGCTTTGGACGGGGGGGGGAGAGGGTGAGCTGTGATCAGGGGGAAGAGGGTGAACTGTGGACGAGAGGAAAGAAGGGGACCTGTGGACGAGGAGAGGAGCTGTGGACAAGGGGGGAGAGGGTGAGCAGTTGACAGGGAGGGAGTGGGTGAGCTGTGTGTGGGGGGAGGAAGGTGAGCCTTGACCACACCCATTTTTTGGCAACACTTTGCCTCTTTTTCACAAGGAATGGTGGGAATGGGGGCATGGTTGGGGGCTAGGCTGGACGAGGAGTTGACTGGGGAGGGTGGGTTCCTGCACCTATTCTCTGAGAAAAAAAGCTGTGTAGATATATATATTTATGAAAAATATATATGAAAAATATCAAAATGTGCAGCAAGTTAACAGACTTATAATTCAACACTGCCACAAATTTGTGGCATGTTATCCTTGCTATTTGGGTAGTGTATAATAAAATATGTTCATTAATGTGCAAAGCGTCTTACCATTTCTTTCGTAGTTTTTCATCCTTCAGCATGTCTTCCTTCATCCCCTTTGCATCTGGAAGTGTATGCAAGCCTAAAAAATAATTTTGCATTAGCCACAGTATCAGTGAGATAAAATGACACACAGGTGGGGATGTACTAAACCTGGTGAACGCAGAATCTGGCGCAGCTGTGCACAGTAACCAATCAGCTTCTAACTTCAGCTTGTTCAATTAAGCTTTGACAATAAAATCAAGAAGCTGATTGGTTACTATCCACAGCTGCACCAGATTCTGTGTGCACCAGTTTTAGTAAATCCCCCTACAGTTTTTAACCTAGATTTGTCCTTTGCTTGATCTTACCTTTAAATACTCTGGTGGCCCATCGGGACTGAAGCTCTGCAGCTACCATGGTTGGTCCAATTGGTAGAAGAAATGCAATAAATGCAATTGTTGGTTTTTCAATTCCCACAGGAATTATCTTTTTATATAAATTTCCTTTATTTTCATCTTTCTTCAAAACTGACTCATCCAGAAAAGGGAAACTGTAGCCAAAGCCAGTGCACAGAATGACAACATCAATGTCATGCACTATAGAACCATCTGAAAAATGTGCATCTGTTTCAGTAAGTTTTGTCACTCCTGGCTTGATAATAATTGAGCCTGTCAGAACACGGCTTGCAATCTCATCATTTACCAAAGGCTCCTTCCAAATAATTCTATGAATAAATATAAATTTATTTCACTTACACAGTCATAGATTAATCAACTTCTTAAAATCAGCTTAAATTCACCTCCCCCCAAAATATTTTTTTTGTTAAGTTTATTTGGAATTCATTTTTATCAGAAAAAAAAATCCCTAATAAATTAGGCCTATCAATAATTTCCACGCATATAAATTCTTAATGTGTTTTGATCTATAAATAGTAATTTAGCTCTAGTCATGTGACTGTGCCTAGGATTTGTAGGTATATTGTGGGAAAATTCTATTAGCCATCTGCTGATATCAAGAGGAACCAATTCACAGCCCAACAAAAAAAACTGTTTTTTTTTGGCCTGTTCTTGGGGTTATTTGGGGCGCTGATTCAGAAAATTGTGTTGGCTAGACTGCATCAGCTCTAGTTTCTTAGATATCATAATTTTTTTGTCCATTTTTTAAAAGATTTTGCTGATCAACTTGTGTAAAGTTAGCAGATATAGTGGGAGTGTATACATACTTCCAACTGTAATTTTACATGGGAAACTTTGGATTCCAAAGTGTACGCTATTAATAGTATTTTAGTAATGATCATATAGGAGGTATGTGTATATTGGTACTCATATTGTTTCATTTTTGCAGATCGAGCACCGTATAGGCTACTTTTTTTATGTGTTTCTTTCATGCTACAAGGAAATTATATAAAACATTACATTAAATTATCCTGATTGAAGTGAAGAGTAGTATATGGCGTTTATGCTGTATCTCGAAATCTAGGTCTGATAGGGAAAAATTGGTGCCATTTTTGGAATTGACGGGTGAAATATACCCAGAAAATGGTCCAAAATTAAAGTCACCAAAATGTGTGTTGGCCTTTGTTATTAGTCTCCCTTACTTAGACTACTTTTACACAGGTGTCATCACGTGGGTGTCATCATCGGTCTAAAAAATGATGAATACAGATTCCGGTTGTATCGGTTTACATCAGTTTGCACATCCGTCTTTAGTTCAGTTCAGTTTACATCCATTTTTGCATGTGATTCTTTTTTAGTTGTTGCAGAAACCAATCATAGGAGACAAAGTTTAAACAAAAAATCTTTCTTACCTAAAAACAGAAAAGGATGCAGTCTTGTTCCATTTAAAAAGAACAGACCTGAATGGACACAGATGTAGGTGGATGTAAACGGATAATCAATCCATTTTCATTTGCCCACCCATAGACATACATTGTGGTTCAGTCTGGATCCTATTTAAAAAATGGCAGACGGATCCAAACTGAATGCTTTTGAGAAAGGGCCCTTAGTTGTCACACATACTGTACATTGTAACAAAGTGAGAGGGTCCAGCAAAGGACTGAGCTGTGTAATGCCCAGTACACACAATGAGATTATCAGACGAATGATCATCCCTTCTTTTTTTGCATGCTAATCTCAGATCAAATCGGAAGAGATTACTTAAGTCTCGAAAATTTTCGTACTACAGAATAAAAAATCGGAAGTGATGTGATGTGTTGTATGTGTATTTGTATTGCATTTTCGAACAACAACTGTACTGGTTAAATGAAAATCGTACGAATCGGGCATTGTACGAGAAAAATTTTTGTCCCTTTGGATAATATCGATTGAACTGTCATGATCGACTCTCGAAAGCTCTGTATTATTGATCCGATGTAATAATGTAATAATGATGTACGATAATTTTCATACGATTTTCTGATCGTGTGTACGGGTTTTGATTCATAGTCAAAATCATAAAGATAACAACACAGATACTTGATTTACAGAATGGTGATGCAGTCTATGTGCCCCAATGTAGAGAAAAATATTCCCAAATGGGATAGCAGCACAACAGCAAAACATCACCAAGTGCAGGAAGCAGTGTTAACAGCGAAAGAACTGCCAAAAGCTAGCATTGAAAAAAATATATAATTTTATTTTTCTATTGGGGTAATTGGATAAATGTGGATATATTTTTATATCAGAGAAGTAAAAAAGAATATTGTTTTAAATGTACACATAAACTAGGTTAGATCACCTTTTAGGCTCGGTTCACACTGCGGCGATGCGAGAACCTGTGCGAATCCAGTACGGGTTCCTGCATCGCATCATCGCATGTCACCCGCAGGCAGTTCACGCTGCCCTATGCAAACCACTGCGGGTGTCAATAGAAAGGTAATGACACCCCCAGATCGGTTTGCATATCGCAGTGCGAACTGTCAATTCCGCCAGGAATCGGATTATACTGATTCTGGTGCGGACCAAAAAAAGGGTCCTGCACAATGTTGGTCCAAATGCAATGCAAATTCAGCCATACAATCTGTAAGGCTGAATTTGCATCACACAGACATTGCATGTGATTTGCACAGCAGTACAATGCGAATCACATGCTATGTCTGACAATGCAGCAGTGTGAACCCAGCCTTAGAAAGCAGCCTTGATGTGGCAGTGTAGCTTCACATACAATATTGGTTTACATGACTGAAATTACTAGTTATTCTCTACACAAATATATACTAAGCGGCCACTTTATTAGGTACACCTTTTCAATTGCTTAGTAACACAAATTGCTAATCAGCCAATCACATGGCAGACGACTTGCTGAAGTTCAAACCAAGTATCAGAATAGGGACGAATGGGGGAATTTAAATGACTTTAAACATGGCATGGTTGTTGGTGCCAGACGGACTGGTCTGAGTATTTCAAAAACTGCTGATCTACTGGGATTTTCACACACAATCATCTCTAGGATTTACAGAGAATAATCAGAAAAAGAGAAAATATCCAGTGAGTGTCAGTTGTCTGGACGAAAATGCCTTGTTGATGCCAAAGGTCAGAGGAGAATGGGCAGACTGGTTTGAGATGTTAGAAAGGCAACAGTAATTCAAATAACCACTCGTTACACCCAAGCTATGCAGAATACCATCTCTGAATGCACAACACATGGAACCTTGAAGCAGATGAGCTACAGCAGTAGATGACCACACCGGGTGCAACTCCTGTCAGCTAAGAACAGGAAGCTGAGGCTACAATTCACACAGGCTCACCAAAATTGGACAATAGAAGATTGGGAAAACTTTGCAGGGTCTAATGAATCTCAATTTCAGATGCGATATTCTGATGGTAGGGTCAGAATTTGGTGTAAACAACATGAAAGCATGGATCCATCCTGCCTTGTATCAATGGTTCAAGGCCTACCTGAGTATTGTTGCTGACCATGTCCATCCCTTTATGACTACAGTGTACCCATCTTCCAGCAGGATAATGCACCATGTCACAAAGCTCAAATCATCTAAAACTGGCTTCTTTAACATGACAATGAACTCATTGTACTCTAATGGCCTATACAGTCACCAGATCTCAATCCAAAGGAGCACCTTTGGGATGTGGTGGAACGGGAGATTCGCATCATGGATGTGCAGCTGACAAATCTGCAGCAACTGCGTGATGCTATCAAGTCAATATGATCCAAAATTTCTGAGGAATGTTTCCAACACCTTGTTGAATGCCACGAAGAATTAAGGCAGTTCTGAAGGCAAAAGGAGGTCCAACCCGGTACTAGCAGGGTGTACCGAATAAAGTGGCCAGTGAGTGTATAGGCACAAGAACATTATTCTTTTAGGAGTATTGTATAAAATTATATGTGTCTTTACCCCTCAGGTTGTATATTGTACAGTTCATGGTTGAATCGATTGTTCAAGTTTCGTTTAAACATCCATCTGGAAACCGATCGCGGTACTAAGTTTTCTATCCAATTGTTAATACGACGCAGCATAAACAAATCATAAGGGTAGCCATTCTTCCCAAGACGAGGTATCACCCATACTCCTTCTCTAGTTGTAATGTATACCTAAAAAAACTCAATCAATAGATTATTTGAAAGCCAAGGATACAAATGAAATGCAATCTGATCAGCAATAGGCTAAACATATGTGGATTTTGTTTTTTCTCATATGTTAACACAGTTAATCAACAGGTGATACTTCCTTTTTCCCTTACTTTGGAATTGAGTTAACACAGCTTCAGCAAACCAGCCAATTTACCATAACCACCCCGGGTGCTTAGCAAGAGAAGGATTACAAGGTTGCTAGTTCATAGATTTATAGATCAAAAAATAATTATTAGTGAAACAGTGCTTTTCAGACTGTCGTTCTCATAGCTGTTCTTTGGATGTGTGTCTAGGATTATTACTATTTAGTGACCCTGCTCAGTAAATATCATGGCATTGCATCCTCATCTTATAGCAGCTCACTCCAAACAGTCCCACCAGATACCAGGTACACTGAAGGAACACAGAGGAACTGGAGCAATTACTGCAGTTAACACCGAAGGAGTCACAACATCCAGGGTCAGGTGGATCATCTCCATTAAGCCTCGTACACACGGGATGACGATCGCACATACGATCGTCTCAAATCGTATGTCGGATAATGTAACTTGCATACTGACTGCACTACACGATCGTACGACCAAAGAAAGAACGTTCAGGTGCATGTAATTAGCATCCGGCCATTCCTGACTTCTGAGCATGCGTGTTTTGCACAATACAACTTGTTGTACCAACTTCTCTGTACACACGATACAACGGTCGTATGAGCGCTTGTTGGTACGACCACGTTTTCTAGTTTGCTCATACAACTCCCGTTGTATGACCGTCGTATGTTGGCTGTTCTAATCGCGCGTACGAACGATCGATTTCGCATACAACGGTCATTCGTACGACCTGTTGTATACAATCGTCGTCCCATGTGTACGAGGCTTAAGACTTCCTAGTGACTTACATTAAAATAAATGTTAATTACTCTCTGGAATGCTTTACATCAAGATATGGTTACAATCAAAATTGGCAAAAGCAATGAGCAAGTTGCAGAAATCACATGGCTGAAAACAAATGTAGGTATAATAACTCATACAACCCTCTCATGAAAAACACCTTCAGCTCCCGTGCACACCAGTGTGGCTTTGAAATTGTGGCTTTCAAAGTTGCACATCATTGCAATTTGCAATGCCAATTTTATTGCAGCTTGCAACTTCATTTAAGAGAAGTCTATGCTTTTGATTATCGCTGCAACAGGAGTTGATGCGCTATGAATAGTTCCATTGCCAGCAATGGGGTGGGACTTGTCATGCAATTTGGAACTGTCGAATTGCATGACAAGTCGCACCGTTGTGTACAGGGTTCAGTTTAATCTGAGCTTCTGCAAGCACCACATGTGTTCTCACATCTAACATCAAAATAAACAATAACGAAAAAGTGTTGTACTGCTCTATACATACTGTACATAAATACAGTATCTCACAAAAGTGAGTACACCCCTCACATTTTTGTAAATATTTTATTATATCTTTTAATGTGACAACACTGAAGAAATTACACTTTGCTACAATAAGGAGTGAGTGTACAGTGTGTATAACAGTGTAAATTTGCTGTCCCCTCAATCTAACTCAACATAAAGCCATTAATGTCTGAACCGCTGGCAACAAAGGTGAGTACACCCCTAAGTGAAAATGTCCAAATTGGGCCTAATTAGCCAATTTCCCTCCCGGGAGTCATGTGACTCGTTAGTGTTACAAGGTCTCAGGTGTGAATAGGGCGCGGTTGTGTTCAATTTGGTGTTATCGCTCTCACTCACTCATACTGGTCATGGCACCTCATGGCAAAGAACTGTCTGAGGATCGGAAAAAAAGAATTGTTGCTCTACATAAAGATGGCCTAGGCTATAAGAAGATTGCCAAGACCCTGAAACTGAGCTGTAGCATGGTGGCCAAGACCATACAGTGGTTTATCAGGACAGGTTCCACTCAGAACAGGCCTCGCCATGGTCGATCAAAGAAGTTAAGTGCACGTGTTCAGCGTCATATCCAGAGGTTGTCTTGGGGAAATAGATGTATGAGTGCTGCCAATATTGCTGCAAAGGTTGAAGGGGTGGGGGGTCAGCCTGTCAGTGCTCAGACCATACGCTGCACACTGCATCAAATTGGTATGTATGGCTGTCACCCCAGAAGTCAGCCTCTTCTAAAGATGATGCACAAGAAACCCTGCAAACAGTTTGCTGAAGACAAGCAGACTAAGGACATGGATTTCTGGAACCATGTCCTGTGGTCTGATGAGACCAAGATAAACTTATTTGGTTCAGATGGTGTCAAGTGTGTGTGGCAGCAAGCAGGTGAGGAGTACAAAGACAAGTGTGTCTTGCCTACAGTCAAGGTCATGGTCTGGGGCTGCATGAGTACTGCCGGCACTGGGGAGCTACAGTTCATTGAGGGAACCATGAATGACAACATGTACTGTGAC
This sequence comes from Glandirana rugosa, assembly GCA_018402905.1. Classification (NCBI taxonomy): domain Eukaryota; kingdom Metazoa; phylum Chordata; class Amphibia; order Anura; family Ranidae; genus Glandirana; species Glandirana rugosa. Next base: position 768,416 of record BLSH010258249.1, on the reverse strand, counting down.
ATACTGTGACATACTGAAGCAGAACATGGTCCCCTCCCTTCGGAGACTGGGCCGCAGAGCAGTATTCCAACATGATAACGACCCCAAACACACCTTCAAGATGATTACTGCCCTGCTAAAGAAGCTGAGGGTAAAGGCGACGGTCTGGCCAAGCATGTCTCCAGACCTAAACCCTATTAAGCTTCTGTGGGGTATCCTCAAACAGAAGGTGGAGGAGCGCAAGGTCTCTAACATCCACCAGCTCCATGATGTAGTCATGAAGGAGTACAAGAGGACTCCAGTGGCAACCTGTGAAGCTCTGGTGAACTCCATGACCAAGAGGGTTAAGGCAGTGCTGGAAAATAATGGTGGCCACACAAAATATTGACACTTTGGGCCCAATTTGGACATTTTCACTTAGGAGTGTACTTTTGTTGTCAGCAGTTTAGACATTAATGGCTGTGTTGAGTTATTTTGAGGGGACAGCACATTTACACTGTTATACAAGCTATACACTCAGTACTTTACATTGTAGCAAAGTGTCATTTCTTCAGTGTTGTCACATAAAAAGATAGAATAAAATATTTACAAAAATGTGAGGGGTGTACTCACCTTTGTGAGATACTGTAGTAATGCTCCAACCCTCTTAGTACCAAACTATAGTGAGTAATAGCAAATAAATAATATAAAACATAATTTGACCACCTTTGAATACCTCAATGATTTAAAAAAAAAAATATGCAGATATATAAAAGTCATATCGTTGATGCCTGTGTTTAACAAACACACTAAGTGTACATAATATACCAAAAAAACTATTTTTGAACTCTCCATTCTTTTTCTGATAGAAAAAGTACGAACAAGAGCTACAGTATTTTGAAAAGAAGGAGGTTTTTAATATGACAGGACATAGGGGCATAAGTAAATCTGAGGGTAGATATAGTAAAAGAACTTTGAAGATGGATGAGGGGAATGTAGTTGGATAAGAGAAACATGTGTCTTGGAGAAGAAGAAAAAGAAAAAGAGATAGACCAAGGACCACAGTGAGAAGGGGCAAAAACTTTCTCCTCTCAAAGATGTCCAGGAGAACATGCAGAAAGTAATGTGTGGTCATGGAGATACTGATAACACTACGATCAGTTTGGGAAAAACACAGTTATCTGATGATTACATTTCACTTTTGAACAAAGGCTTGAGTTTCTCCCCCACCTATGGAGGCAATCTATTTTATATATACTGTGTATATATACTGTGTATGTATGTATATATATATATATATATATATATAGTGGGGGTTAGCTCAAGTGGGGATCACTTTCCCAGGGAAAAAGGTAGTCCAGACAGCAGGTCTTTCTTAAAAGCTGACTTGTAGCCAGTTTTATTTAAAAGGTTGCATGAAGAATCAAACAGATAAAACAGAAAATAAATCCTTGACAACCAAGCTCTTACTAAACATTTCCAGGTTCCTAACTCAGAGGTGAAGGGCTTCTCCCAGTCACCCACAAAACAAAGATAACGCAAACCTTTTGTTTCAGTCACAAAGCAAATTTCAGTGCAGCAGCTCTCTCAGGTTTTTTGCTCCCTGAGTCCCAGGCTGAGAGCAACTCACTACTCCAGTCCTGCTTCCTTTATACCACCTGTTGGTGGACACAAGCGGACCGCAAAATTGGTCGGAACCAGCCCTCCCAGGGTGGCTGGTAAAACCCGGACCGGATTCCACCTTAGTTTCCTGCAAATGAACTCATGCGAGGTGAAACATAACTTGCCTTTCATAATGTCACATATCCCCCTGCTCTGCTCAAGCCCCTGCGGCTGAGCAACTGTCCCAACCAGACAATGGACACGAGAAAGGGCATCTGCATTATTTTGGAGTTTCCCAGCTCTATGTTCCACTGTGAACTTAAATGTTTGAAGAGCAAGGAACCACCTTGTCACCCAACTGTTTTTCTCCTTGTTATTACACATCCATTTAACAGGGGAATGATCAGTGACTAGTTTGAATGGTCTCCCCAACAGTTAATATTTCAGGGCATCTAAGGCCCATTTGATAGGTAAACATTCCTTCTCAACAATGGCATAGTTTTTCTAATTTCTGTTGAGCTTTCTGCTAAGGTAAACCACTGGGTGGCCCTCCCCATCTCTGACTTGGGACAGTACAGCACCCAGTCCCACATCAGAGGCATCTGTCTGCATCACAAACCCCTTTGTGAAATCTGGGGTCATGAGCAAAGGTTGTGCACAAAGGGCTTGCTTCAACATTTGAAATGTCTTCTCTGCCTCAGGATTCCACTTAATTATGACCGACCCTCTACCTTTCGTCAGATCTGTCAGTGGGGCTGCAATGGTGGCAAAATTGGGTATAAAACGCCTGGCCAACACTGTACCCCCAATGTTGTACTGTCTCAAGGGATTCTTTTTCACTAGGTGCATTATTTTACATTTAGAAACATTGAACTGCAATCTCCACTGCTTTGATCAATCTTCTAGCACAGCCAAATCATGTTCATGTTAGACACCTCCAGGGATATCAGCCCTATTACACACCTTTGTGTTATCAGCAAAAAGCCATACCTTACCCAACAAACCTTTAGTTATATCACTTACATAGAGATTAAATAGAACAGGACACAGTACAGAGCCTTGTGGTACATCAATAGTAACTGGTGTCTGTTCTGAGTGAACCCCATTAACAACCACACTCTGGTATCTATCCTTTAGCCAACTGCATATCCACTGAATCACCCAGGGGTTAAGTTCTAGCTTGTACAACCTTAGTATTAGATCATTATGTGGTATTATTTGCTGAAATCAAGACATGTGATGTCCACAGCACCTCCATGGTCCAATAGTAATCTAGTAAAAAAAAAACAGTCAAATTATTCTGACATGATCTGTCCCGAGCAAAGCCATGCTGTTTTGGGTCCAGCAAGTTGTGTATTTTTAAGTTATCAATGATCCTTCTTTTCAAGGGTGATTCCATTAACTTGACTGCAACTGATGTTAAACTCACTGACCTGTAATTGCCAGCTGCTACCTTGCTGCCCCTCTTGTGGATAGGTGCAATATTAGCTATCCGCAAGTCATGGGGAACTTCTCCTGCTAGAAGAGATTGATTAAAAAGATCCATTAATGGTCCAACAACTATACCTCAAAGTTCACTTAGAACTCTGGGATGAATACCTTCAGGGCCCATTGCTTTATTAAGCTTAAACCCAGCCAGTTCTCCTGCTGCTTCTGTCTCCAAAAATCCTAAAAATTAACTATCATTAGTAGAACCATTATGATTCCCCAACTTGTTATTGTTAGTGCAATTTATTTCTGAGAAGACTGAACAGAAGTAATTGTTTAAATGGTTTGCTAAATCCAGGTCTCCCTCAATGGGACGGTGTGGGGGAGGGGGGTGGCTTCAGAATTCTAAGCCTATAGGCTCCTGAGATGTAAATCCAGCCCTGGTTGTGCATGATTTCCTGGATGAGTTCACAGAACTGATAAAAGATGCAGCAAATGGCAGGATATTGGTAAAACACAAGTGTGGTTTATTTATAATGTCTATGTCCATAAGGTACAGGCATCAAAACCGCAAAATAAAACAAAAACAGAAAATGAATCCTTGCCACGTTGGGTGGCTAACTCAAAACTAACTGTCCTGGAAAAACCTACTGCTGCCCAGGCACCTGTCACACAGAACAAATAATGTCACACTTATTCTCTTGCAGGTGGTCAGACACTATAACTAGCATTTGTGTTCTTTACCTATAGCAGCTTTCTTTTCCATAAGGCAAGCAGGCCTACTGGTACTCGATTTCCCCCAGGTCTTATATACAATGCTCTAGTGCCTGGCCACCATGCCGGGGCAGGCATGAACTGAGCAAAGCTAACAGGTACTTCCAATTGGCAGACAGGCAGAGTGGTTCAGAAACAGTCCAGTTACAAGGCAGGCAAGGTTCAGATTAGTCAGGGTCCAATTTGTAGCCAAAAGGCAGGCAAAGTTCAGAGAATAGTCCAATCAGAGGTTATAAACTGGGGAATCCAAACAGCAGAGCAGGACAAACAGAGAGCTTGAGAATGTATTACATACACTATCAAAAATATGAGAGTGCAGGCTTGGCTAACTTAAATCAGGTTTGGTCTCCACCCAGAGGCAGGCCACATCAATCACCTTGCACGTAGATAGACAGACACGAATAAGGTATCACAGCCAAAATCAGGATGCTAGAATGAGACCAGCAGCTATCAAGGATCAGGAGAGCTACAAGCTCCTGACAAAATCACAGTCCTTAGTCACACAGACGTAATTTTACCACACAGGCAAGTTTCTGCTTCCCCAGTTTGTCCTGCACAGAACTCTGGTTCCAGGATGGAGCATCTTCCCTAAGCAGACTGGAAGTTTTTAGAGCCCAAAGTACTCCAGCCTGCTTTAGCTGAGTTCATTAACCCCTCAGTGAGCCCAGCAAGCTCACAAAAAGAAAAACAGTCTGTATACTGCTTGAACCTGGGACAAATATATCTCCCATCCTGGACACAACCAGTCATTTTTTCTGGCTTCCTGTCACAATATCCTGTATGTATGTACATATATATATATATATATATATATATATATATATATATATATATATATATATATATATATATATATATATGCGAGGCGAGATAATGGACGGGCGATATTTGTCGCCTCGCATACGTGCACTTGATGTGGACTAGTAAGACTCCGACCCGGGTTTTGCCTCACTAAAGCTCTAGCCTGAAACTTAGAGAGAGGGATCTGAGGGAGCTCTGCATCTGTTTGGACTTTGAAAGACAAGGTTTGCCTTTTTGCTTATGTATTGTGGGTGTCGGTGCCAGCCCCACACCGTATAGTGAGGAAACTATATTGTTTAGTTTACCGTCAGATTGCAAGGACTTATTTTTATGTTTTGTTTTGTTTTACCTGAAACCTTATTTGATAAATAAACCTGGCAAGCCACCAGCTTTTAAGGAATATTGCCTGCATGCTGACTCTGTTCCTCCGGAAAGCTGATCCCCACAAGCTAATCGCCCACAATATATACAGTATCTCACAAAAGTGAGTACACCGCTCACATTTTTGTAAATATTTTATTATATCTTTTCATGTTACAACACTGAAGAAATTACGTTTTGCTACAATGTAAAGTAGTGAATGTACAGCAGTAACAGTGTAAATTTGCTGTCCCCTCAAAATAACTCAACACAGCCATTAATGTCTAAACTGCTGGCAACAAAAGTGAGTACACCCCTAAGTGGAAATGTCCAAATTGGACACAAAGTGGCAATATTTTGTGTGGCCACCATTATTTTTCAGCACTGCTTTAACCCTCTTGAGCATGGAGTTCACCAGAGCTTCACAGGTTGCCACTGCAGTCCTCTTCCATTCCTCCATGACGACATCACGGAGCTGATGGATGTTAGAGACCTTGCGCTCCTCTGCTTTCTGTTTGAGGATGCCCCTCAGATGCTCAATAGGGTTTAGGTCTGGACACATGCTTGGCCAGTCCATCACCTTTACCCTCAGCTTCTATAGCAAGGCAGTGGTCGTCTTGGAGGTGCGTTTGGGGTCATTATCATGTTGGAATACTGCCCTGCGGCCCAGTCTCCAAAAGGAGAGGATCATGCTCTGCTTCAGTATGTCACAGTACATGTTGGCATGCATGGTTCCCTCAATGAACTGTAGCTCCCCAGTGCTGGCAGCACTCATGCAGCCCCAGACCATGACACTCCCACCACCATGCTTAACTGTAGGCAAGACACACTTGTCTTTGTACTCCTTACCTGATTACCGCAACACACACTTGACACCATCTGAACCAAATAAGTTTATCTTGGTCTTTATCTTGGTCTCACATAGGACATGGTTCCAGTAATCCATGACCTTAGTCTGCTTGCCTTCAGCAAACTGTTTGCAGGCATTCTTGTGCATCATTATTAGAAGAGGCTTCCTTCTGGGACGACAGACATGCAGACCAATTTGTTGCAGTGTGCGGCGTATGGTCTGAGCACTGACAAGCTGACGCCCCCCCACCCCTTCAACCTCTGCAACAATGCTGGCAGCACTCATACGTCTAATTCCCAAACACAACCTCTGGGTATGACGTTGAGCACATGCACTCAACATCTTTGGTCGACCTTGGCGAGGCCTGTTCTGAGTGGAACCTGTCCTGTTAAACCGCTGTATGGTCTTGTCCACCACGCTGCAGCTCAGTTTCAGGGTCTTGGCAATCTTCTTATAGCCTAGGTCATCATTATGTAAAGCAACTATTATTTTTTTCAGATCCTCAGAGAGTTCTTTTCCATGAGGTGCCATGTTGAACTTCCAGTGACCAGTTTGAGAGAGTGAGAGTGATAAAACCAAAATTAACACACCTGCTCCCCATTCACACATGAGACCTTGTAACACTAACAAGTCACATGACACTGGGGAGGAAAAATGGCTAATTGGGCCCAATTTGTACAGTTTCACTTAGGGGTGTACTCACTATTGTTGCCAGTGGTTTAGACAATAATGGCTATGTGTTGAGTTAGTTTAAGGGGACAGCAAATTTACACTGTTATACAAGCTGTACACTCACTACTTTACATTGTAGTAAAGTGTAATTTCTTCAGTGTTGTCGCATGAAAAGTTATAATAAAATATTTACAAAAATGTGAGGGGCGTACTCACTTTTGTGAGATACTGTATATTGTGGGGGGTTAGCTCAATGGGGACTGGGAAAAAGGTAGTCCAAACTACAGGTTTTTCTTAAAAGCTGACTTGTGGCCAGTTTTATTTAAAAGCTTGCATAGAAAAATCAAACAAACAAAACAGAAAATAAATCCTTGCCATCCAGGCTCTTACTAAACATTTCCAGGTTTCCTAACTCGGAGGTGAAGGGCTTCTCCCAGTCACCCACAAAACAAAGATAATGCAAACCTAAATAAAGCAAAAGAGTTCAGCAACTCTCTCGGGTTTTTGGCTTCCTGAGTCCCAGGCAAGAGCAAATCTTTGCTCTAGTCCTGCTTCCTTTATACCGCCTGTTGATGGACACAAGTGGACCACAAAATATGGTCAGGAACCAACCCTGCTAAGGTGGCTGGTAACACCTGGACCAGATTTCCCCTTAGTTCACTGCAAATGAACGCATGCGAGGTGACACATATTGTCCGTCGATCACCTCGCCTTTCATAATGTCACAATGTATATATACTGTATATATAGGCTTAAGCCTATTCTTTGGAAGAGAAATTTAAATTAATAAATCACAAGGAGGATCAAGGATTAGGAGAAAATAATTCTGAACTATATCTAGATACTCCAGCTGAGTGTGAGTTAAAGAATTTAAATATATTGGAAATTTTTCAAGACCAAACTTGGTTGGCCGCAACTGTGTTGGACCCTTCCCTGCTCCTCGGTCTAAAAAATTAATCCAAGGCCAATGGCCCCCTTAGCAATAATAAATATCTACAAACATTTCATGACTGTATATCACTTGACATCCAGGAAATCAACTGGGAGATTAAGAACTATGATAATTTGACCCCAGGTAAAAGAAATGCCCTTCAGGAATTTAAACATGTCCATGACATTATCATAAAGTCTAGTGTTAAGGGGGAAATTTTGTTTTACTAAAAAAATCTGATTATCTCGATGAGATATGCAACATAGGCAACTAAATGATGAAAGATGTGCAACAAACCCCTTTATTTGGTTAATAATCTCAACACTGTAGTATGCTTGGCATTCCAGGAGGGTCTTCTAACTAAGAATCAATTTGAATATTTTAAAGTGGTTGAATATAATCCCATTTATTTATGTTCTACCAAATATACATTAAAGTAGAGAGAGACCCCCTGGGAGGCTGATAGTGTCAGGAATGGATAGTCCTTTGGTGCGTATTGAGAAGTATATTGACAAAAGGTATTTGATATCTTGTGGTGGGTTTTACATCATTCACGTTAGACATACATGCTGTGCTCCACAGGCTGGAAAATGCATTGATTCTAAAGGAATGCTTCCTTGTAAGTATTGATGGTGTACTCTGTAATCTCTGTAATCAATCCCTCACAAGGTAAGGTTACAGGTGGTAGCTCAGTGGTAGGAAATAATTTTTTGACTGAACTTCTTGAAATAGTACTGAATAGCAACTGCTTTTGTATTTAACAGCCAATATTTTAAACAAAAAAGAGGTGTTGTGATGGACATTGCATGTGTCCCTGCATATGCCTGTTTCGATCTGAAACAACCACAGGCCCTTTCAGCACCTTTTACATCAGAAGTTGACCAAACCATGAAGTCCTTGCCTAGTCACAATTTTCTAGGGGCAGATGGACTCTCTAATGAGCGCTATCATCTATACAAATAAACATTGACCCCCCTGTACTTTTTAACCATGCAACCTCCCTAGGAGTCCCAAGATCATAATTTGAGCCCCCTATGATCCCATAACAACAGAAGCAATTCCACACTCCAGCCATCTACACATGCACATTTAAAAAATATATTGTGAGAAAAAAAAGCAGCACACACAGCACACTGTGCAGAAAGGTTGGTATGGCAAGATTGTACTAACAGCAGGAGGGTCTTAAAGGGGCATGGTTAAATAAACAGCCACATTTTTAAAATGAAAACATTCCATGGCATGCTTTTCAGCCTACCTTAAAGAAGACCTTCACACATTTGTCAGAAATATTGGCGGTCATTGGCTGGCTATAGAAACAACCTTCCCCCCAGCATTAGTTGCCAGTGGCTGGCTGTAAAAATACCCAAGCATTGATGGTCAGTAGCTGACTTTGGCTGGAACAAGAACCACCAACCTATCAGCATTGGTGGTTGTTAGCTGGTTGGAGAAATAAACCCCCCCATCCCCAACATTGATGGTGAGTGGCTGGAACAATAGATATACCCCACCCACCCCCCACCCCCTGGAATAAACCCTCTCCAAGCATTGATGGTTAGTGGCTGGTTGGAACAGTAACCCCTCTAAGTGTATTGTAGCCGCATAAAGCCATATTAGTGTTATAAAATCAATGATTTTATAGCAACAGCTGGAAACTTTCCCTGAACAACTTGGAGATGATTTCTTGCACAAAAATAAAAAAACAGCATTGGCTACCTCCTCCTCCTCCGCTGCCACTTTCACCGCCTCCTCAACCTCCAACTCCACATCCACCTCCATTTTGATTTTTTTATGTGATTTTAGTTTAAAAAATATTTTAAGTTATTTCCCTATCCCCATTTCTTTGTAGGGCACTTGTCCAACTCTTACCCCCATTTTCCTTCCTTTTGCAGACCTCTAGGACTTGCCAGGACTTTGTTACAGCCATTTTTGTGCTTAAAAGTTCGGGTCCCCATTGATTTCAATGGGGTTCGGGGTCCAGGTCAAAATTCAGGTCAAGTCCGGACCTGAACCCGGACTTTGTCCCGATGTTCGGCCGAACCTGCAGAACCCGAACTTCCAGAGGTTCGCTCAACTCTATATAATACCCTATATAGACTGCTAAATACTCAAATTCAATCTCACTGCTATGCTGGCGACAATGTGGAGCTATGGGGTCACTGATCTATACCCTATAGTACTTTAACTCTCTGAGTTCTCTGTGCAGACTGATGTTTAATTTCAGAATTCCCAATACCCCCTGCAGTTTAACTTTCCCTAATGCATATAGGAATCAAACAGTTCAACAAAAACCAAATGGCAATTACTATTCAAACTTTATTATCTGACAAACTTAACATTACTAGGTGCTGCAAGTCCCCCACACCTCCTGGCATTAGAATAACCATTGACAATCTCATCATTCATTGTACAATGGAAAAAATTACAACACTGAAGAACAGCTCTTCTGCTAAATTCCATAAATGTTGAAATGTGTGGCTTATGCATCCCAAGTGTAAATTTTCTTAGATGGTAATCTTATTCAGCACACTTTGGATAGCTCATTGTATATTATTTCATTCTTGCTGTTTTCTTGATGTGTTTTAGTCTCCTTTTAATTGCATGCCACATCAGTATTGTGTTCCGTTTATGGAATGCAAAATTGGGATGCAATGGGATCGCTACATATCAAAACAACTTAGATGTTTTCTTCAAAAATGTCACAGGATGTCATGATGGATTGGGATGCATGATGTAGCTTATACTGTACATTTTCTGAGAAGCTGACACCAACTGCCAGTAAAACTGCAACTTTTGTATTGTTCTGTTTTATCTGATAAAGCAAATGAAACATATAAAAAAGGTTTCTAAAGCTTAAAATTTTGAGTTGAACACAGAACAGCAAGATAGGGGAAATGTTCCAGTGAGGACACTTGTTTCAGCCACAACTGTATAAAAGGGAATTTCCCTTGTAGTGATCTCCTTCTATCTTCTGTTGTGTGTACAGGAAAGAAAAGTAATGGAAAATCTCCCAGATTGGATACAGATGGCAAAAAATCTGGTGGGGTTTAACCACCCTCTACTATACAGTATCTAAAATGACAAAAAAAAGTTTTGGCTTTAGATATACTTTAACTCATGTTCATGAAAGTTTTTATGAGCGTGGTGTGTTATTTTCATGAATGGAGAGACTGGCAATAAAACCTATGCTCTGTATGTAAGGCAACCTGAAACTTGTTTTATATGCAAAAAGAACTAGTTTCATAAACTATTTGCAAATTTATTACAGCTGTAAAGAATAGTAGGGATCCAGAGGAGATAAAAATTGATGCAAGACATCCAGGTTTTATGACCCACAAACGCTAAATCAGATGCAGATTCGAATTTGAACAAAAAGCTTTACATATATTAAAGAGAGGACAACTACCGTATGTTTCAGGAATATTAGGGTCCAAACAAAAGCTGGCCATTTTCTCAAGCCAGCTCCATTTTTATGTTTTACCTAATCTAAACAATATTAAGTGAAGCAGTTTGCTATGCTATAACTGTTTAACAATAAATGTCATTGACAAGCAAATATTTTCATTTAACCACTTCAGCTCCAGAAGGTTTACCCCCATTTATGACCAAGCCATTTTTTGCGCTATGGCTATGTTTAACTAACAAATGTGGCACTGTTGGGCACTGATAGGTGGCATCGGTGGGCACTAATAGGCAGCAATGACAATTTGCACTGTAAGGTGGACATTCCCTGGTGGTCCTGGGTGGCATCTGAAATGAACACTGAGTGCCATCCATATTGGGCATTGTGCCCCTTACCTGGTGGTCTAGAGTGGACTCCCTGGTGGGCTCCCTGGTGGTCCTGGGTGGGCTCTCCTTGGTGGTCCTGGGTGGCGATCCTTGGGGAGGTTGCACTGATAAACAATCAGTGCAGAACCCCCCCCCCCATCAGGAGAGCCACTGATTGGCTCTCCTCTACTCGTGTCTGCAGCCGCGAGAAAAGGAACAGCCGATACACGGCTCTCGCTGTTTACACTGTGATCACCATGATTGGCCATGGCTGATCACATGGTAAAGAGCTTACAAAAGATTGACACACCAGACCACCGATCACCGCGATGCCGCTAGCGTGCCATCCCAGGTTATCCTGCTGGACATCATATGACGCCCAGTCAGGATAACTGAACCACTTTCTGACCGTCATTCTACATACGGCGGTAGGGAAGTGGATAAACAACCGACATTTTGAAGAAAAAAAAAGCTTTCTGCTATAAAACACACCCAATAAAAAAATGTAAAAATTTAATTCCTTCATCAGTTTAGGCAAATATGTATTCTGCTACATATTTTTGGTAAAAAAATCTCAATAAGCGTATATTGATTGGTTTGCACAAAAGTTATAGTGTCTACAAACTATGGGATATTTTTATGGAAGTTTTATTTATTTTTATTGTTTTACCAGTAATGCCAGCAATCAGTGACTTATGGCAGGACTGCGACATTGCGGTAAGCAAATCGGACACTAGGGGGTCATGTCCGCCAGCGACCCGCAATCGTTCTACACAGAAGCAGAACGGGGATCTGTCTATGTAAACAGGGCGGATCCCCATTGTGACAGGGAACATGTCTGAAATCTGCTGTTCCCAGTCATCGGGAACAGCGATCTCTGTCATGTCCCTGGCATGGGAACACAGTTAACCCGTTAATCGCCCCTTAGTGTTAACCCCTTCCCTGCCAATGTCATTTATACATTGATCAGTGCATTTTTATAGCACTGATCAATGTAATAATGTCACTGGTCCCCAAAAAGAGTAATTTGGGGTCAGATTTGTATGTCGCAGTCCCGCTAAAAATCGCATATCGCCACCATTACCAGTAAAATAATAATAATAAAATTCCATAAATCTATCCCGTAGTTTGTAGATGCAATACCTTTTGCGCATCAATATACACCTATTGCTTTTTTCTTTACCAAAAATATGTAAAAAAATACATATTGGCCTAAACTGATAGAGAAGTTTGTTTTTTTTTTTTTTTTGTATATTTTTTTGGATCTGTATTATAACAGAAAGTAAAAAAAATGTTTTTCTTTTCAAAATTGACGGTCTTTTTTGTTTATAGTGCAAAAAATAAAAACCTCAGAGGTGATCAAATACCACCAACCAAAAGAAAACTCTATTTGCGGGAAAAAGGACATCAATTTTGTCTGGGTACAGCGTCGAATGACTGCGCAATTGTCAGTTAACCACTTGCTGACCGCCCGCCGTGGCTCGATATCGCAATCCGCTGTCACCTGACGGCGGCCGCGATACCTAGTATTGTGAGTGCGCGCCGCCGGGGGGGCCAGGGAGTGGGTAGGGCGGACCCGATTTCCGCCGGCTACCCACGGTGGCTCCCCCCGCAGTGAGAGAACGGAGGTCCGTGTATGTAAACACGGTTCTCCATTCTGATAGAGGGGGAAGGGCTGTGATCACAGGCTTCCTGTATATGGAAGCCATGATCACTCCCCTCCACCTGCCAGCCCAGCCCCCATACAGTTAGAACACACTGAGGGAACACAGTTAACCCTTAGAGCGTCCCCTCCAGGTTAACCCCTTCACTGCCAATGACATTCACACAGTAATCTGTGCATTTTCATAGCACTGATCGCTGTATAAATGCCAATGGTCCCAAAAAGTGTCAAAAAGGTCCGACATGTCTGCTGCAATATTGCAGTACCACTAAAAATCGCAGATCGCCGCCATTACTAGAAAAAATAAAAAACCCATAAATTAATTCTCATCATTCCTAAACGTGGCAACTTTTGCGCAAACCAATCAATAAACGGCGATTGCAATTTTTTTCTTTACCAAAAATATGAGGAAGAATATAAATCGGCGAAAACCGATGAAAAAAAATTTTTTTTTGATTTTTTTTTCTGGATTTGTATTTTAGCAAAAAGTAAGAAAATTTTTTTTTATTTTTTTGCAAAATTGTCACTCTTTTTGTGTTTATAGCGGCAATCAGAAATTACGCAGACGTGATCAAATACCATCAAAAGAACGCTCTATTTATGGGAAATAAAAGACGCAAAGTTCGTTTGGGTACAACATCGCACGAACGCGCAATTGTCAGTTAAAATGACACAGTGCCGAGTCACAAAAAGTGCTCTGGTCCTAAAGGAGTAACTCCTTCTGGGGCTGAAGTGGTTAAAATGAGTCACAATTTTGTGTTTTTTATTATTTCCAAATAATCCTAATTTTAGCCCAAAAAATGTTACATGTGTACCAACATCAGAAATAAAAATGTAATTCCCGAAAATCAGAGGGTAACATGACTATTCTACACTCACACACCAAGAACCACCAAATATCACAGAATAAATCAAGAATAACTCCTGACTAATGTAATTCCACCACCTATATGTCCAAAGAAATGCAGTATCTGTGTATTTATGTGTAGGAGGGTTCCACATATGGCAGAACAGTGGCTCACAGGTTAGATCTTCTGCCTAGCAGCACTGTGGTTCTGGGTTTGAATCCCAAACATGCCAAAACCCACAAAATGTTTTACACCACAGAGATGCAGCCTAAAACATGTGGCAGCACAGTGGCTCACATGCTAGCACTTCTGCCTAGCAGCACTGAGTTTCTGAGTTTGAATCCCAATCCTTTTACCTGGCTAGAGGTTTGTATGTTGTGGTGTTAATGTTTCTTTTTCACCAGTGCTAACATTTTTAATGGGTTTCACATAATAGAACCCCAAGAAATCCCATTATAAATCAAGCAAGTGTGGGTTTGCAACAAATCTAGAACTGGGGTGTTTTGGCCCAGATATGAATGTCTAAATCTGGTGTGATGCTGCACACATATTTTAATGCTGTATGCCTATGATGAATGATGAAAAATGGAATGAGGGTCCTCGCGCTACTATGGCCACTGACAATTAGTAATTGGTGGTAAATGGTAAAACAGTGCTAGGTTGCCGCTGTACCTAATATATGACAGGATATATTTCAACAGATTTAAATGAAAGTGGTACTGCGCAGCCTATAGAGTACAATTATGTTAACTGGAGTCCCTCTAGTGGTGAGGATATGTAAGGACTTCTAATGGCCAGGTATTTCAGCTAAATATCTCAGGTCTATCTGACATATAAATGATGATACACGTGTTCAGGTGTGAACGCTTAAAATCAGCTCCAGGCAAAAAGGTGTTTCACATATACAGTAAGATGCTTATGCAGATAAAACCATTCCGATCAAATGGTAGTGACCCCAGAAATAAAAATGTTTGACAAATACAATCACATTCTGATACAAAAAAAACATTGAATAAAATAGATGACAATAATAGATTCCAATAGATATATACATAAAGTGCTGATTCATAAAATAACTGTGCTCAAACAGTAAAGTAAAGTCCAATTTTAAATAAGATTATGATGGTGACATAAAGTGACTGGTGCTCAAGTGTCCATTCAAACATTTGGTGTTTTATTCGCATAAAGAAAGCCTCTTTTTTCTGGGGGATTCAAGATGTATTCCACCCCAAAGAGATTCCTCTAGCCGGTGCTTCGCTGTGATATGTGCTCTCAGAAATCTCACCTTTGTGTCAGGGGCGGATCCAGAGTCTAGTCTCGGGAGGGGCACTGGCAGAAAATAAGGTGTTGCTAAGGGTACTTTCACACTGGAGCCAATTGAGCGTTGGCAGTGCTTTTCAGGCACTAGCGGGGAGCTTTTAACCCCCAAGAAGGGGTTAAAAAGGGGTTAAGTGCCCCTGTTGCGGCACTTCCGAATCGTTTTTCGGCAGTTTGGAGGTGCTGCCCATTCATTTCAATGGGCAGGGGCGGTGGAGGAGTGGTGTATACACCGCTCCCAAACTGCCCCAAAGATGCTACTTGCAGGACTTTTTCTAACGTACCGCCCAGTGTGAAAGCACTCAGGGCTTTCACACTAGGGTGGCATGAGAGACACTTTTCAGGTGCTATTTCTAATGCTAAAATGCCTGAAAACTGCCTCAGTGTGAAAGTGCCCTTACAGAACTGTATTCAACGTATCATACATTCCTAACCTTGTTTAAAGCAGTGACACTGTTTTTAAGTGTTATACGCATCCCCATGCCAGAATCCCATTTATTTGTATTCTGACACATGGCTGCACTGACACAGCCTCTATGTCCCATTATAGCATGCTGGTGCGGGTCCCTGAACGCACCCTGAATGCATTCTGGGACCCACACCAGCACACATAATGGGACACAGTGGCTGTGTCTCAGTACAAAAAAAATGGTAATGCTGGCACAGGGATATATGCAACACTTTATGCATTCCCAAGTCAGTAAAAGACAGCCCCACATGTTAGATGCATGTCTGCAGCATGCCCTGTGTGAATGAGGCCTAAAGATGAATTTCACTGTCATTCTATATCATCATTATCATTATGATAATCACACAATACAGGTGCTGTGGCTCAATGCACCTGTACTGTGTAATTATCATAATGATAATGATGATGATTGGTAATTGTAATATGCAGCATGGAGGGGGTTAACTCACTGATACATTAGTGACCAATGGTATTACTATTACTACTATATCTTACTGTCACTTTAAGTAGAAATCCGGAGTAAGTGTGTCCCGTACGACGTCTGTACGTAGATTGTACACCCCGACAGAAAATGACTGAACCCTTACGTATTTCACAACGTATATAGGGACACGGTCGTAATGGTAAAAAAAACATGACTCTGTGTCGGTGACACAGGGTAATACACACGACCACACCCAGGGTCTTACGTAA